>JAQFVV010000426.1:60000-624629 GCA_028023455.1 Epiperipatus broadwayi | reverse complement strand
GAGGTTTTTTTTATATATATAACAAATGATAATTTTTAAAATATAGATAGACTTATCGATATTTACAATATATATATATATATATATATATATATATATATATATATATATATGAGCTCTTTAATAACATCAATAAACTTTTTCTTCTAGATAATGAAATCTCAGGTAAGCGTAAATTATATAAAAGTTCCTTGTAAGATTTCATATATTTCATTACATATTTATTAAGCTTATTAACGGATTCTCTTTTTATTTTCAACTTTTCCACAACTTCTGTATTATTCCATCCACTTCAAATTCATTCCTATTATTAAATCTACTTTGGATTCTTCCATGATTTCTAAATGTTTTACTAATTCTTCAATCTTTGATACTATTGTATAGTTTTCAATCATCACTGAATTAATTTGAATATCAAGTGAAATAATTCAATTTTTATTTATCAACAATCCCTTCTGCATTTTTTGTGTCAACTTCCTTTTCAGGCATGAATTTAAATCAATATCATTTTTATTCAAGGCATTTTGCATTAGTATTAGATTGATTTATTGGCAGTGGTGATCAGCCTGATCCCTACCACCCACTAGTCGGCATTCCAGCCTTCGTGGATGGGTGGTAGGGGTTTTGTTCAATACTGAAGCATTTTCTTTTTTTTAATTTAATTGACTTTTTAAAAAAAATTTGTAGCATTGTTTAAAAACATTTTCATTAGGTTTTCATAAAATTTTCCCATGCCAATTTAAATTTCTGACAATACACTATTTGTATCTCCCAATGCATAAGTTTAGTTCATGTTATGTAAGGGAAACTAAATGGAGCTATAGTGTGACCACTAACAAAATAGCCTTGTCTCAGAATAGCTCACATATCTCCCCCCTTCCCTCAAACCCAATCCACAATGTGTGAGAAGCATGTGCAGATGATGATTTATGACCCAGGCTATTTTGTTTGGAGTCACATTGGTCATTACACAGTTATATTTGTGAGAGTGAGCATGTGCCCACAGCTTCAAACAAAATATTATGAAATATTGTGAGCCCATGTCTCAAGAAAAGAAATATGCTTGTGACAATTTACCAATCTAAAGATGGGTTTCATAAAATCTGTTGTAAATAAACAACACCCAATGTGTTCATTGTGTCATAAAACATAATCCAATGAGTCAATGAGGCCAAGTTGATTGCAAGAACATCTTGCTACAAAGCATCCAAATGATAAGGACAAAGTTATTGAATATTTTCAGAAAATATATAAAAGATTTCAAAATCGTTCAACAATCATTATCATTTAATATGCAGTGAACACAGATG
Source organism: Epiperipatus broadwayi (assembly GCA_028023455.1). Classification (NCBI taxonomy): domain Eukaryota; kingdom Metazoa; phylum Onychophora; class Udeonychophora; order Euonychophora; family Peripatidae; genus Epiperipatus; species Epiperipatus broadwayi. The sequence goes on along the minus strand of JAQFVV010000426.1, from coordinate 623,319 downwards.
GATTAATTGTCTCATTGCATTTTACAATTAATTGCAAAAAGTGGTAAAAGCTATAATATTGGAGAAACTATAATAATACCCTTTATATAAGAATTTATCTTAACAGTAATGCATCAAGATATACCTGAAATTTTAAAAATGTTGCCCCTAAGTGATAGCACAGTAAAGTGATGAATTGAAGAAATGGCAGTTAATGTTGAAAAAAAAACTTATAAGTCTTCTCCAAAACTCTTTATTTTTTATGCAATTGGGTGAATCTACTACTGAAGATAATAATGCTTTATTGATGGCATATGTAAATTATTTTGATGAAAACAATACATTACGAGAAGAACTGCTATTCACAATAAATCTTGCTACAGTACAAAAGGATTATCTATATTTAATACTGCGAAAGCATACTTTACAAAAATAATATTCCTTTGAATAATATTATTGCATGCACTACTGATGGATCACCATCAATGGTAGGCTGCTATCATGAATTTGATGCTTATTTGAAGGAAGAAGTGCCATATGGTTTATGTATTAATTGTGTGGTGCACAGACAACATTTTGTAGGAAAACATTAAGTATAAGTCTCCATTCACCATTAACTATAATAATTCAAGCTGTAAACAAGATCAAATCCAATGCAAAAAAATGATAGAATGTTTTGACAGCTTTGCCAGGACAATAATGAAGATTTTAATATGTTACTTTTGCCCACAGAGGTTCAGTGGCTGTCAAAGGGCACATTATTGGCATGTTTTGTAGCATTATATGATAGTCTCATACAATTTTTTGAAAGTAATTATGAGATCAATCTGTGTATGATGCTTTTATTTGGCAGATATTTTCAAGAGATTTAATTATGTCAATTTTCAGCTTCTAGGAGCTAATAAAACTCTTATAGGTTGCCAAAGTATTGTATCATTATTATTGACAAACTTGAACTACTTTGTTATAATCTATTGAGGAGAGAGATTTCATCAGTTTTCTGGATTATCATCTATAAAAGATGATGTAACTCTAGAGAATATTGACAGATTCAGTAGCCACCTCAATGAAAAATTGAACATGGATAAATAATTTGGAGATATTTTGAAATTGAAGGTGTATTACTGGTTGAAAAATCCTTTTACCACAAATATTGAAGAGGCTGCTGGATGAAAAATCCTTTTACCACAAACATTGAAGAGGCTGCTACAACATGTCAAGAAAAACTGTTAAATTAGATAGAATGAAGAAAGTAAACATAAATTCGATAGGAATGGATATCAAAACCTATGGCAAAATAAAAAAAATGCCTGTCATATCCAAATATGTGGAAAGTGATATTTAGTTCATTCTTATCTTTCCCTACTTCATATCTTGTGGAATCAGGCTTTAGTGCTGTTAATCATATTATGACCAAAGAAAGAAACTGCCTGAATATTTCTGAAAGGGGTGACCTTCATTTGTTCCTTGCAAAAAATTGAACTAGATATCCAGTATTTAGTTCCAGAGCATCAGCCTCAGGGATCTCATTAATAATTTAATTAATTAAATGTAATTTGATCAGACTTCATGCTTTTATGTATACAAATTATAAATAAAAAGATAGACTTAACTACAGTAAGTTGTTTTATAAATATTTATTTTGTCAAATTTAGTGAAAGTCCAACATAAAGTATGTTGGTAAGTAATTATTATTATATGCTTTAGCTTGCTGTAACTCTGTCTTATAAATTTTATAAAGTAAATTACTTTCCTACTTTACAAATCGCCATTACTGTGGAACCGGTGGGTGATTAGAAAATTTTACTAGTAACAGAGATGCAAAAGTGGGCAGTGCATATAAAAAGGTTAACTACCCCTGATTTATAGCATCAAGATCACGATGTACATTACATGTGTGTATTACATTAATTTTGTATTCATTATTACATTTTACATTCAAATTTTCTTCTTGCAAAACACTATTAGATATAACACTTGACAAAGTGCATAAAAATCCTTATACAATGTAGTCTGAAAATTATTTGTTATATTACTTGTCTTATTTATTATTTGAGAGATTTGATATATCTCAATTTTACTTTCATCTATCACCCTATTTTTAAAGACTTTTCCATAATTGTATGTGGTTCATAAGTATATGAACACACACATTCTATAGAATGGTATTATAGATTTTTATCTCTTGCAGCAACCTAATTCAGATTCTTGCTAGTGTAATTTATTATGGCATTATGATAGCTTATGACACTAAAATTGTTTTTGTAGAATTTTTAGTATCCATTTTAGACTATTTTTCCATTATATTGAAGCAATGGATCCGAAGTCCAATCCATGCTTCACAGCCTCCTATAAACTTAATTAGTATTATAGGCCGGAATTAAGTTTATAACCCAATATTAGCAGGGTTTTGCATTAAAGCTAAAATTAATTATGTGTATTAAATTTGGATTTGTATTTAAATATTTCATGTTAAATAAATTCCATTCGAAGATTAAATTTCTGTTAATAAAAATTACTTGTAAAACCTATTAGTCAAACATATATATACATCAAGCGTATATATATATATATATATGAGTTAATACAAAATTCTGCTGAAAGAAAATGCTTATTTTATTAAAAAGAAATATTTTTCTTTTAATTTTGTCATTTAAATTTTGTTAAAATATGGTGTATGATTTTATTTTAAGATAAGCCTGCTTGCTTTTTCTAAAAGAATGTATGTTTAATTAGTTGGTTCATTCAAGGCAATTAAAGATGGCCTTTTTTAATTAAATAAAATTCAAACTTAAATGCACAATTTGATAAAAAGAAATTGAAAGTTTATTTTTAGTAAAAACTTACTTCAAAACAAAGGAGTGAAGAGCTTATCAAGATCTAAAATCATACGCAAAACAATAGAAGGGTAGCTGACAAAAGGTATAAAAAGGAGAGGAGAACAAAAGACTAGGCTCTCTCTGGTTTTTTTGCTGATTCAGGAAGATCCTGTGCTGTGAGTTGCCATATTTTATTTCTAAAAGCAGAAATTATTGTTCATGAATTCCTTGAAATCACCATTAGAAGTTTCAACATGTGACATGCTAAAAGTGATTGTAGTTTGATGAACGTGACAATGCATGGTGGTTAGATAAACAGCTTTGCCTGCCGCCGGAGTCCTAAGCCTTCAACATGCCATGACATGACAAAATAGAAGCATGAATGGTGTGCTGGTCTGTGTGACCGTTCGATTAAAATGCTACATAATTTCTATTTCCTTGTCCGGACAAATCTCAACATCTTCAATCAAACCACCATGGCGAGGGAACTGGATCCATAAACAAGGACTGGTAACTGTATAAAAATCTCCTCACGAACTCTTTATTACTCTACCGTTTTCATGAATACCTTTCTAAATTGTTCCATTTAATTATATCTATCATGTAACTGTTTTTTTTATTAGACTAACATAAATTTTATTTTTTATCGTTGATCATTTATTTACTAAAATTATTCCCTTTTGCTATTCCTCATTTTAAAATGTATTTGAATGTTTTCTTGTTTTATTTGCTGTGTAAATAATTTTTTTATTTGAAACTTTCCAAGTTAATACTTTTATTAAAGTTGGGAAGATATTGATTTAAACAGCATAATATTATGTCATTACTCCGCCTTATTGTCAATTTATTTATTAGATAATCAACCGGGGAATAACGGAGATAGTTTAAACATGTCATTTATTAAAAATATATTATTTAATCTAAAAGCTTAGTTTTCTAATTTTCTTTCAATTTCTTAGTAGTTTAATCTTTTATTTTATTTATCAAATGATCCAGGCATGCACAAACACATTTAATATTAAATGTTTTTATATGCACATTTAACTGATTTAGTCCCATAAGTGTCCCCGTCCATGTCTCTCTCTCTCTGATGCTAAGCCTGGGTTTGGTAAGAAAATAATCTATGCGTGTCTCAGATAATGTTGTTGGTTTGTAGTTAGCCTCGAGAATAGGCAAATAGGGCAGAGGTCATAGTATTCTTGATTTAATATCTTGCATATAGATGGCCTCAAGATACTTTCACCTAGTATTCGAACTGGGTTAAACCAACATACATCATCTGACTGTCACAATATGTTCTTCCATAGTGCTCCTATTAGCTTTAGATTTTTAATATTTTCAGTAGTTTGTGATTTTTCAGTGTCATTTATTTTTTGATGCTTTTACTCGATCTATTTTATATGTTTTTCATTTCAAATTAAGTAACTAACTTTTTGTGTAAAATATAAAATTTATTTATGATATTCTTCTTTTATGATTCTTTACACAGTTTAATGACAGGAAGCAAAACTATTTCAAAAATTTCATAAAATAATTTTTGTTGGAAACAATAGCTTCATGGAATCATTTTTTGTATGTATGTACCAAACTCTCCATGTAGTAGTGAAACCAAGAGCAAGCCATCATAATGATTGGATGCAAGAAAGTTTGTGAATACAATTCCTATCTAGTGCCTACTCATACAACATTCCCAGATTAGTTTCTAGCTGTGGCTTTCATCAGTGATGAGCTTTGAATTTGAGACTACTGCAAGTTTAATGTAACTTTCCAGCAGCCACCTTTTATCTATTTCATTAATTATAAATCTAGAAGCCCAAGATGAGAATACAAACTCATTTGCTTGTATAGTCATATAGATCTAAATTCAGTTCAGCATGTATATATTTTGGTGTCTTTAGTTTTTTAAAAACCATAGTCACCATTATCCTATAGGCAAGACAGGTATAAAACTATCTAAACATAACATGATCACCATTTCATATGCTTACCCATGTTATTCAATAAGTACTAAACTATCTATGTAGTAGTGACTCCAAATGCAAGCCTTCATAGTCAATGGCTGCAGGAAGGTTTGTGCATAAAATCACTATCTTGTGTTTATTTATCCAATATCCCCAAACCAGTTTCTAGCTTGTGGATTTCATCAGTGAAAAGCCTTGGATTTGAGAGCACTGCATTTAGATCTTAGGATGTAATGTAACCCTCCAGCAGACACCTAAATCTAGAAGACCAAGATGAGAACACAGTACTGCTTCCAATCAAGATCATTTGCTTATATGGTCATATAGATCTAAATTCAGTTCAGCATCTATACATTTTGGTGTCTTGGATTTTTTAAAAATCACAGTCACTATTTTCCTATGAGCAGGGTAGGTATAAAACTTACTACTATATGAGGAGTTTGGGACTCATATTAACATCAGGTGTAAGCATATGAGATGGTGATCATGTGATGTTTTGATGGTTTTATACCTATCCTGCTCATAATCAGATGATGGTGATGTGACTGTGGTCTTGAAAAACCAAAGACCCCAACATGTATAGATGCTGAATTGAGTTTAGATTTATATGACTATACAAACAAATGAGATCGGTTTGGAAACATTATGGTGTTTTTTCTTGGGTTCTTAACTTTATAGATAACCAAATATGTAAAAGGTGGCTACTGAAGGATTGCATTAGATTCAGATCTAGGTGCAGTGCCCCTGAATCCAAGGATCCTCATTGATGAAAGCCACAAGCTAGAAACTAATGAGGGGATGTTGGATGAGTAGGCACTAGATAGGGATTTTATTCATAAACCTTCCTGCATCTATTGATTACAAAGTCTAACACTTGATGGCATTACTGTATGGAGTGTTTTATATTCTTATTAACAACATGTGTAAAATATTAAATGGTTATCATCTGTTGTTTTGATGGTTTGTAACTATCCTGTCTATAGGGGACTTGTGACTGTGGTTTTTGACAAATTAAAGACACCAAAATGTATAGATGCTGAACTGAGTTTAGATCTGTATGACTATACAAGCAAATGGGCTTGGCATGAAAACATTATGGTGTTTTGATAATTGGGCTCGTAGATTTATAGATAACCAAATAGGTAAAAAGGTAGCTGCATATATCCTAAGATTTAGATGCAGTGCTTTCAAATCCAAGGCTTTTCACTAATGAAAGCCACAAGCTAGAAACTAGTATGAGGATGTTATGCACAAAACCCTTCCCTGCATCCATTGATTATGAAGGCTTGTACTTGGTGGCACTACTGTATTGAGAGTTTGGTACTCTTATTAACAGCATGCATAAGAATATAAAATGATGATCATGTGATATGTACATATGTATGAACTGAAAGTTTTAAAGATTTTAAAATAGATATTAATAAAATGATTTTTATTAATAAAATGATTTTTAGAAATCTACATAACATTTCACAAAAATTACTTTATATTCATGATAGGAAAATATTAATAAAATGATTTTTAGAAATCTACATAACATTTCACAAAAATTACTTTATATGTCATGATAGGAAAATACTAAAATTGTAACGTAATCATAAGGAGTTAACTATAATTTGTATAAATAATTTAAATTGACAGGCTTAAATAAATTTATAGTTATAAATATTATTAAAGCAAATTTACTTGTATTAATTAAATTCAAATACCCTAAGTTCATTTATCTTTTATTTTCTTAGTATACAGAATCTATTTTTCATTAACTATGTGCCAGTCTAACTTTGATAATTTTCCTGCAAAATAATGACTTTGATGAATCAAATAATCAAGCTTCCAAGATCTCATTCCTGATGTAGGCAGAATAATTCTCAGCAAAAGCCTGATGATAGTAATAATGAAAGCAAATCTAATTCTCCTGGTTTTGATAGCAAAAACATGGCTTTGATATAATGATCCATTCAGATTAAATTCCATCGGTAACTCTGTATCTTTATTGAATCATCATATGTAAATAACCTATTTGCAAATTGTTCTTTTTTTGTATTTGACTACCCAACTGTGAATTAAAATACACCATATACCCTAAAAGAAAAAATATATCAGAATAATTTTATACAAGGTGGCCCAAAAGTAGGTTTACAGTTATCACGTAGACTATTTATTTGAAAATTTGACACTAGAACAGCGGGAAATTCATTATACCTGTTAACATAAACATAAAAAATTTAATCTCTCAGATGCTCAAAATATCCTTCTTCAACATTGCAACATTCTTCAAATCTCTCCAGGACACTCTGACACACAGTGTGGCACAAATTCACTCTTCATCATTTTCTGTGAATGCGAGATGAATATAATCTTTTAAATCATTTATTGTTTTGGGTTTTTGCTCATAAACCTTGTTCTTAACAACACCCCAAAAAAGAAATCCATAGGTGTTAGGTCAGGTGATCATGGTGGCCATTTGATGCTGCCCCTTCTTCCGAACCAACGCTGTGGAAAAACTTGGTTAAGGTAGTCTCTTACTGTAGATGTATAATGTGGTGGTGCTCCATCCTGCTGAAAGAAAAGTTCATCAAAGTTAGGTTTAGTTTTGAATTGTGCCACTACTACTTCATGAAGCATGTTCAGGTAGTTCTCTCTATTTACAGTTCTATTAAAAAAAACAGGCCCAACAACACCTTTGCTTGATAATGCACCCCAAACTGTAATGCCAGGCTGGTTTAGTTCAGTCTCTATGGTCAAATGGGGATTTTTCATCAACCCAGTACACACAGTTATGCCTGTTCACATGACCAGATAATTTAAAGCAAGCCTCATCTGACCAAATAATTTTATCCAAAGAGCCACGTTCTTCTCCAGTAAATTGATTACGCATCATTTCGCAGAACTGCAGCCGATGATCTGCATCAATCTCTAAAAGACCATGTATTAGTCTTAGTCAGTAAGATCTTAATTTCAGTTTATGCATTAAGCGTTCCAATGATGTTCTTGGTATGGATAGTTCTGCAGAAGCACGTCATGTGGATTTCTTTGGACTGTTCACAAATGTCATAGCCACTAACATTTCATTTTCTTTGGTGTCAGAAGTTTTAGAACGTCCAGATTTCGGTGCATTACTCACTGAACCTGTTTCATCAAATTTATTCCTTAGACGATAAATTGTTTGTCATGAAGGTGGAGAAGTGTTAAAAGTTTCTTGCCATGTTGTACGTACCATCTCGGCATTTTCAGACTTCCAGTACTGCTTTAATATCCATTTCCCTTGTGCTTGATTTAAATTGTTTGCCATTAATCCTGAAATAAAAAATATCATCAAGTAAAAAGTTAGCATTACATAATAAAATAAATTACAATCAGCGAGGAAAAAGCTGTTTATGTAAATTAGATTTATACTCTGAGGAATGTTTTATATTGGTATTACTAAGCAAGTAACTTCAACCATATAAAAGGTAGTTTAATAACTGTAAACCATATGATTAAAAATTTGATAAATCTACATTCAGAGTTCAAAGTCATTTGTTAGATATATTGATGATTGTTTGTTTATGGTGAGAATGGATAAATTATAAGAATTATTAAATAAATTTAATCTTCTTTAAAATATATCTTAGAAGGAAGGATATTGGATTTTGTTCAATTAAATTTTTTTAGATTTCTTAATGATAAGAGATTTTAAAAATAATTGTTTAGCATGCAGTCATTACATTAAAAGTAAGAATCTAAGATCTATTATTAGACATGATAACTATGAACCTTTCACTCATGAAGTAGACATTTTAAGGAAATTGTTATAGAAATGAGAATTTAAATAGTTCTAACAATATAGTTTAATTTAAAATAATAATTTTATAAAAATTACATTAGTATAGATTATTCTAAATATTGATTAAGGATATTTTGTTGAGTAAAAATTATAATAGTGTAATATATAATTTAAAAAATATATAATAAAAAAATGTTTATTTCTTGCTTTAAACTATTTTTTTTTTATATAAACTTTTAAGGATGGAAGTTAATGTGTTTGTAAATAGTATAGAGGGAGGGTGTACTTTAAATAATTTATTGAATAATACAAAAAAGAAAAGCTTTCTTGGAGTTGTTTATACTAATTTTTTACTAGAAATTATATATAGATGAAAGCAGATTGCACTTAAAAGAAAGAGTGAAAGTTCATAAAAGTAAAAAATAAATTTCTTAGATCTGCATTATATATTTGTAAATGAAATACAGGTCATAAAATTATGTTTAAGTAGACAAAGATTATCTTTTTTGAAAATAATAAAAAGAGCAGTAAATTTTAAGGATCTTAATTTATTAAATTTATTCAAATGTTCTTTGGATATTAAAGGTATGTAGAATGTGATTTGAAATTAAGGTAGAGCAATATATATTTTGATGTTGTATTCTGTCTTGGCAAAAATAAAAAACACTGGTGGTGTATTTGTAATTCAATTTTGGCTAGTGATTTAATTGTGATTTGGTATATATATATATATATATAATTATTCAATTGTGATTTGGTATATATATATATATATATAATTATTCATCACCATTTTTATATATTATTGATTTCTTGCATGATGGATATCTCTCCAAGTTTAATCCAGTTTCTATGATCTCTAACCTCTCTTATTCATAATCTACTAGCATACTTTTTATTTCACCTGATGGCACTGATACCTATTTGGTTCCTCATCCATGTATAATAATTTTCAATTCCCTATACATTACTAGGTGATCTGGTCTCATAATTGCTCCTTTTAAAACACATTTTTTTTTGATATTAAGTTATTTCTATCAAAAGAATTCCATCCAAGTTTTCTTCTATGATTATTTGCATTCATTATGTTTCCAAATATATTAATAATTGTACTTACTGACTTCTTTTAATTTATGATTACCAATCTTTTTTTTTTTTGAGAAAATCCATTAAATATTACTTGAATTTTTTTAGCATTTATCTTTCATCCAACTTTTTTTATTTCATCTGATAATTCTTTCAACATTTCCTGAAATTCTGAAGTACTATTTGCCAAAACAACTATAATATTTGAAAAATCTAAATGTCTTAAATAATCTTTATTTCATTTTACTCATTTAGCTTTCCATTTTAATTCACAAACTAGTTTTTATAAAATTGCTGTAAAAAGTTTTGGGGATATACAGTCACACCCTTCTCAATGATAATTTTCTTAATATCACTGCATAATTGCCATTGCATTTTGATAAATATTTTTAGAATATAACAATATCCCAACTATATATCTTGATAATTTAATGCATTAATCAATGTCTTTTCTTAATCCACAAATCTAAAGCATAATTATTATTTATATTCATTGTTCTTTTATATAACTTCTATAAATATTTGAATATGATTCATTGGGATGAAACCATTTTTAAATTCAGTTTTGTTTTTGTAGTTGATTAAAATCCAAAATTTGTTGTAGATGAAATATTAGACAACTGATGAAAGATTATGTCTGTAATTGATAATATTTTCTTTATCATATTTTCAAAATATGTTATTCTGTTATATTTTTCCAATAACTTAATTCTTTCTTATCATTTAGGCATTTAGTATATAACTTTTCCAATTATTTTTATTTTGTCATCTTCTTCTTTTAAGTTATCTGTTATAATTCCATCATTTCCTGGAATGTTTTCCTTTTTAATAAATTTAATTGCATATCTTATTTCTTCATTTAAAATGCTGCACAATTCAGAAGAGGTAATAACTATGAAATTCTTCATTTTTGTCTTTTTATTGCTATATAATTTTTTATAGAACTCTTTCATACATTTCATGATATCATCTCTCTTCCTAAGTAGTTCTATTTTTGTTTTATTGCAGAAATAATTTTTTCCCAATACTAAGATGTTATTTTATACTTTTGATACTTTTATTCACTTCTGTAGCTTTCCTTAAAGATGACAATTATATTTTTTATATCACTATTAACTTATTTTATACCATTTTACAAAGCTCTAGTTATTCAATTCTTTTAATGGATCATTTCTATACATTTTCATATTCCTGCTTTTCTTCATCCATTGTTTAATTTCAATAAAAAATTATTGTTCAATTACTGACTGCTATTTGATATCCTTGATGAAATTTGTAATAATGTATTAATTATGTTCTTATTGATTTTATTCAAATCTGAATTATCAAAATCTGTTAATATTTTATAGCTTTGCAATTTATAATTTAAATCTATTGGTATGTTTCTGAAGATTATTAATACTGTTTTTTTTTTTAATAATTTTCATCTCTTTACATTAATGTGTATCTTGTATCTCATTAATCAGTAATCATTTCCAGTGTTGAATCTATTAAAATTATTACAATCTTGAAATATATATTTTCTATTAATAAACATGTAATACAATTTTGCTGTGATTTCATTTGAATATTCCCATGTGTATTTATATTTAGAATTTTTCTCAAAGAAATAATTCATAACATAGAGCTTTCTTTTTTGTGTAAACTCCCTGATTCTGTATCTTCTCACATTTCTGTCACCATACCCACATCACTTTCATCTTTCTATCATGACATTCTGAGCCTAAATATATCACTTTTAATTTCTTATTGTAATTCCTAACAGAAAATCTCTCCATACATCCATAAGTTGACTGAAACCTTTGAATTGCATGTCTGTTAACTATTTACATCTCAAATTCATAAGTAAGAAATACTAAACTTATCAATTGTAAATCTTTATTTTCAAACACAGACATATTTTTCTTTAATACTAAATTATTTCTATGAAAAATACAACATCAAAGTTTAAATTCTATGATTAATTTCATTTATTATGTTTCCATCAGTATTAATAATATGAATAATATTTGTGTAATTGCTAATTTCTTTTAATTCATGATTATCAATCTTTATTATCTTCTGAGAACATCTGTTGGACATTAGTCTTTTTAAAATTTATTTTTAGTTTTTAATAAGTATTATAACCTTTCTTGAAGTTTTGAGTTATATTTGTAAAATCAATTACATCATCTGTAAAAAGCATTTTATACAATCATGCAAATACTCTACTTTTTATTAAGTTGAAAATCTAATTTTGTCATTCTGTCTAATGTATTGTTATTCTCTACCATTTTTAAACCTTAACGATTCACTGTAGAATGAAGATAACTCCAAGCTTAATTCAGTTTTTCTGATCCACAGTTTCTTCTCTTACAACACTTCAGAAACGTATTTGTTTGATCAATTCATCCCATATGTGATCTTACTTTAGCTCTTTTATAATATCATAGTATTCAGGTTATGTTTTAAATAGTTTATATATATGTGTGTATTTGTGTGATATAAATTTACTGTTATTTTTGGCCTGTTAATTATTTTACTTTTTTGCTGTTGTTGTGCAATGCAGATTTTTTTTTTTGTTAATTTATATAATTTTCTATTTCTATTTACGTCCGTTCATTTCGGATACATATTATATATACATATTACACATATAATATATAAACAAAAAAAAAAAAAAGATGAGTTACTAAGATTTAAAAAAAAAGCTAAGATGAAATACATTCCTATATGATTTTTCTTTCTGTGTCTAATCGAATAAAATCTTGAAATGAGAATGGATTGCTTTCAACATCTAACCATCTCATCCAAATGAAGAAAGATGGTCACTTGATAATTTAACCGCTTCTTAGCCAGAAGATATCAAAACGGCTAAGTTAATTAAGAAAGAAAGATCACATGATGGCTTTAATAGATCGTCATTATCTATTTAATATATTCTTATGAACTTTCAGTTATTTAAAAGTAAAATATTACGTAATATATTTTTTAATATTTTGAGAATAAATTACCAAAAAAAAAAAAAAACAAGAATAAACACATCTCAGAAATTTATTTCTGTAGGTGTCATTAAAAATTTGATGTGCATTTTAAAAATTGGTTTTGAAGTAAATTCTGTATGCTTTATGTCTTTCTGAGTAGTGATGAATGCTAAAACCAGATGTAGAACTAATCTAATAAAATATTTCCTTTGGGATAAAATGAAAAATTGTGACTTAAGTTTTTAATCTTATATATATAGTATATACACAGAATATTAAACTTAAGGGCATACATAATCTCTTCTCATTATTTTATAAGGATATCATATCTATTTCCTGGTTTCTAGAACTGATAGTCCATTATCTCCGAGTTATCATTGTTATTGATTCTCAGTCATCATGTTTATTTTTTTTATCTCTGCTTTTCAGTATTTTTTTTTTTTAATCTTTTCTTGTTTTCATATATTTTTTTATCCCTTTATCTTATAAACAATACCAATAGTTCTATATATATATCGTACCTTTCCATATTTTTTTATGCATATATCTATCTAAAGGAAAAAAGAAGGTGGTCATGGAAGGAAGAATGATGGCACAGCTGAAAGACAATTAAAATCACAAGAAGAGAAAAGCTGATCAAAACATTTGTATAATATGATAAAAGTATGTGGATGTATATGGTGTACATTTTAGTACCATTCTTGTTTATATATAAAACAAGTAAACTAGTTATTAGTAAATATTATGTTTTGTGTTATTACATGGAGGGCCTGCAAGTTTTTCTCGTCATTATGCAGTGATGTGATGATACCTAGTACAAGTTATATATATTTTTTGATCAATTACATATTTTACCTGAATTTTAGAATTGAACTAAGATATTTAACGATAATTCTATTCATATTCACACAATAAAATCATCATTGTATAACAAGTGTAACTGGAGTTTAATGTAAGATCCTTAATTTGGTTGTAATTTGAATATATATATAATTTTGATTTATAAATGTCAAACTTACTCTACCCATAACTTTGACAAGAACAAAACCAAATAAATACTTCATCATTAATCATTCGTCAAAATAGAGATTATTTTTAAGTCGGATATAAATTTTTAACCAGTTAATTAAAGATTAATATTCTGTTTTATTGAGTTTTTTTTAAAATTAAATACACACATTTAGTAATTCAATTTTTTTTTTTTAACATATTTTATATATACATTCCATGCTCAAAAAATAATAAAGATATATATGAGATGGCTTCCTGAGTCAACTGTGAGTACTTGTTCAACATGAAATGCATTTTGGGAGTTATCTTTTCATAGGCCTTTATTTCATATGTTTCAGGAATGTGTGGTGAAATGGAAGTTGTTAAGTACATGCATAAAAAATGACACATATGGAAATAGCAAAATGAAATTTAATTACTGCACATGCATATATAATTTTTTAAAAAAACATAGCTTATTCTTTAATAGATTTAAAATTTATATCTGGACTAGGATAATCTCAAGTTTGATAAATTATTACTGATAATCATTGAAGTGCTTATCTGTGTGGGTCATGTCAAAGTTATTGGTAGAGTAAATTTGATACCTGTAAATAAAAATGTAACCATTTTCTATCAATAAATTCTGAACAATTGATAAAGATATATGTAACAGAACATGATCTAAGTCAACTTATGAGTACTGGTTTAGCATGAAGTACATCATGAGGGAATTTGTCTTTTTGTGTATCTTTATTCTTATGTTTTAAGAATGTGTAGTGGAGTGCAGATTATTAAGAATATTATTATACTCTGTCTATACTTTGTTGACTTTCTGATATTAGATTTCAGGATCACCTAAAGATGTTCCATTATATAAGAAAAAAACATGTCAAGTTGCTGGTCAATACATTTTCTGATTTATTGATAATTATGATTTTAATACTAAAAAATATCTAGTTATTAAAGCAATGGTCAGAAAGTGGGGGCGAGTAATAAAAAATGGAAATAAAGAGATAATATTCATGTAAATAGAAATAACCTTTAACCTTTTCTATTACCAAGAAATTATTAATTACTACTAATTTACAATCTCTGAGGCCAACCAGTTTTTTCATTAACTTATAATAGCTCTGGAGAAGTTTAAAATATTTTCAGAATATCAAGAAAGATGCTATTCTTTCCTACTCTCATGACTATAAATAATACCTTTCTAGATTTAAATCCATATAAGAACTTGGGTTTAAAGTAATAGAGGATCTCTTTTACTTAAACAAAAAACTCAAACAAAAGAGCTATTACAGGTTTAATGAGAAAACTGGTTTGGCCTCAGGAATTAACAATTAGCAGTAATTGATAATTTTTTGTAACATCAAAGATTAAAGGTTATTTCTATTCACATGAATATTATCTCCTCATTTCCATTCTTTATTATAATAATAATCCATGGAAATAATTAATTCAATATATATATATTGTAACCAGTTGGGTCACATGGCACATAGTAATATAGTGTGTGTGCATATATATATATATATAAAGGAAAGGAAAAGTAGAAATAAACGCACATAAATTTTAGCAGATATTTTCTACATTTACTGGAATTAAAAATAACAAAGGGTTAAATATCTCTGGGTTTAAAATAAAATTTCATTATGATATAAATATTTTAAAAAGGTCTAATAAATATTATTATTTGTAACTCTGATTTTGAAATTTAAACATAAGCATGTTTTTTGATAATTGTAAAAATGTCTATTTTTGAAATCTTTTAATTAATTTGTGAATTTCTACTATCAAAGTAAAAACACATGTATAGATCACATCTTTGGTCAAATTCCAATGGATTAAAGTTAAATGAAAACAGTTACTATGTTTTTATCACATGATCCAACCAAGAGTATAAAAAGACTGCTAAAAAATATCAGTTAAGATTTGCTTGCAGTTTTTGTAAGAGTTGGCCAGAAGTATCTGGTTTTGGCTTTAATTTTCAGTGGAATGATTAGCAGAACAGCTAGGAGTTATACAGAGATCTTATGAAGATCAAAGGGAATACCAGTCCAGAAGCTGCCCCATAGTTTACTGCAGAGTTTTGATTTATAAGGCCAGGGTGACTTTAAATAGATCAACTAGCAGCTTAAATATGTTCTAGAAAACAGTTTACCAATCCTGTACAGAAGAAAGCTCATGACATGCTAACAAATCACCTGTATTGTACTTCTTCCTCTACTGAAAATTGCTTGGACTACAGAAGGAAACTCATGGTAGGCCAACAAATTACTTCAATACCTTTTCCTGATGATGACAACAAACCTGGATTGTATTTTTCTGCATGATCAAAAACCAAGCTTACCAAGAGAAAGCTTGAAGAAATTGGTGTACTTATGTTGCTGTTTATTTATGCATGCAGGGACCCACAGATAAACATGTCTATATATATATATATATATATAGTGAGTCCTTAAAATGACTTTTAAAATTATAAATTAATAACTTCAAGTTAAAACAAACAAGTAACTTTTGCTTGAGTTAAAATCTAATAGCATTATATATGATAAAGACATTTTAAATAATTTTCTTAGTAAAATGACATTTTTATAACTGATAGATATATATAAAATGATATTAGTTTAAAATTGTTTATTAACGAAGAAAAAAAAGTTGATAGTATGTATTTCTTTTAAGAAACTAATGGATAAAGAGTGGCAATTTATACATTTTCAACAAAGAATAATTGTGAAAATAACTTTTATTATTATAACCAATATGTAAATTTTAAGTATATTCAAAATGGAATTATCAATTATAAAAATTATTGTTACTTATTGTTTGACAAAATTAAATTTGTTAATAATCTGTGCAATTCTATATATGTGTTTTAGTAAACCTAGCATAAGTATTTGTATTATTTAAAATATAATTTAAAAGCTTAAGCATGTATGTGTGCATATATCTGTCAATTGTATTGTAAATACCAATACTTGTCATGTATACCACATATATAAAATTTAATCATTTTTTGGTCATTATTGAATATCAATTAAAATATATTAATTATATATTAGAAATCATGCATCTGTGCACACATATATGTAAATCAATGTAACAATTTGAATTTTGAATAGCAAATATGTAAATCGCAGTCTTGCATTGATGGTCGAGAGGTCAGTGCGACTGTCTTACACTTGCAGGCAGTTGCCCGGGTTGCGTGTTCATGTCCCAGCCGATGCTATGACACTTAAAAAAATTATGTAAATCGCAATGTGATCATTTGAAATTTTGTATTGTAATCAAAATCAGAAAGATTACATGTGTATAATTTTATTTTTATAATCTTAATTTCAATTGTTTATTTTTATTATTAATAAACTTGTATTCAATTGTTAAAAATTGTTTTCATCATTTCTTGGTCACAAACAGTAATAGAGGTTAAGTTCTCTGAGCTAGATTCATGCATGGGATGAATTTATAAATATGGATGCATATTAGTGCTTTTGATGTATCCAGAAATGATCAATCATCATCATCCTGGTTGGCACAAAAAAGAATACTCTTTAAAGCTCATGCACTATATTTTATTTTAGTTTAGTCTTATTAGAAGTTAAGTTTATTGTTGGCCAGTACATTAATGGTACTTAAATAGCCAGAGCATTGATGATGATCAGCATGTTTTAAATGTCTCAGCATTATTGTTTCAATTTCTGATTATTGGGTATTCTAATGGATGGGCACTAAGTTGATGCATCCAAGTTATGTTTAAAAATTGCCCAAGCTAACTATTAGTTAGCCTGGTTTAGAGAAGACCCATTTCCAATCCAGTCACAAGATTGACTGTTGATTTATTGCACTGATTGTTTATTTCCATCAATGATGATGATGTATAGTTATTTATTTTGAGTATTAGTATTATTTATTTCTTTATAATGCTGTTTGATATATGATTGATGGTTAATTATACTTTTAGTTGCTTTTCTGATCTCTCAATGATCTCAGAGATGTCTTGATCCCCTTAAATATCCTTTTAAATTTATCTTATAAAATACTATATTACTTATTATACTTTTTGTAAATTTTATATTTTATATTAAATCATTTTATTTGAAATATTATTGACTTGGGAGTGATGATGATTTGCCTTTACCCAATTCAAACCTTTTCCTTCCACTTCCTGAATCCTATGCAATATATAACTGACATATGTATTACATTAATCTAAAATTTACATCAGTAATTAATTACATTATATGGATTAATTGATTTATATATTTATACCTTATAATATTATAATTTGTTAGCTTCAAATTTTACCTATAAAGATGGTGTACAATAAATGAAAAAAAAAAATGTATATCTGAAGAGCATTATAAACTAACAGAAAATTATAGTTCAAATGATTTGATAGAAATATTAATAATGAAAATAAGCATAATAGTAAGTTTTTAAAAAATTGTATCATAAATTGATATATATATTAAAGCGTTCAGTGTGTATGAACACACAGAGCTTCATGTTAGTTGTTAGAAATAGTATACGTATATAGATTTTAAAGCTCAAATATCTAATTTTTCATTTTTTTTTCATTTTTGTTTGTTTGCTAAAGGGGATAATATGCAGGTGCATGTGTGTGACTTGACGAATGAGTGGATTCATGTATATGTATATTGTTCTATTGAAATGCATTTTTTTTGTATGTATATATTTGGAAAGAAAAATATATTTCCATTGTCTTATATCTTTATCCTAAAGGTGATTCGTTCCTTGCGAAAAACATTTTGATGATTCTGCTTTTTTTTTTCTTTTTCCTAAACATTCCGAAAAATATAGTTGCATGTAAGTGTGAATTCATTTTTCTCATCCTTGAGGCGATTAAAAGGCAAGTAAGATTTTCATACCCTTGTGTAATCTTATCTCGATTATGTCACCTGTTTTTGGTAAAAGATCAACTCAGCTAGTTGCATGGGAGTGTTGAATTGTTTTTCTTATCTTTAAACTGATGCAAATCAAAAAATCTTTAAACTGATGTAAATAAAATAAAAAAATCAATCATGCGGTCTGTTTTTCGTTTCTAACCAAGGCAAATATATTATAGGTGTTAAAATATATATATAGATGGAAAACAAAGAGTTGCTTGGCAAAAAGTTTTTTTTTATAAATAGAGCAAAGAAAAAGAACCAAGGTAATTCAAAGTCAAGCAGTTAGGGGGAAATTAAAAGTCGAGCAGTTAGAGAAGAAAAAAGTTGTTGGCAGTAAAAAAAAAAGTTGGTGCCTTTTAAAGAAAAGTTTTAAGAGAAAAGTGACTCTCAACTACTAGTGCAATACTATATTTAAGCTGAGAAGAGATCCACAATATGGTTTGTGAGTAGTACAAATTACTTTTCCCTTCTCTGAAAAGTCTCCAGAAAAATGCATCTAAAGAAGAGGAGAGACAAATCCCATGCTGCTGCTATGAAAGAAAATGGAGAACCAACATCGAAGCCAGTCTATCCTGAGTCCAGTAAAGCCCAAGATCGATCCTAATAATGAGTGAATGAGAAAAAAAATATCTGCCTCAATCAAAGTGACACAATGATCCATCGAAGAAAAATAGAGAAGCAACCTGAAGCCAGTCTATCCTGAGTCCAGTAAATCCCAAGGTCGATCCTGACAATTAGTGAATCAGTGGAAAAAAATCTGCATCAAGCAAAGTGACACCGTAATCTATCGCAAGTATAAACTTTCTATCTTTTAAAAAAAAGGTAAATTAGTTATATCTTAAGAATGCCTTCTATAAAATTGAAACATTTAATTTCCTTAGATTCATAAAATTCGCAAAAGACTATCTTAAAAAGATGTGTTTCAAAAGGACAGTTATATATATATATATATATGAGTGTTTAGTTTTTTTTATTGTTGTTTTAACAAGTCAATTTAAATTATAACTAGATTACTTATTAATGGTTAAAACGGGAAGGGAGAAAATGTAATGTATAATTCTAAGTGAAACAAAAGATTGTTATAGATTTAAAATCGCAGCTTTTATATGTTTTATTTTGAGATATGCCGGTATGTTCTTTTTAAGTATGATATGTATTTGATTGATTAATTTATTAGTGCCAGTTTAGTTAAGTATGGGGACAATTGATATTACACTATGAAACCAATTTATGTATAAATTTGTTTGCTTGGTCCCGAATCTAAAGTGGGAAAGGGGTAACGATTCATTTTGAATGATAAAATAAGAATCAGTCAAAGTTAAATTTCTTAAATCGGTCTAATTCTGGCTTAGTGAAAAATGTCATTTATTTAATAAATAAAAAGAGATAGGAAAGAAATCAAATATAAAAAAAAAAATCCGCCCTCTTCCCGTATATGCATAATCACAGTATCTTGGTAAAGAAATTTAAAATATAAATAAATGTTAAAATTATTTTATTTGATTTAGATTAAGATTCTTTGTGACAATTAAAGGAGGTAGAATGGTGTATATATATATATATATGTATGCGTTTATTTAAATGTAAAATAATAATAATAATAATAATAATAATGCTAGTTCTTCTTTTAAAATTTAAAATAGGCAATATTACTTATTGCAAAGATATGAGTTCATCTCACTCTATATGTATATTTAGTGATGCATGCATTTGGGGAAAGAAATACCTCAGCAGTAGTATTTTTCTTGCCTCTTTAGCATTTTATAGTTAAGATTCATATTTGAAATACTTGGGCATTTTATAGCCTATAAGATATGGTTGTCGGATTTCTCCATTATTACTTATTAAATACGGGTTTAGGAAAAATATCTATGCAGATATAATTTAATGCTTTTAATGGGCAAATATTGAAACAGGAAGATTGCTCTGCAAGTCTTCGTTTCACCTTTCTCTTACATTTCACCTACCCTTATACCTAAATTCGAATCCCAAATCGTTCGTAGTGTGTCTGTATGGCCATTTATATACTAAAATCCTGCCTAAAATAAACCACGTAGGCATTATTACTCGTGGAGTCCAATTTTCAACCCTTTATTTTTATTGATATATAAATGTCGAGTATGTGCATGTTTACATATTCATTTAAAAAGGTTATATAGGTAAAGCTGCACAGACTACGATGATAACTGTTAAATATTAATATCAATCATTGGAATTATATTATTGGATTGTGGTTGTTGAGTTCATTTATTTTAAAAATATTGTGTTGCAATATTTATTTTCTATTGTAGGTAAAATAATAATTATTAAAAGTAGTTTATAAACGGATTCATGCAATTACAATCTAAATGTGAAATAATTTAATATTTTTCTAAAATTATAAAGTTCCCGCCATTGAAGATTATATAAATATAAAATAAGGCTAGGTTGAGAATATAATAGATTTAAAGTAAAACATTTTGGATTATAAATTCACACTTCGTATGTCTACTTAGGAATTTCCAATTAGCAAAAGTCTTCAACAGAATGAAATAAATGTTTTAATCTTCTTTTAATCTGAGCATTTACTGGAATTTATAATTGTAAACTAAAAGAAAAAAACCTTAAAATGGATTCCTTCTGATGTTCAGATAAGAAATAACTAATTGATAAGAATGCAAAAGGTTAAAGGGTTGTCATGCCCCAAGGCAGGTTCTTTTATAAGATAAACAGTATATATTGAATGTTTTTCTTTTGTTTTGAAGAGAGGGAGGAAAACAAAAGCTGATTCTGATGTGATGCTATTTTTTCTGCTGTTGGATTTTGCGTTTTGATTTTATTTTCTGAGGTTATATATTTTTTTATTCTGAGAACTCGGACGGTCTGAACTATTATTTTCGGAATGCTGATCCTGATGTTTTGCTGACCGACCATCCGTGACTTAAATAATCCGTTTTCAAGAAAATGTACAAAATGCTGACCTATCATAGAACCGCCAATATGACTGAGTAGAGTCGGCACCGTGGCTATTTTCCTTTCGGAAATAGCTGGCCGCTGCCGATGTACCATCTGACGCATCACCAATATGCCTTAAGGAACTGCCTATGCTGCTGCAAACAGAGACTGAATTAACATGCTGCTAAATCTGATCCACTCCTGAAATGTGCTCCAGCTTCAACCACCCAAGCAACTGAAAGGTAACAAAATTAACCCAAGAGCTCTTGTGATCTAAAACCCACTATAGCAAAACAAATTCTTCTTTTTCTCACCACACTTATTATCATGTATGTTTTAAAATGTATATTTAAATTTATTGCTCGATCTAAACCTTGGGTTAATATCAAATTTAAATTGTTTTATTTGCGTATTTTATGGGCTTGAATAGCATCGACTGAGCGAAGCAAATCTTAATTAATGATACTCCCCATTCCTTATAAAGAATGTAATTTTAGGTTCATGAGTCCCTCCCTTAAATGAGATTTAGTAAACCGCTCGTTCGGTGACTATATTATTTTCTTTATAATACCTAGATTTGATTCATAATCTTCCAGGATGTATGCGAGGTGTGGGAATAACTAGTGGCAGATGTGGGAGTGCGTGGGTTAATTACATTTTACTTAAAGTCTCGCACTCACACCGCCCTTTTAATGTTAAACCCCATTAGTTGTTTTAAGTATTTCTATTGTTATTCTGAGTTTGGGAGAGTGTAGACGCTTTTCATCAATGCAGTGAATTGCTTATGTGCCCAATATTTCGTTATGTCCCCTTTTTTTTTAATCGATTATATATATATTTTAGTGTTGCTGGCAAGGGTATTCGATGTTGAGATCACTTTGTTCCTAAAAAGGGCTTTAAACGGCCAAGTCCGTTTCCCCTTTACTTCTTCCTGCGGTTTCCAGTTAATGTGTGTACCAGAGCGTCACACCTGGGGTTGCTGACGCAGTTCTTCGCAGCCATATGTTAGCATACTCCAATCTTTAGGGCTACGGCCGAGACCAATGTGGGGTGCAACATATGCGTCTGATTTTATGATTTATTTCTTTATTGTCCTCACAAAGTTCCTGTAGTTTAAATGGACTACCACCCTCCATCGTTTCATAAACCTTGCGAGTACCACTGAATCCCTTTTTAAGTACTTTAAGATAATATCATACTCACACATATATTTCCGCACTAAGCAAGTCGCTGCTGCCAAGCTCATTGGAGCCACTCTGCATTTCTTCTGCAGTCAGCCGTTATCGTAAAACTATTTAATATCTTTTATTAAAAATAATTCCAGTACTCTTATTCTTGGGCTTCGCATGTATTCAAGGTTTAGTAGGGCACATTCGTAAGCGATAATTGACCCAGGTTATAGATTAACGAGTAAAATGATTTAATCAATTGTAGTTAACCATTTGACGCCACTATTTAATAAATAAATAGTGCCAGAAATCATATTTAGCCACTTAATAAATCATGTTAATTTAATCAATTCTTTACGTTAGTGTTTATTTTCTGATTCATCTCATTGTCTCATATTGTCTGGGTTATACACGTATCTATTAAGACTTTCCAAATTCTAGCTGTTAATTTATTTATAAATCTCATGTAGTCTCTTCTCTCTCTCTGACCACCGCAGCCGGAAAAGATGTTGCTATTGTGATGGCGGGTTCGGGCTCCATCGTATTTGGTTGTGCAGTCGATCTGCTATATTCGAATCCGGTATGACAGGCCCTGAACCCACTTGCGGTGCTGCTTTTTGAGTGTGGTGGAGAAACTGTGCAACTTGTTTATGAAATGTGCGAATTCTTACCGTTACAATATATCAGTAGCTTAATACATTGATCTGTGCCTATATGGCCTTTAATAATAAATATATGTCGAGTAATGCTATCGGACTGCCACGCGGATATTTTACCGGTCATGGCGATATGAGATAGCCAAGGTTTTCTTTGAGCCGATAAATGGGTATACTCTATAAAGACAGGGATTCAAAACCCACGCTCTATTATTTCCTACACAAGCCAAGCTGAATGCGGATGTGTTACTATAGGAATATATACATTACTGCTCGACAAAGGAGATTGGCCCATGTTTGCCAATGCTAATAATATAGCCAGCACAGGATTCAAACCCCGACGCTACTGAATGCTGTAATTAGATTTCTTAATCATACCTGTTGTTAATTCTGTGGGAAATAGATAAGCCATATTTTTCATATAATTATTAATAATAAAGGGAAATAAAATTATGCTTTTGTCCATAACTCCTGCTGAGAATACTAACAATAAAATATAATAATAACAAATACATATATATTTTACTTCCCCTATGTATGTAAACACACGCATAAATTTATTATATATATTCATTTGGCCTCTAGCTTAATATAACCAGGTATTGTGTTTGCTCTCCAAAATTGGCATATTGATTTTATGGTGGCATATTTCTTGATAGAATATTATATGTAATAATAAAAATATAACAACTCAATATAAAAATTTGTTTTATGCTGACACATAATAATACTGATTATTTACTATGTATGTAACTGTCAGATCTGGGTAATTGATCATTATTGTTTTGATTCACAATTGTTGGTGTCATGAACTCCAGTATGACTTCATTATGATACACACACCTACACCTAATACTGATGTTCATTATGGTAATTGTTATATTTAATAGTTCATAACCTTGGTTGTCATTATTGACAGGTGACTTCTTGTAAAAAAATCATATATTTATCCTAGTGATATCTAAATATTGTACCTTTATAAATAATTTATGGTTGAATATTGTAATTCTTTGTAAAAATCATATATTTATCCTGGTGATATCGAAATTCTGTACCATTATCAAAACTGATCATCAAACATTGTAATTGTTATTTTTGTTGATTTAAATGTAACCCCATACATGGATCATGATCAGATCCAAACATGATTGTTATTATTTATATTTTCTAATGAATTGTGTTAATAAATTGTATATATCTATACCGTTGTCATGTCATTCCCTGGTTCATCATACCCACTCATCTATATCCACACTTGATTAAATCATATGTATGTATCCAAAACCTATGAAATATTAATAATAATAGTTTGAGTTATATCAAAGTATTTAGTGAGTATCTTAGATTAAATTAATAAAGGCTAGTGCATGATAGGCTAAGTTTGAATTGAGAATCCTTGTTTCTACCCTGACCGACCGAAGAAAAATGATAACCATTAGTAGCATCAGGAGCGTTGGTTGGATAGTGGAGATTTTGGAGCACTGGCAAATAGGTTAAATCTAAGTACTGTTCCGCGACTACCATATCCCGAACATACTGGGTTTGAAGTACTTTTGCTAGGTCTCTGAATCTTGTTGGCTGATCATATGATTCTGAATGTTACAATATATAATTTATATGTTTTTAATGTTTTTATCAAGCATTTATTTACTTGACATGTATATATATACACCCAAACATTTAAACAACAATAATTAAAAATAAATATATTTTGATAGTATAATAATGGTTAGAAAGTACATGTGTGTGCAATACATTAGTCATAAATAGCGAGTAAATAAGTAATCAATAAGTCTGTTAAACATTTCATTAAATAAGAGATACTTAAACTTTATATTAAATAAATAAAAATAATAGGAATAAAATATTAAAAGAAAACAATGATTTGTTTTATAAAAGCAGACATAATTATTTATGAGATGTAATTACATATGGTAGCATCAATGTATATTCACACAAGACAGAAAATAAAAATGATTTTAATACCAGTAGTGTAAATATTTAAAAAAAAACAGTTATTTAATATATGTATACAACCATTGCCTAACTATTACTGGAAAAATATAGAGTGTATATATTCCTAGTAATTCCATAATGCCGTGTAACATCAGACAATTGCTTAGTAATGACTACTTTTTCTAGTCTTGCTAAGCAGTTAGAAGCAACGTAACTTTTTGAAGAATCATATTTAAATAATAGGAAATAAATAATAAGCTAATTAACCTTGTGAAAAATATCTGTGATAATTTATAGTCTGTGTAAAGAAATTGAAAGTTAGTTTAATATTGGAAAAGGCACACATCCACTGTTTATCATACATTGATAAGATTGAAGAAAGTATAAATGAATATTGTTGCATGGGATGAGAATAAATAATTTAAAATATAGTAATTATTGAAGAAAGTAAAGAAATACTGAAATCAACTACCAGATATATTAATTAAGAAAGCAAAAGATATGATTTATACATCAACATGATTAAAACAAAGGCATTAGTGCTTGGAAAAAGAAAATGAGAAAAGTCATAATGAATTGAACCAAAGTGCACAATATAGAAAGTTTAGTATATTTTGAAAGTAATATCATTAGAGATTTTGTTTATCAAAACAAATCTTGGCATTTGAAAGAATATGCAGAAAATGAATTGTCAAAACTCTGTTTTAGGTTGTAGAGGAAGTGTCTAGTGCTTATCCATATATGGAGAAAGAATGGTTATTAGAAATTAAAATCTCAGAAATTTCTTATTATACAAATTTTTGAATTCCTAGAATATGAATAAATGACATTAAAGAAAGTTGGAAAACCATTTAACATTAGCTTATTATTATTACAAGTGATGGTCAAAACTAGAATTTATTGGTGAAACAATATACTTATATAAGGTCCAGTCCATGATTTCTGCTGATGATTTTTAATATTGATAACTAAATTAATACTAAGAGAGTCATTATAATTAAAATCTGTTAGTTCTACTTAAGTAAATAAAAATGTTTATTATTTTTCAATAACTTATAAAATCATTTTTATATTTTTTTTCCATTTTTCAATTTTAGAATCCTATTGGTGCTTAAGTTAGAGGGCAGTTTAAATTTGAAATAATATGATAATTTGTAATAAACAACTCATTCTAACATGAATCAAAAACATACATTCTTTTAAGTATTCCAATTTTTAGTCTTTGTTAAGAAAAACTAACTAGTGTTTTAACATAATTTATACAATTTATTGTTTAATTTCTCTTAAATTCAATAACTTATACTAAAACTGATTACATTATTTATAAGAATGTGATGTGATGTATTATGGCTTCTCTCTACAGTAGTGCCACCAAGTATAAATCTTTAAAATCAATGAATTCAGGAAGGTTTTTGCATAAAATCCATATCTAGTGCCTACTCATTCAACATCCTTGTGGCTTTCATCAATAAGGAGACTTGGATTTGAGAGCATAGCACCTAAATCTTAGGATTTAATGCAATCCTCCAGCAGCCACCTTTTACTTATTTGGTTAACTATAAAACTAGGAGCCCATGATGATGAAAACACCATAATGTTTTTAATCCAAGCTCATTCACTTGTATAGTCATATAGATATGAACTCAGTTCAGCATCTATACATTTTGGTGTCTTTGGGGGATAGATATAAAGCCCATCAACACATCACACTTTCACTATTCCATATGCTTACACATGCTGTTAATAAGAGTACCAAATTCTCCTTACCACAGTGCCACTAAGTGCAAGCATTCATAATCAATGAGTGCAGGAAGGTTTGTAGTAAGTCCCTATCTTATTCACAAACCTTCTTGCATCCATTGATTATGAAGACTTGCACTTGGTGGCACTACTGGAGAGTTTGGTACTATTATTAATAGCATGTGTACATATATAAAATGGTGATCATGTGATATTTTGATAGTTTTATTCATTATTTATACTTATTTTAAAATATGACTTTTAATAACCCCTTCTAACATACTTTATTTTAAGATATTTTATTTCATATGTAATTTTTTTTAAAGATTTTTGTAATGCTATTTTATTAGCTATCCTCACAACTGGAAACTAGCCCACTGCCATGTAGAAGATCACATGACTGATCATGAAATAAATAAGACATAAGAAATTCTTCATTTCAATATATATATATATAATGATGTTTAATACATAATAACTATTTTTTTTAATTTTAAGAATAGATGCTGATGATTTATATATTCAACCTTTTATATTTTGTCATTTTTTAAAAAAATGCATGATACATATGTTCATCAGTGTATTTTTATATATAAATCAAACATCCACTTATCTGTCTTTCGGTCTATATACCCATACAAGCATTTGCATAATATTCGTTCATTTTTCTATATATGCATATACCCAATCATGCATCTCTATATATATGCTTTTCATACATCTCTATATATTTACTCACTTTATCTTAATATATTTTAAAATATTTATTTATTTATTTATTTTTAAAAAAAGAAAGTAACCGATAAGAAAATAAAAATAATGTAATTTAGAATATTATTTTAATGAAAAACAGATTTATTAATTTTTTTCTAAAAGAATTTGGACACTTAGACGCCTCTTACATTAATCTTATTTTATAATTGATGTCGCATTAATCTTTAATTTTATGAAATTTAATACTTTTAAATTTTTCACCCACTATTTTACCATTAATTTTTATTTAATTTTATTTTATAGCTTAATTTAGTTTGAAAATATGAAATGTTTTATGTATATTAAAATTATTTTGCCACTATATAATTGTTACAAAATAAAATCTTAAAAAAACTTTTGGTGATGATTTGATTATAATCTGAAATTTAGCCGAATATCAAAGGAGTCTCTTAGTATTTTTGGCTATTCAAGACCCTTCTAAAGATTTATGTTATTATTTGATTTGCATTTACCTACTTATTACTGTTTAATTTCTGGAGACATATTTCAGTATAGTTAGCGTAATGATTAATGAGTATTTTAAAGTTATTATATATTGAATGATTAAATGATTAATATCTTATAAACTTTTGGCCGAAAAAATTTATCAATGTTGTTTATACAATATGTCAATAAATAAAAAACAGAACATTTATTGTCTCTGACATTTTTAAACAGTATGAGAAGAAATAAGTAAATTATAAACATACAGAATACTCATGATCAATTAAAACAACTTGTAAAATTCTTTATTTATATGTGTATAATTATAATATTATTATAGTGTGTATAATTTAATATTATTTTAGTAAACCTAATGTATTTTTTGTGTGTTACAATAATATTTATCCACATATAATCATTCAATATTAAATATTTAAGAAGTCCATTGTTTATTTATTTAGATGCTATTAGCCCTCTAATTCAGTTTTTGTGCAACAACCGAACTTCTTTGATTTTTTTTTCTTTTTCTTTATTTCTGTCTTAGCACACATATCAACAATACCTTTCATGATTATGACATATTAATTCATTTATAGAATTTGTTTTTGATTTTTAATATTTAAATGAATTCCATATCATTCTCATCATTAAGTTTCACTTTGTTTCCTTGTATTATAATATGGGCAGTGTTATTGTTTAATTCTCCTGTATATATACAATTAGATCAGTCTATTTTATTTATTTTATCATTATCATGTATAATTACAACTTTAATTTGACCACGCCATTTTAAACACATAAATAAAAGTATCTAAAAAAAATGTGATACCCCCTCCCCAAGATATATTTCTGTATGAATTAGCACATTTATTCGAGATCAAAATTGTTCTGTACTATACAGTAATCTGCAAGTGTTCCATTTCTTGTTGTCACCCATTTAAAAACATCCTTTTGAAAGAAATACTTTAATGATTATTATTAATTATTCATTAAGCTAGAAATTATTATACCATTTTTAGCCCAGATGTAGACTTTACATTTAATTAAAGAGGCTAAGATCTTATAGTGGGGAAAAACAGATGCAAATAAATTAATGATATGGTGTGGTTTTATTTGATAAGAATTTAATAACAAAATTAATATTTATATCTGGGTTAGAAATGATATCATAATCTCTAACCTAACAAGTGATTAATAATAATTATTAAAATATTTATCTAAAGTGGATGTTGCCAAATGTATGAATGCAAGAAATTTTGCATTTATAAATAAAAATTGTGATATTTAAATACAAGTATTTGAAGATATGCTATTTTAATAAAAACCAAGCACTGATTATATATATATATATGTGTGTGTGGGAGATGATAATCCAGACTAACTGATTTCAGCACAATATATATATATATATAGGGGATCATTTATCTTTTTCACATGTATGTGGCCATATGTATTGGTTGTATAAGATCGAATGGATGACTGGAGAGAGTTTAAAAGTCTGGGTTCATATCCCTTATAATTAAATAAAGTTGTGGTAATATATATTGTAAGCTTAAGTTCTAATTGCAGAACTTCATGATAAGTTTTTGTGATAGTGTATGCAAAAAAAATTATTTAATTTATTTTCTGTCAAGTAAATACTATTGCTATTACAATGGTGATACATTTTATAAGCTGTTAACTGAATTATTGTTACTATTATAAAATATTACTATTTAAAAACAATAAGTAAATTTAAATAACTTTAACTTATTAATCAAGCTTATTTAATCTTATAAATGTTAGGATTAGCCAGTAACTTATTCTTAATATAGTCTAGTTAAAAAATGTTTATTAGATTAAGTTGCCAATAAAATCAACACATAAATATTAAATAATGTTTTATTGCTTTTCATTAATACAAATGACCTTAAAATATTTAAACCAGTTTTAAAAGTGCATTATTAATTCTCAGTATTGTAATTAGTTAACTACATTTGTTTGAGCTATTGGTACACTCCCTATATTATATATTAGGTACAGCTTATAAATGCTAGTTTGGTAATATTCTAATCTAGTTTTTATTTTAGAAAACCTTAAAGTTTAGCCAACAATTTATCTTAGTTATTTTAAATATTTGTCATGTGTGTATTGCACTGGTCAATTTGGGTAATTCATACAACCAGACCTGGAATTTCAACATGATCATGTGCAAGATACCTAAGTCAGAGACATTTTCTAACTCTGCCCTACAGGTTCAAACTCATGTCTCTCCACCTATAATTAGCAATACCTATGATACAAATCATATTTAATTATTTCCAGCCTGCAGCTCAGTGGGAAAACAAAAAGTCTCTAATTAGGCAGATGGCCATATTGATATAATTGTTACTTATAATAAATTGTTTATATCTTACATGTATGTATAAACCTAATGTACATAGATATATGTCTAAGGGAAAGCATAATCAATTATATAGGCAATGACTCGAGAGTAATACTTTAAATATGGTTTAATAATGTGAATATTATGCATTAATATAAATTACATTTGAATAAATAAACATTAGCTTCACATTACAACCAACTATATTTATGTATCTCATAGTTTTATACATATATTAAAACAAGTATATTTTTTTCTTTAGGTACATTGCTTTCTAGTATGGCTTTAGTGACATGCCAATAACCTTTTATTATTGCATTAATGGAGTAAAAAGCGATTACAGCAGTCTACTTGAATTATAAACTATTTACCATCAGCCTAATGCTACATGCAGTATATAAGTTTTTGTAAACAATCATTTAACATGGGAATAAATTGCCGATATTTTGTGTACACAACTAGTTTTATTGTGTCAGGATACCATACATCAACAGAGATCTTAGATTTTATGTGGAACATAGAGGAAAGGCAGTCGGAGCATATTAAAATATCCAGAGTCAGATATTAGCACCTGGGTTTATGAATTTTAAAGATAATATTAAGCAACAACATGTATATACACATAATTTAGCCTCAAGTAATCACAACATCAAACTACAGACTTTTAAAGGTATAAATTACTGAAGAAAAAATAAGATATTGTAATGGTGGTACTAATGTACAGGCTGTTTTTATATTAAGGACTCCATTTACTAGATATGGTGGTGTGCTTGTTAGATTATTGAAAGGAAATGTGATTTTTGTTTCGCATCATATGAGACCGGCTTGCCATGTTCCAAATTTTTGGAGATCGGTCTCTGGAAGGAAGAGATATTTAGCCTGAATGGGATTGCCTTGGTGATGCAAAATCCCATTATTAAACAGGCATGTTGCCCAGAGTCTATTCCCCTATCACAGACTGGAAACAGAGAATAAATAGTTTGGGTTTTTCCCGACACACACTTTGGATGAATAGCACTCAATTTATGAAATAGACTAACATTAGCAACACTTGGAGAAAATATAACAATCATTTATGTTGCTCAAAGTTAACACATAATATATAGTTTTTCTTTTTCTTGATCGTATAATCAAATTGCTTAAGCTGACTTATTTAAAGATAACTAACATTACGATGCATATTATGAAATACGAGACTGATTTCCTCACTTTAGTATTTTTTTTTCTTTTAGTAAATTTAAAGTATAGAGCCCAACTTTTCCCACCCCTATGCCATCTAACCTTAAACTTTAATAGTGTTCTGGATTTGACACCAAGTGATAAAAAAAAAAATTTTTAACAGAATTAATCTACCTATTTACGTGGGTTATACTCTTTGGAAGATCATTACACGATATATAATTATTAGCTTAGGTGATGATTAAATATATAAATAACGTATGAAAGATATAAAATCATTTACTCTCTCATTTCCCAAGACCTGCAATATTAAATTATTTACATTTTGTTTATTAAGGTCATTTTAATAATAAAAGCATTGAAGGTGGGACATGCTCTCCCCTCCATCAAATCACAATAATAGTATAATAAGAAAAGTAACATTTTAAATCTTTCCAACCCAGCAAATGTACAACTTTTGTAATAAACAATTTAATTAATTAAATGACACTCACACTCCCTTTTAATGATAGGAAACTGAGATAAATTTAAATACATTTGCAGAGTTGGGGAATAAATTAATGGCATACCACCTGAACAAAAAAAACAACATACATTATATATATAGAAAATCAATGCCACACCATTTTAGAATAAGAATTTTGTGAGGCTAATAGAAAATTGTGATTAGATTTTTAAAGAATCATGTAGAAAGCGGATTAAATATTGTTACATAAGTAAGTTAATTTTATGAGAATTTACATTATGTTTCCATTTAATCTTAGTTATAGTTAATATGCAACAGATATAGACAACAAACGGGAGGTGGCTCTGTTACCTTCATAATACTTTCTTGATCCCCTTCTTGGGTAACAGTTCATTATTCTTGACATAGTTCAAAACTTAAAGGCAGGTAGCATAATTTCCAGATCAGGTTCAAAGCACAGTCAAATAGTTTACGATTTCATTTTAAGTTCCAAGAGGTATTTTACTAGAGAATAGTTCAGGAATGGCCAAAAAGGGAAGATGCGATGGTTTTATTCCTCTCCTATAATTAAGGTGAACAGTGACATGAAGTAAGTTAAACATCTCTTTCTAAAAAAAAACCAATGTGATCTATCACTAATCAAATTTTTGTACTCTTTACATGATCTCCTGGATATTTGGAATGCACTTAGTGACTGTAGCCTGAAGTGCTGTGTAATTTTTTGTACAATGGATATTTTCCACAGGAAGCCTGCCTTTGTTTTGTACATAGTTTAAGATAATGTGATTGGTCCAAAAAATTCTTGAACGATTGTTTTAAATTCTATTTTAATATTTGTGAAAGATCTCTTCAATAGATTAATTTTCTGCTAATGGAAAATGTACTTTTATTAATAGCAAGCAATTCTGATTTATCAGAATAACAATAATTAATTTTCCCCCTTTTTCTTTTTTTAAACCTCATAGTAATGTTTCTAGAAATTTCTAACCCGATCACTTTATTTCATGCTGCCGTTATTAATAAAATATACAAAATGTTAAATACATAATATCTCACAATGAATTCATATACATCTTATTAACACAGTAAAAGTGCGTGCATATTTTGATTAAATCTATCCCTCACTGCATGTCCATGACTCTATTAATTCACTTTTTTTCCCAAATTGTTAGCTTATTCCTAGAAAAATGGGATTAATATTGAAGGGAAAAAAATCCTGTGTAAATAGCGAGTACATGTATGAGCACAGAGAGATAGACTTTGAACCCTGTTGGATGATACTATAAGTGCTACTAATTGTGAAGCGTAATCTGAGTTTCAGATTATCTGCTTCAGTATGTATGAATATAATCAGTTTCTATTTAGAATTAAAAATCTAATTTAATGCTTTTGTCTTTAAAATGACATAGTCAATATTCTGGGATTTTTTTTTAAAAAAATGTAAATTAATTATTAATGTTATATATTTATTTTATTAAATAATTTGTAAAATACTAAAACACAGCACCTAACCAATTAGCATAAATTAGAATACTCCCTCTCATTACTATCAACTGCACTCAGCTATGAATATGAAGCCATGGAGCTTTGCAAGCCATAAGCGTAAATAAATATTGATAGACATAGCTTCTCTAACAAGTATAAAAGCACAATTTTTGGTAAAATGTTTAATATAACATAATGTAATTTGTTCTGTCTCTGGAATTTTCCAGACCTTTTTAATTAGTTATTTTTAGCACATTTGACTTAGAAACTTAATCATTTGACCTCTCAGCTTAATTAGGTCACATATATTAATTAATAGTTTATACCCCATTGTCAATCATGTTCTTTATTACCTATCACATGATTTATCATATTTAAGCTTTGACCACCACATTTTAACCAAACCTCATTTCTCTTCATCTTTTTATCAGCATTCTACAATATATTTTTTTTAAATTATTTATTATTTGGTAATAAAATTATGCAGTGCTAAAATAGTTATCTATTCAGGTCTTTATCTTTGGCTTTTCCTTCAATCTGGAAACATATTGTCTCAATGTTAATGACAACAGTAAATTTATATCAAAGGTATCATTGCATTGCTAGAACTATAATTAATTTTCAATTTTCTTGTTTTATTATGTCTAAAATTTATCTTGAAATAATTTTATTGTTGAATGCAGAACTTTTGAATTATTTTTCATTAACTTTAAAGCAAATTTGTATGCTTTTTCTATGAGAAATTTAAACATTATATATATATTTTTTAAATATTAAAAATTTCTTTCATTTACAGAACATTCTCTTTTGGTTTTAATTTCATTTATTATCATGATTAAAATTGCTAGCTGAAATAGTAGGATTATGTAAATAGTAAAGATGCTAATAATAAGTATGAATGTATAAATGCTTGCTTGAAAAAAACTAGTTATTTATTTTAAAATGCTATTCATATAAATTATTATTATCTTATATGCTTGTTTGAAAATGAATGGAACATTTGTTTCATTGTTTATAAAGTGGGTACATGATATAGTCCAGTTATTGTGTATTATTTCTTGCTAAGAAAATATTTTGTGAGTAAACAAATATCATTTTTAGGCATTTTTCTATGAATGATGTCTGCATTATTGAATGCTAATATGGAAATATTTGCTTAATTTCAATATAAGAAATAAAATTATTATACTCAAATAAACTTTATTTTGCTAATAAATATTTTATCTATATTTAAAATATAAAGTATATGAACTGGATTCAATGCTCATTTAAATTTACATTTGCCAATAAAGACTGTTATATTCATTAGATATACTTACTTACTGTTTGAAAATATTTTGTCATCAGTAAAATACAAATATTATTTTATTATTGCCTTTTGGAACCCACTCTTTATTTTTTAGCATATATTATTACTAAAAAGATTGTTATGCTCATGTTAAAATTTTTTTATAGCTTATCAACATTTTATATAATACTTTGCATTATTCTGATAAAGATATGTTTGCTCTTCATTGATATTCATCACATGAAACTACAAATTATATTTCAAAAGGAAATAATATTATGTTTATCTAAATGTTATTTAAAATATACAATGTTAATTATTTAAAATCAGCCTGTCAAGCTATTGTGCATGCGCTTTTTTACGAGTATTAATAATAAATGAATACTTTCATTCCCAACACGAGATATAGTATTTTTGAAAGAATAAGCTTGACAGGCTGATTTTAAATGTATTACAATTATAAACATAGCGCTATATAAAATAAAAGCTTATTTACAAATGTTAATTATTATTCAATATGTTATTTAAAAATACTATTCACTTCATTGTTTTATTTAAATTGCTTATCATCATGTCACTAAATGAATACTTTATTAATATTTGGAATGGCTATTTTAGCTATGTTAGTGCTTAAAACTGTACTTACCCCAGATTTTATTTGCCTCTTGTTAATTTTAATTATTGTTCAGATATTCTGAAAAATCTTCAGCATATCCAATGACTCTTTATTATAGTTTGCTGTTAAATAGTATGGAAAACCAAGATTTAAGGACTAATGATTTATTATTTGATAAAATGGGTATAAATATTTAGTTTTAAAATTAATTCATGTACGCATTTGTCTCTGATTTTTCCAATGTATTATTTATTTATATTGTTAATATATTTATCATTATACTTCTCAGAATATTACTGTTCTATGAAATATTTAGAGTGTGTCATATTAGTTATTTGGAATGTGAATAAATGTATGAAAGAATTCAGGAAGCTGATGTATATTTTATTATTAAATTGTTTAGCCATAAATTTATATACCTAGTCATATTTTACTATTATTGCTATAATTTATCAGTTTTATACATCATTTACTCATTGCTATTATATGACATAATAGTGTTATATCAATTTTTCAGATTGTTTTCATCATGCCAGTGAGCTTTATTATATTTTAAGTGATATTTAGCATAGAATGCTATATTTTAGGCAATTCATTTTGATAGTTTATTTTTATATTTTTAAGATGTAGAGAAATGTTCTAATTGTTTATTATGCTTTTGTATAGATGTTTTTGTAAGTTTATTTTATCATTTCTTTTTTTTTCTATCTTTTAAATCTCTTGATGTTTATCTAGGTAAGATTTTATTAGTTATGTGTGATACCAACCATGTTTTTATTTTTTCTCTTGAAATTTTATTAAAGTCATAAGTGATGCCACCCATGTTATTATACTAGCTTTTGAAATATTTTGAAGGTCATGCATGATAAATTTTTGTAATATATGATCAAGTGTATTGTAGGTACTGCACTCAAAGAATATGTTTTTGGTTCTCTTCTGATCTGTGGCACAATTTACATATAGTGTCAATGTTAAGTACATTTCTCTTATATCTCATGAAATATAATGTTGGTAATGACAACTTGTTCATTTTAAGTAGAAAATCAAAAAATTTGGGCTTGAATGTTCAATACTTAAATCTACATATTAGCAGCTTATTATTAATGCTTAGCATTGATTAGTCTATGTTATTAATTTGTTTTGCATAATCATTCTTATGTATTTCAGTACCATTTGTCTTGTGGCAAAGTTATGTTAGAGTTAGATATTGATTGAATATGCTTTATGATTGTATGCAGATATTTTGTATTTGGAAGAGGTTTATCTATAGGTGTTATTTTAAGAATGACTTCTAAATGTGGCTATATTCTTGTCATGGATGGTAAAAGATTAATAATTGTTTATATTGTAAATATATGCATAGAATGTAGTCCTAATCCATTTAGGTTGCTATGATACTATATTTGCTTGAGTCAGATGACCACTATTTTTTTTCTCCATAAATTTTTTTTACACATCGATTAATGTTTGATGTAAAGGATTTTGTGATGACTATAATCAGTGTATAACAAGTAATTTTTATAACAATCACCATGTTTATAAGTGATACTTTCGAATATAGAGAAATATATGCTTTTGAGATTGGAGGATATTGAATTAATTTGTTTTACATTTGCTTTTGCATAGTCATGAAACTCAAGTGAAAGGAAAATCCTAAATAGGCTATAGGTTTATCCTGAAATACATTTGTATGTGTTTTGCCTGTATAAATACACCATGCACATGTTTTATCAAGGTTAATTCTAGTTTACAGGTGCAAGTGTATTCATGCATATATCAATTAATGTTTGTATTTTTTTTTAGTTGTTAGAAAAACTGTTATATCATCCATGTAGGCTATGTAAGATACATTGTGACCAAATGTGGGTAAACAGATCCCTGGGAACTGTATGTGGTGAATAGAAATGCACTAAATGGAGACCTTTGTGGGATTGATTAATGTGGATTAAAAGAAATAGACATTTTCCCATTTAGACATGTATATTTCTCTATTTATTAGCAAGTTTGTGAGCAAATATAATATTGATTTTGGTATTGTTTTTTCTAATGTTTTTATGAGTACATCGATTGGTACCAAATTGAACATAATTCTTATATCCAGTTGTACTGCAATTGGTCTATATTTTTTTACATTTTGCACAGTATCAATTATAGTTCTGAATACAAAAGCTGCTTGACTTTTTGACAAGCCTTTTTTAGAAAATTATGTATGGTTCAATTTTGTTTTTTATTACTGTTTCAAATAGTTTAATACCCAATGGGCTGATAGATATTGGCCTTATGTTTTGAACTATACAGAGTGAAGTTTGTTTCTTTATAAATGGAATGATTGCTTTAGGGTATATATCCTGAATATGATATATCCATTTTGTAAGAAAGTTAGCCATGTCTGCAAGATAAGTAGAAGTGAACTGGCTTAAGTGGCCAAAAAAAAATTTTGCTTTTTTTATTCTGATATTATTTAAGTATTTACTGATATCATTTTTGAAAGGATAAAGTGGGATTAATTAAAAAATTATTTGAAATTGAAAGAAATTTTAATGGTAGTATTTTGTCTGTGACCAGTTGTCAAACTTCTGGTTTTGATGGTTGTATTTAGAATTGAGTTTTTATCTGGAAACCATTTAATTAATTATAATAACATCAGTGAAGAATGTTAAACAACTTTTTGACTGTCACACAGTGCAGGAATAAAGCAATCTTTTATTTTTTAAATTAATAGATCTATGTAAACTGCAAGCAATAATGCTGGCAGATAAGGTTATTGGGATATATTTGTTTTTGGGATTAATTGATAAAATATTATACTAAAATTTTTAATTACTGCAGTGCCATTCTTGAGGTAATTTCTTATTGCTTGACTTGAAAGAGTGTATTTTGAATTGATTCACCAAATAAAAGGGTAATGTAAGATCTGTTTTAATATAATAATGATTGGACAACTTTGCTTTGTTTTCATAAATAATTTTTTTGGATTTTTATTGCTGCATATACAGCTTTTTTATCTTTTATAGCATGGATAAACTTTAGAGAGTTTAGGAACATGGTGTCATGTAATTTATTTAGAATTATTCTAACAACATTTTTGTATTTATATTTTCAAATGTAATTGGTTTTATATAGAAAATTGAAGGTAGTTATTGTCATCTTTGTCTTTTAATGGAAAAAAATATAATTATTTGCCATTATCCAATTTATATAATTTTTATAACATTTACCAGTAGTATTTTCATAATGCAAAAATTCACAATATACAATTTTTCTTTTTCTGAAAATTCTACAAACTTGTATTCTCTTGATTTGGTTTTCTTAGCAAATTTACTCACAGTTTTTTTATCTTTCACTTATTTTTCAGGTCTAGCATTAAAGTCCATCAATTATAATTTTAAAACATTGCTTGGAGTGATAAAAAACATTTCATTTTGCTATATTAAAATTTTCTTCTTCATCATCACATTTAGAACTTGTTGAGTCATAAACCTCAATTGTCTATCTTTAGTATCATCCACTACATTAAATGACAAATCTTATCACTCTGACTCATACATCATTAATCTTTATAATATTGTTTTCCCATTTTTTATTTATAATGATTCCTACTTTATTTATGCTTCCAAAACCTGTGACTTTATTTTAAAGTATATATCCACTTTTTAAATTAGATTTCACTTTTTCTTCTAACTTTGCAAAATCCACTGATATATCATTTAACATTAGAAAATTCTCCACTTTTTGTAATCTTTCTTCACTTGAAAGTGACTAAATAAAAGGTTATCATTGATATTCTCATCAGAAGATTCTTAGCATTCTTTGCCTTTGGCCATCAATTGATTTACAGCACCCTGGGAATTAGAAAGGGTCATGCTTCAGTTTTGTATATTATGATTGTAAATATGAATAAAAAAAATTATTCACATGCATGCGCATCTTAAATATCCTTCCTTCAATTGATGTTTCAGTTAAAAATTATTAGGCAGCTGAGAACAAAAATCATTGTGTTACTTGATCTTAAATTTATAGGTAAAACACCTACAAATTCATTGCTGATGTGTGTTGATAAGTAATAATCCTAGTCTTCAAGGCCTCGATCAAAAGATCTTTCAGTTAACAGCAAACCCTCTCATTATTATTATTTTTTAATATTAAAATACAAATGATGATTAAGTACTAGATTCATTGCACTGTATTACATAATCAGTTTACTTTCTTCAAGTAGAAAACATACAATGCGATGGAATCTAAAATGATACATTTTAAATTAATTTTATGTTTATTTTAGATTAATATGTCCACTTGAAATCACTTGGTAGATTGCTACAGAAATTCGATTTAGATATATGTTTTTCTAAATAAAAAACTATGAATAAATTATTTATATAATTTAGCTTTAAGTGTTTATGTATCCTGCAAAGTTATAACATAGTATTCAAGCAAAATATGGAATGTTTCCAGCATTGTTACTAAAGCTTACATCAACTCAATTTATTTACATATATTTCTCTGTGTTATTATTTAATAATATATATATATGCAAATATACTATGAATACTGAAAAAAGCATAGAAGAAATTTTTTTTTTACACACACACATATATATAATGTAT
Source organism: Epiperipatus broadwayi (assembly GCA_028023455.1). Taxonomy (NCBI): domain Eukaryota; kingdom Metazoa; phylum Onychophora; class Udeonychophora; order Euonychophora; family Peripatidae; genus Epiperipatus; species Epiperipatus broadwayi. Next base: position 583,187 of record JAQFVV010000426.1, on the reverse strand, counting down.
GTCGAACTTATGAAGGAAGTCTTAAAATGGGTTGTTAAAAAAACATTAAGTAGATTGTCAGAAGAAGAAAATTATTAGATATTAACAAGAACTGAATAATATTTCTTTGAAGAAGAGGGTAGATATATATTAATATAGCATAGATAAAGTAGTAATATACATATGTAGGGACACCATTACATTTTTATATTGTTCTATGTATATTATATTAATGGTAGCTAAAGTGTTATAGTTAACAGTCAGAAGTGTAAATAAAATAATTATGTTTTAGAAAAAGTAAACTTGGTTGGTATTATTATTTAATTGATACAATACAATGATATTGGGGTAAAAAAAAGTTTAACATTTAATCTATTTTTCTAAGCAAACAAATTTTTTTTTTCAGTCTTTTTTTTTCCTTGGGTTTTTGTTACAATTGTATTGAAACATTTTTGTTTGTTTATTTACTTTTTAAAAAGTGAAAAGCTATTGTCTCTCCTTTTATGTAAATTTTACTAAAAGTAATTCTCACTGTGAGCTTAGGTGAAAACAAATTGTGATCTGTTAATTGTTTGTCAAAATATACAGACTCAATTCACCTTTTTTTTTTATTAATTAAATTAAAGAAGACAAATAAAAAGTTGAAATGTTTTGTATTTTATATGATTTGTTTAAAAGTTCATAAAATTTTAATGTACAATGTGAGCAAATGCTATGTTGGATCATGATCCTCCAGAATGATATTTGATGATAATCTGCGATTGAAGATGATAGATTAGAGCTGTATTTTTTGTTCTTAATTATTGGTCTATATTGCCTATTTGTTCTTTGCATTTTTTTTTTCATTTTTCAAAAAAGGTCTGATTTATATAAGGAGCAAATTATGTTAAATTTTGTGTTAAATTAGGAAAAGCTTTTATAATCAAATAATTAAATAGATAAAAAAGACCACTTTAATATTTTTGAAGATTGTGTTAAAAATTTGTGAAATTTTAAAAGCTTTTTCAATTTAACATTTCTGGTCCCCTATATTTATGAGGCCCAGATTAGCATCTAAAGCATCTGTACATATGTATGACTCAGAATAGATAAATGAAAATTTATTATGGACCAAGTGTGCATAATTCGTAAACAATTCCAAAACGGTCTTTACAACAAAATGCTCCAAACTGAGACTGAGATAAAATACATTATGGTATTTTAAAAGAGAGCAAATTAGTTTAAAATTGCAGTAAATGATTTAAACCTTAAATAAAGAAATGTTTTCAGTATAATTTTAATATGTTTCAAATAGCAAATGCTATAGTAATGATAATAATATGCCATAAGATAAAATAAATGAATTTGATTTATTTTAATAAAATTAAAATTTGGAAATATGCCTATGTGTTTGAAAAGGAAGGTTTTTAACAAATGTGTTTTACCATTTCTTACTTATGGATCTGAGACTTGGACACTTAATAAAAGAGCAATACAGAGACTTCAAACCACTCAAAGAAGTATAGAAAGATGCATGTTGGGAGTAACAAGAAGAGATCAAAAACACAATGTATGAGTAAGAGAACAAACTGGTGTTACTGACCTCATTGAAAAAATTAAAAGATTGAAGTGAAGTTGGGCTGGACATATTGCTAGAAGGGATGATAATAGATGGACAAGTGAAATTTTAAACTGGATTCCAAGAGATTGTAAAAGACCCAGAAAGAGACCACATGTGAGATGGATGGATGAAATAAGAAAGTGTGCAGGGGTGGTGTGGAGAAGAGAAGCTAAAGATTGGAGAAGATGGATTGAACTTGGAGAGACCTTCATCCTGCAGTGGATTGATAATGGTTGATGATGATGATAATGATGAATAATATTTTTAAAATTAGTGAGGCAGATTTATTTTAAAGTTGATTAATTACATTAATATTAATTTAAATCCTTTAATATAACTAAGGAAGATAATTTTTTTAAAAAAAAAAACAAAACCTTAATTCTGTAAGTACATTTTATGAGTATATTAATAGCAATACTGTAAATCTACTAACATTTACCATAACCTGGGATTAAATTTTTAATGGACAAAACTATTTTTCAATCAGACTTAGAATTTTTATTTGAATAGATGACTAATATAGACAGTCATCCAATAATAACCAGTAATTTGAATCTCCCAAACTCTCATGCATGGTGAGTAATGCCTATTTTTTATTATTTTTAATGAGGGATTATTAATGTTTTTACCCTAAATTGAGCTATGGCAAAGCTTTTTTTTTTTTTTACTTATTAACTAAATAATAAGTCTTCTATGTTCAGATTGTAATTAGTTGAACTTGTGCTAAAAAAAAAAAACAACTAAATTATCAGAAGCCCAATAAAAAAGTTGCATGTTATAAATTATGATTTATCCCAGTATTTATTATATATTTTGACTTTAAAGTGTTATCATCACCATTTAATTAAACGTTAGCTGGTGGAGTCATGTGATGATTAGTGTTTGTCATGTCGTTGTTGATATTGATGATCGCCATACTAATTTGATAAATGTAAAAATAAAATATAAAATAAATGTAATAATTCTCTTATGCATTTTTTTTATATTATATCTATATTAATTAATGTTTTTTTTTAAATATCATAATCATTACCTTTAAATCTTTTCCATTGTACCAATGTGTTATTTAAAAAAAACTTTGTAGGCAAGGTGGAAAATTAAAGTCGTTTCCTATATCACTTTTCATTACTTGGCCTCTTATTTTTATATTTCATTTTTCATTTTACAAGCTAAAAATTTATCAATCAAAAATGTACAAAAATCTTTAAAATTTGAATGTCATTTATTTAACAAAATAAATTTTATTGATTCCTAATATATATATATATATATATTGTACCATGTATCATCCAATGAACTCTCACTTAGTCTGTAAATGGTTTTAGCTGGGTTTCACCTTAATTTATAATACATTTATAATCTTATTTAATTATAAATATTACGTGAACGAATTGGCATGTTCGAACAAAGTGGTAAATATTATTGATAGCTTTAGCTGTCAATAATACCCATGATCAGATCGAGCTATGCAATGCATAACATGATTACATTTCCAGATCGTGTCCCACCTTGGCTGCTAGATTCAAACCCCTACTATCCAAACACTTTATTTGTTTTGGAGTAAACCCTGGGTGCCAGCTAGTCTAAGACTAACATGTTCGGACAGTAGGCCCATAATCCAGCGCTCAAAAAATCCCTTAACTAGCTCAGTCTATTTTCTAATTCAATAACAAAATATAGTTTCAATTAGTGGTGCAAAGAATTGACTGACAAATAAAGCTTTAATTTCAAAGAAAGAATTTATTTTAATTAACAATGATTAAACTAATTTTAAATATTTTATCAATCTTATTTACTAATATAACACACACACATATAATTCACACACTATAATATCTTATGAAAAAGCATTAACTAATATTTGAAATTTAAAATACAATGAAATCAATATACTAGCACATAAATACACACAACATTTTAAACACACATATTAATAGGTCGTATATGTATGCAATAGAGTTCTTAAATTTGACTCTTCAGGTTGTATAAATGCAATGGCTACTTTAGAAATGAATATAAGAAAATGTTTTACCTAGGATTTTGAACATGGATACATCTTGCTGTTTGCTGTTTCTAATGAAGTATTTCTAACAGGTTAGATTTGAAGTTTCCTTGTGGAGATTTGATGCTGATTATTCCGAGGCATTTTCTTTAAGACAATTAGACATTGAGTGGTTTCAGGTTGTTACACAGGCATCACTTTTATCTGGTAGTTGGCTATTTTCATCGGACTTCAGACTGGAGAAAGTTGTATGTTTTCTGAGGTTTTAACACTGCATTCTGATATAACTCATTGATAGATTATACTGCTGTTATTTCAAATGCCACTAACTTGACTCAAACTTGACTTAACACAAACTCAACTGTCTGATAAAAAATTTGGCTATTTATACATACGATGTGTTGTCATTTTAATATCCTCCAGAAATATCTGTTGTTGAAATTCCTTTGATAATCTTTTAATTACATGTTTTTTGAAGATTGTTTAATAGTAGCCATGCAAATGTGTTGTTTTTATATTTTTATTACTAGCACCGCTGAGTGTTTTTTTAATTTTTTAACTTTCATTTATTTTTAATATTTAATATGCATATATTATATTTACAGTCACACACACACATATATATAACCCAAGATCCATTCACTATTTAGTTTTGAGATGCCTTTTTTCTTTCTTTAACTTGAATGAAAAGAGATTTATATTTTTAAATTTACGTTATATTTTAACTAATAATAATAAGAAAAAACTCTTCACTTTTTTTTATGAAACTTTTAGTTTGTTTCTACAGCAACCCCCCCCCCCTTTTAATTAATTGTAACTTTTATTTCAAGAACTCTTAAACTTTTAATTTTATGCTTTTTTTATGAAAGATTTTTTTTTTATTTTAAACAAATTATTATGTGCCAACACAATATTGGTACAATATATATATATATATATATATTCCGAAAAAGTTAAAATTAAATACATATGCATTGTTGTTACCTACTTTATTAATAAATATTTGTTTAAAAAAATCAAAATAATTTATTAATAAATATTTATCATTAAAAAACTTTTGCTTCAAATATAATATTTTTTGGATAGTTTGGTAGCATTAATAAAGAGAAATTTAATAAACCAATTATTGCTTCAGTTTAATAATTAGCACTTATATATATTTAGAAAAAGGTAATTGTTAACATTTAACAAATAAACTGTTTTAACTTTTCTAAAGATAATGTTATAAATAAAATTATTTTAATGTTTTAATTATAATTAATTATGTGATTAATAAACTATACTATAAAATGTATATATTTTAATATGCGTGATTAATAAAATATACTATATTTCCTACTCATCTTGGTTGGCAATTTAAAGACTCAGCTATACTATATTTTCTATTTATTATGATTGTAAGTTCAAAAACTCAGCTGATGAGAAGTTCCTTATGCTAACATCTCTCCTCTAAGCCTATATTTTACTGATTGCTTTCTAGGATATAACTAAATATGGAACTTGTAATATTATTTTACATTTTACTCCATAGATAATAATTTATTACTGATTACAGTGTAATTATTTAGGATATTTCATATGTTTTTAATAGTTTGATCACAGGAAGGGATAATCAATTAGTGAGATATATGCAAAGCTAGAAAAATGAAAATTAAGAAAGTCAGTATTAATTGTTAATATTCTTAATTTTCAGAAACACTCCTTACAAATCAATTTAAAATGTTAACAAACTTTGAAAAGGGTTTATATTTGATTGAAATCAATAAGAAGATAATTGATATTCTATTAAGAACTGCAAGAAAATTATATAATACAAAAAAAAAACAGCAATTTATCAGTAAATTTTCTACTGAGACAGGAGAATATATGAAGAAAAGAAGAAATATATATATTTTTAAATTATCTATTGAAGAATTGAATATCTAGAGTTTTTTAAAATGATATGAAAAAGAATTCATGTTATAAGAAAATATAATTGCGAATTGGCAAGAAAAAGTGTAAAAGAGAATAAAAGTGAAATTGGAAGAAAAGTTGCTTCTGCAATAAAAAAAAAGATGAAACTATTAATAAAAAGATGAATGACATCAATATATGGAAGATTTCTATAAAGAATTATGTTGTAATAAAGAACAAAACAACAAAATATCTCCTACAGTTATTATATCTTCTGAATTTCCCAGCATTTTAAATGAAGAAATGAAATATGCAATTGAATGTATGAAGAATGGAAAAGCTCCAGGAAACAATGAATTATTATTGATATCCTAAATAGGCATTTAAATAAATAGAAAAATTGTTGAAAAAGTTATATATCAAAATCTAAATGTTATATATATTGAAGTGGTAAATCTGTAGTACATATTTAACTTCACTGTCTGATGACATTACATACCTTTAAAGTAGGGTTTGAACCTGTTTATATGTTTATTTGGTCATCCAGGAATGTTAAGTACACACATATACATATATCACTTCCACCCTGTTTATTTAAGAAAAGGTTATGTGTAACCAGTTGAATTATTATTTTAGCTTAAGTATATTTTATTTTCAAGCTTGTAAATTCCCTTCACTTAGATAATTGTGTATGTGCGTATATGTATTACAGATATAAAAATAAATACAATTAATGTAGAGCTAAAGAAATGCCAGAAAATTCTAAAAAGTATTATTACAATTTAAAAATGTCATTCTCATTTCAAGTCAAACCAAAAATCATATTTTAAAGTTATTTGCAATTTTAAAAATACGTTTAAATAATGCTTTCTGGAACGTATTGTTTACATCTTCCAATATTGCTAAATTTCAAGTATAGGAGGAGCAGAAGTTCTAGGAACGTGCAAAAGGAGTTCAAATCACTCTTCTCTCTGGTATTTGTGTAGAGAGTGAAAATAAAATGGACTGTGAGTAAAAGGAATTTGCCTCCCTGATCTTAAATCACCTTTGTTCTGCCTCCCTGCCATGCCATCGCTACTTGAGAACTGTTGTGTTTAATTGCAAAGAATATTGGAAGATGCCTACCATTATTTTATTAATATTGTCCCTTGCTAAACTTTGTATACGTTATTATAAGTGGCCACCATAATTTCTGAAGGTAATCCATTTTGCCGAAGAATGAACTCTTAATTCTCCTCACTTCATTTCTTTCCTAAATCTTAATTGTAATCAGAATGTAATCTTTATTTATTTTATAACTGATTATGAACTTATTGTTAAATTTGTAATTTTCTCTCTTAAGTTTTAAACTTGTTCTTTGAAATGCTAAGCACAGAATTATGTACTTTAAATCTATCATTAGCTTTTAGAGTTTCACACTCTAATTATTTTATTTCATGCGGCAAAACTTATTTTAAATATATATCTTATTAAATTAGTTTTAGTGTGCTAATGTTTTAATCTAGCGAACTTATATTATTTCAATCATCATTCCGATATTTTTGGAATATTTAAATAGTTAAACGTAAAATTTCTTACTGAACGCTGTTCGCTCGGTTAAATATTTTGAAATTATGGTTAATGGCAGATTGTGTAAAAATCATATCACTATCGATATTTAAATGCAATTTATGTTCTTTTAATAAATTTGATTATTAATATACTTTAATAACTATTTATTACTTATACATCATTAAGAGTTAAATTAATTAATATATTGTCGTTTAGGAATGCTTGGGCTTGTTAAATAGGAAAATAATATTTTTCCCTCTTTTATATTCGACATCCTAAATTTATTAGAGTTATATGTACGATGCTGAGTGGGTTATCATTTTATCATGGTGTTACGCATGATATTATTGCTTTATTTAAGCTTAAATTATTTCATTAGTCATTTAAGACTTAAGCCATATTCGCGTTGCTTACTTACAATAGCATTTTAAAGAATTATATTTTGCTTTATCATATTTACTCATCAGAAATCCGGATTTTCTTCACGTAACTCGTATAGGAATGGGATTTGGTATAACCGATCTCAGGATAAACATTAGAGTATTAAGGCTCTGCATGTGACACGTTGGAGGGCATGCCATGGAATCCTTACCACTCATATTTTCGAATATCACTTTGTGATAAATACAAGCGGAATCATATATGTGATAAAGCCTTCCAGTCCAAAGATGGACATCTTCTTCATTTTAAATGCTGTCATTATAGTTAGCACTGTGAGTTCTTTTATGGGTAGTTCTCATATTATTTATAAGACATGGCGCAGTGATGTTTGTAAACCACTCATTTTATAATTAGTCGAATATTTTAGGATTGTCACAGTAAAGCTAATTTAGGCTAACCCATTCCTCATTTGTACAGGCCAAATATGCTCATAAATGATAAATTATTAACTATCATATCAAGAGTAAACCTTTCTTTAGAGTTGAATTTGTAAATGTCCTTATCATTACTTAAAGTAATGATCACCACATTGATAACATTAATTTATTATTATACTATAACTCATTAGCATGCTAAATCATTTCCTTATATGCAAAGTAATAACCGCATTAAATCTGTGCTATGTTTTCTAATGTAAAGTAAATTGTTGATATTTATTAAATTATTATGTTTTAATAATTACTCATGTGTTGTGTCTTACTGACTCTCACTCATTGAATTCCATTAAATATTTATAATAGTGTTAGTAATATTTAGAAGTTATAACTGATTACTTCAAATAGATACTTATCTCTGGGTTATTCTGTTCTCGCTCATTCTGGATGGATACTATTTTATAATTCATGTTTCTTTTGCAATGCTAGCTGTGTGTAATTCATTTAAAATCTATAAATTGTCCCTTCACATAATATATTTGATTGAGCCAAGATTTGATATTATTTATTTACATTAATTACCCTATAGATCTCATGTTTCTCTGCTGTGACTCTGGGACCAGAATGAATAAAATTTCATGTTATCATCAGAAGTGTTGTTTATAATGTTATAGTTTTAGAGAAGAGCAAATAGGGCAGAATTCATGATTGCTCCTGACCTGTGTATCTCAGGCATGAGTGGATTTAGGGTACTTTTGCTTAGATTCTAAACCTTGTTAAATGAACATACAATTCTGACCGGCACAATATATATATATATATATATATATATATATGCGTGTGTGTGTAAAGATATACTAGGTGATCGAAAGCATGCAGTAATAATATTAATATTTAAGAAGGATAATAAAGAAGATATTAGAAATTACAGAACTGTCAATCTTCTATTAGTTCTATAGAAAATTTTTACCAAGATAATTACAACTTATCTACAGTGATTTAAATTAATTTTTAAAAAAAGCTGGATTTAAAAGTGTTTTTAGCATAATGAAACACATCCAAATAATGAAAGAGATTATAGAAATGTCCAATAAATGGATTTGAAAATTATAAAAAAGCATTTGTTTCTATAGGCATTTTTATAATAATCTAAAGATTGGATCATCAAGATATAGATTTACAACATTGATGACATATTTTGAAGAATATTTATGGAAATTTAGCCGTAATAATTAGATTGCATAGAGTGATTCTATATTTCAAAAACTTTTACAGCAATTTTACAAGAAGTATTTTGTGGATTGAAATGAAAATCTAAGGAAATAAAAAGTAAATTGACATTGCTTTAAGTCATTTAGATTTATTAGATGATGTGCTTGTTTTTTCAAATTAATATTCAGAACTCCAGGAAATGTTGCAAGCACTATCAGATGAAATTAAGAAAATAGGACTAATGATTGATAATCGTCTAATTAAAAGAAATTAACTATTATAGATATCTTAGTCAGATTTTTTATAATGGAAAAAAATAATCATAAAATTAAATTTGAATGGATTGCTTTTGGTAGAAATAACTTAATGTTAAAAGGAAATATTTCTATATATTTGAAAAGAATAGTTTTTATTTAAGAATTTTGGACTTAGACACTAAATAGAATAGAAATACAAAGATCCAAGGCGGCTAAGAAAGTATAGAAGGGATTATGTTATTAGTAATAAGAGGAGATTGAAAATTAAATACATGTGAAACAACCAACAGGTATCACTGAAAGAATTGAGAGAATGACATGAAGCTGATCTGGACATATTTTAAAATAGATGATAATAATAGATAGTTAATTAAAGTTTTAATCTGTATGAGACTGTAAAAAACCTGAAGAGTGACCACACATAAGATAGTTGGATAAAATAAATCAGCTGGGTGGTGATGTTAAGAGAAGCTAAGGATCAGAATAACTGAATTAAACTTGCAGAAATCTTTATCCTGTGGTGAATTAATAATGGCTAAAAATGATGATGATGATGATGATGTTAAATAAATAACTGAAATGCTCTCTAGTTGTGGCAAAGACAAGTGTTTTTTTATTTATCAAAAAAATATTGTCCTATGTTATGTCTCAGAGCAGATTCAGGAAAAATGTCATATGCCACAATAAAAAGAAATACATGGGTAAGCAATTACAATACACATATCATTAAAATATGAAGCAATATTTTAAATAACCCAAGAAGATGAGAAGGCTGAACTTGCTCTAACACAAATACAAGACTCTTTGTATTGCAAGCATATGCCATTGAGGTTACATTTAAAATTCTTTTCTTACAATGTTTATTACCACTACCATCTTTTTTATCCATCTCTTAAGTATTTTTAAGCATCTCATTGCTCTGATCAGATAAAACATTATGTTTAATTTTATAAAATTTGGAAGTGTTATCTTACATCTTTGCTACAAAGATTCATCTTTTGAAAAGCCAAATACTATAACTAACAGATGTGAAAGATGATAAATAATAATTAATGCTAAATATAACTGGATTAAAACTAGGCAATAAATAAGTAATAAAATAAATAATAGAAATATACATCTATCTATACAGCATCAGCATAATAATATACTTATGAATAAATGATTTATATGAAAAAGGAAACACATGCTATTTTAAAATATGCAAATATACACTGATATTTTGAGAACTTTGACCAAAATATTATTACTAAAATAGCATATAAAATTCATAAAATAATATGCATTTAAAATAACTTTGTAAACAAAATTATATACATAAATAAAATTTGAACCTTTTATCATTTTAAAATAAATAAAGATAAAACATTGTTAAAATATTAAGATAAAGTCTTTCTGTTTCTTCTACCATTAACCATTAGAAAAAAACAGGAGCAATTTATTCAGTAACAAAGTTTTGTGGACAGCAAAGATATTCACACAAATATCATTTAATTAAAATGTAGAAGCTTCACAATTATCCTTAAGTAAAAATTTAAATAAATTATACTAACAAATAAGTATTGCCATTAATTGAGCAGGTTTCCATGGATTAATAGCAAATATGTATTAAGTTGCAATATAATATTTTTCACAATTAATGTAAGCATTTCAATTTTAAACTTTCAAAATATTTTATTCATTAACAACAAAATTAGTATTCAGCAGAAGAAATACTTTTTTCAAATATCACATTTTAAAATTATCAGAGAATTCAGCAGAAGGATTTTTTTTAAAAAAAATGTTACACTTTATTAACTACAGCAGTGATTTTTATAGCAACACTAAGGGGGAAAGAGAATATGCAGGATCACACAAAATAATTACTCAGGAAATGTATTTAAACAATGAAAATATAATATCACTTGTAAAAATATTTAATATTTCCATTTATAAAGTAAGGATTTTATTTAAGTACTTCAAAACATTTGTTAACCATTTTTAAATATGTCTCTTGTTTTATTTTCCCAATCCAAGAAATAAATTTATTTTCTCTGAAGTGGAAGAAGCCATAATAAATGAGATTTATTTATGCTGTTATAAAGTAATAAATAATATTTCATTAAATAATAATACCAATAATTGTCTATTTCAGTAATATAATAATGTCAAATTTTTTTTTTATTCATGCAGATATAATATAAACTGGTAATATATTTGACCTAATAAAATAGTTTTTTATTAAATGAAATTCAAAGTTCTTTACTCAAGGTAAATGAATTTTTAGTAATATTTGATATGAAATGAATATTTTTAGGAAAACTATGATAAAGTTATTTAATAATTTAAATAGCATTATTGTTTTTGCTGCTGAGAGTTTTAAATATTTTACAGTATACTTAAATATGACAGGCATTTAAATTAATGATAGTGAGTACATTGTCATAGTGATATCAATAATGTCCTTCCATGCTTTAAAATGTGCAGTTTAAATATTTTAAGCTTAAACATTATAATAACTATTAATTAATTTTAACAATAAAGCTGGATGGAATAAAGATTTCGTGTTTCTTGAAGTTTATATTCAGATGATGTGCCTAGATAATTTTAATTTACCCTAATATACTTTAAGCTAACAAAATAAAAATTTAAATAAAATTACAGTGGTTAATTAAACTGAAGCTTTTGAACATAAATGCAAAAAAATAATTACAAAAGTAAAATGTTTAGAGTGAGCAGTGGGAAAGAGGTGTCAATTTTATCCATTTATACCAGTGGTCAGATTACCAATTTAAAGCACTGGTTATTGACATTTAAATGTATGCCCTCTTTCCTCTATTGGTTCAAATCCACATTCTACTGAAACTAAGGAAGATTGCTAACTAAAAATTTAATTAATCAATATTCAATTTTTAAGAATAACTCTATTATATTATCTTGTCTAGATAAATAAAATTAAAAATATTTCATATTACAATAATTATTTAAAATGTAAACATTAGAACAAAATAAAATATTATACAAATAAAATTTACCTTGTTTTAAAAATAAAGATATTATTAATAATGTTTTACATATTTAATTTATCATTCATTTTAACCTAGACAAGTTTCTCAGAATATAATTATATAATGTTTTTTTTTAAAATTAGACATTTAATAAATACTCTAATAAACTAAATAAATGTCAACATTGAACACTATATTTATTATGCATCCAAGCATTCATTTTTCTATTATTTAAAAATCCTATCTTTAATTAATATTGACTTTATTAAACTGCTTGTTACTAATAAATTTAAATTATTTAATTATAATATTTTGTATTAAAATTAAGATTAGACTAATGCATTATAAATTCAATTTAATTAGCATACTTAAAAATAGGGTTTAAACTTGTTTTTTAACCTTAAGATTAATATCAGCTTTCAAAAATATTTTAGCAGTTAAATTATGACTAAATCAACACTTTTAAATGTTAAAATACATTGTCTATCATTTTAATTTATCAGCTATTAAAATTGTAAATACATTGGGTATGAATATTACTTACTCAAGACTAAAATATTATCAGTTAAGCTGTCAAAATTATTTTACAGCTATAAAATTTGCAAGTATACTGATATAGTAACTTTTTATATGAAAAATCATAGCATTATATGGCACTAACAAAGTCTGTTTACTATAAATTTTAAATTAGATAATTCATTTTTTTAGATATTTTGGCATAAGAAATTCTCTGGCATTTAGCTTCCAATGAGGCTAAAGATCACACTATATATATTATTAAAAATGGGGTTGTCTTTACAACAGTTTGAAATTGTTGGCTGTTATTGATATTGGAACTGTCTAAGTGTTGACTGGCTTTTAATGATATATATATATTGTAACAGTCGGGTATGATGATGAAGTTTCCAGTCTTACCGTATCTGCCATACGAGGGCGCCACTAGGCCATTTGGACCTAGAAAATTTATAGAGTAGGCAGATACACACTGTTAAGATCACGACTGCCAGCCCAAGTCACTAGCTCATGAAGTAGCAAAGATTTAAAACATTTATTAAATATATTTCTTTTAATAAATAATAATAAAAGCAATCACTGTCAGTATTAACAACACAAAAAAGATTTTATTTACATATATAATTAATAATGCACAAACTAGAAAAAAAAAATTTATAACAAAAGAAGAAAGTTGTTTTATTCTGTTTCATTAGTTATTATTTTATTTGTTTTTCATTTTTATTTTTAATTTTAGAAATGTTGAATATAGATGAGCTACCCAGACCGTGCACCTAAAAGACTTTCAAACATTTGATTCCGGGATAAAAGTCTGCAGCCACACCAATGCTCACTTCCAGATATATATCAGCAACCAATGCAATATGAACATGTTAGCATAGAATCACGCTGACAGGAATGTGCCTCTGAACAGCATGATATTATTGGAGAAAACATGAGCTTCAACCAGTATAAGAATGTACTTCTATCTGGTGAAGAATCTTGCATGTAATATAAAGAGAAAAATGCTATGTATGGTGGGAGAGCGGTCTTATCTTGCTGACTTATCTTCTCCATCCATAGAGCTGGAATGGTTCAATGGCACAGGAAATATGTCTGTGTCCATTTCAACGATATGACTACCTCTTTGGGGTCATGCATTTAGTTGGACTCATCACCCTAGGTGCTAACACACTTCTCATTACATTGATATAAACGTCCATATATCTTTCCACCAGCATTGACACAAGTACAAAACAAATAGTCCAAAATCAAAACCCTCTTTAAAAGTAATATATTTAAACTAGTCTAGCAGCTATCTACACTCAACTAATATTAAAATCATTTTATTAATATAATTTTTAAAAAAAATCTTTGGTTTAATTAAGGTTTTAAAATCATTTTTAAGATAACATTTATATTTTAACTTATTTTTTTACTACAATTATTATTGTTGTGTTTGGTTAGGCTTGCAGGTTCATTTCCAAACCAACAGATACAAAACGAACAACTATTCAGCAATAAATATGTATAATTTATTAGTACAAAATATATACACACGTTAGTTAACAAATGTACAAATACAGTTGATATGCTTCAACACTGAGATAGTTGTGCGAAGTATGGAACTTGTTTCCAGCTATTGATTAGCCTGCATCATGAGTTCTGCTAAGAAGATTCTTCGAGCTATGTAGTTAGCTTGCCTCGAGTCAGCTCTAGTTCAGACATAGCAGTTTTTAGTCCATAGGTGGACTTGCCTCACTGTGTAGACATCATGATAATAACTAGATAAATACCCTTGCTGATGGCAAAAGGTTTATTGGAGAGCACATTCTGTCATTCAGGTTAACAGAAGTAATTGCTCTTTGCCTTGCCTCCAAAAGGCTGACTATTTAAAGGCAGATTCCTACCTTACTGGAAACATGCGGATTCAGTGTGCGAACCCCAGTGAAGGTTTTTAATCCCGTTGGCTAGCAACTGGGTTGCTAACCAATCAGGTAAGGAATCTGGAATAGTCCACTTCTGAAGGCAGGGTCAGATATGAAATCCCTCCCCCTGGTTAAATTAACCCTGGAGGACATAGTCATTGAGATGCACTGGACGATGTTTTGTCTGCTTGGTTGATTCATCTGGTTAATTGTTGTTCCTGTCTTCATCCTCTTCTCTTGGTGAGCTTGTTACTGGTTGTCTGCTGCTGTCTTGATAGCTTCAGATGTGTGGCTGAGTCTTAGTTGGTTGTAATAGTGATGATGATGATGTCCATCTTCAGTTTGCACAACAATGTAGAGGCTCTTTATTTGTGTCACCACTGCTGGTCTCCATCTTGTGGACCCATAGTACATATGACATAGTACTTTTGTTCCTATTTGGAATTTTATTTTGTTTTTATCTTCTAGTTGAAGTTTGGCATCAGGTTTCAGTTTTTTGTTAAAGACTTTTGATTCATTAGACTTTACCTTTGATAATGTTGTGAGCTGGTTCACTTTGGTCACTTTGAACCCTAAGTGACTGAACCAATCATGATCTATTAAATCATTATGATTATCTAATGCCACTACCAATGGTAGGTATATAGTTTTGTTAGGCAAAGTAACTTTTCCTGTTATTTGATTCAACAGTTTGATTTTATTCCTTGGTAGTCTGAAATTGACTTACTGCAAGGGTGCAGCTTATATTTATTCTTTTTATTAATGCTTGTCCAAGTCTTTCTTGAAACTATAGACACTGCTGACCCTGTGTCAAGTTCCATTTTAACTGGTATATCATTTATCATGACAGTGTGTATAAACCCAGACTTGTTATCCCTGATGTGGTTTATATAGGCAACTTGCTTATGTTTATTATCAGCACCTTTACTGTCTTTAGGAATAGACTTGGCTGATTGTCTTTTTAATTTCAGACATGCTACCTTTATATGTCCTATAGACTTGTAAAACATGCATGTTGCTTTGCGATATGGACATTCTGTGTGCATGTGCTCATTGCATCTATAGCAAAGCCATGGGCTATTTGATGCAGAATTATTTGAGCTGACTGAGTGCTTGGGTGACCCAGTGTTATTCTCAATTTTTTGCACTTCATATAAGTTTTTTTAATGGGTTAGCTTGACTAGCTATTGTTTCTGCTATTGTTGCTCAAATTCTAGGTCTGAAACCATTAACATTTTCAGCCTCAAATTGTGATCGTTTATGCCACAAATAAAATGATCATGAAGTGCTTCATTCATGAAGTCTTTGAACTCACACTTCAAGGCTAACTTATGGATTTGTGTTGCAAATTCTCTAGCTGTTTCACTCTGTTCTTGTATGCTGAGATTAAAATGGTATGTCTGCATTATTGTCAAGGGTTTAGGAGTAAAATATTCCGTGAGAATTGTCAACACTCTATCAAAATCCAGCTCAGCTGGGGTTACAGCCGTAGATTGAGACTTGAATATTTCATATGTTTGCGGACCTATTGTGGTCATTAGAGTAGCTAACTTTATCTTAGGCTTTTTTATATTGTTAGCCTGTAGATAAAAAATCAAACACTCTTTATAATTTTGCCAGCTCCCAGGTTGAGCCAGATCAAAAGATTCCATAGAGCCGATTGTATTAGCCATCTTTTTTATTTATGCTTTAACCACTCGTACTTGTTTTTATAGTTACGTTATTGTAACTAACTGAACAAAGCTTTTTAACCAATAGAGCGAGCTTTTATGCTGTTTTGCGAATAAAGCTCTTGTGATTGGTTGAAGCTTCTAATTGGCACACCTTTACGCCTGTGTTCAATTTTATTCAACAGTTTTACATTTTTTTATAAAAAAAAAAAAAAACCATCATAATGAAATTACGGTAACATAAATTTTTTCCGAAAATGAAAAACAATAAACAAATACGCTCTCGCGTATTTATTTCACATTTAGATGTGTTGAAACTGGTGTAGTTTATTCTAATTTTTCCAGCCATGAGGGAAAAATTTCTGTTACTGTGCCAAATTTCTTATAACTGGCTTAGTTTATTGCATAATTTTTCCAGCTGTGAGTGAAAAAATTTTATGCGACTGCTCCAAATCTAGTTGGCCTGTCGACAGCACCAACTCAGTTATAACAAGAGTGTCGACTGTGCCAAATCTGTTATAACAAGAGTGTCGACTGTGCCAAACCAGTTATAACAAGAGTGTCGACTGCGCCCAATCTGTTGTGTTTGGTTAGGCTTGCAGGTTCGTTTTCAAACCAACAGATACAAAACAAACAACTATTCAGCAATAATTATGTATAATTTATTAGTACAAAATATATACACATGTTAGTTAACAAATGTACAAATACAGTTGATATGCTTCAATGCTGAGATAGTCGTACGAAGTATGGAACTTGCTTCCAGCTACTGATTAGCCTGCATCGTGAGTTCTGCTAAGAAAACTCTTCCAGCTATGTAGTTAGCTTGCCTTGAATCGGCTCTATTTCAGATGTAGCAGTTTTCAGTCCACAGGTGGACTTGCCTCACTGCGTAGACGTCATGATAATAACTAGATAAATACCCTTGCTGATGGCAAAAGGTTTATTGGAGAGCACATTCTGTCATTCAGGTTAACAGAAGTAATTGCTCTCTGCCTTGCCTCCAAAAGGCTGACTATTTAAAGACAGGTCCCCTACCTTACTGGAAACACACAGATTCGGTGCGCGAACCCCAGTGGTTTTTAATCCCATTGGCTAGCAACTGTGTGCTAGCCAATCAGGTAAGGAATCTGGAATAATCCACTTCTGAAGGCAGGGTCAGATTTGACAATTATATAACCTTCTTTTCTTTTAAATTTAATAATGCACAAATAACGATGTGTTTCTATTTTTAAATTTAAGTTTGCAATCGCAAACCCCCACCCCATTACAAACAGATCTTACACTTAGCATAAATGAAAACATATAACACATATTTTAAAAAAAATTATGTTTCAATTTTAGATAAGACTTAAAAATTTTTTAAAGTTTATAGAGTTCAGATTTGATCAAGAGAGAATGTCTATAATTCATCTTTAAAGGAAAATAGAGTTTTGAGATTTTAAATTAAGAGGTTATAATGTTTTTTTGTTTAAAATGTATACTTTTCTTTCTTTCTCCGGGCTCGTTCTTTCGCAATGAAGATCTGAATTTATACAAGATCGATTTCTTGTGGGCGATGATGATTTATGAAGAAGCATTTACGATGTTTTCTGAAGACGGTACCAGTGGTTCTATCCTGGGATCTGTGAAGATGAAAGCTGCCTTCAGCCAGCTGAACCGAAGGAAGCATGAAGAAATGGATTACATTCTTAGTTACGGTGACAATATATATTTTTAAATATTCTACTTTCAGCAAAGCTTACGGAATTCAAAATTTAATTTTTTAATTTTCTCTAACTAATTAATTATTGTTTTGGATTTTCCTTTTATAGTCCTCAGGCACCTTATCTCTGGAATGCAGGATTCATCAAACATACTTTATGTCTGTATTTTATTGATTTATTGGGTTTGTGTCCAAGGTAAGATTTTGGATTTTCCACTGAGGTCTGGGAACTCATCTATTTTGTAATCTTTTTTTTTTAATTGTCATTTTGCCTTAAGGATCTGTTTATAATTTTTATATTTAAAAAGTAAAAAAATCTTCGCTATTATTAAAAAGTTTTTTATTTTATACTTTATTTAAAGATTAGAATCTTTGTTTCGATTCTATAATTTTTTAAAGCTTAATTTAATATTTAAATCAAACATTAATAAATTAATAATTCGTTATTTGTGCATTTTGAACATGTGTGTTTTTAATTCAGTATTAGATATTTACAAAACATTACATATTAGAATTTAAATGTAACGCATATATATCTCGTTACAATATATATATATTTAATCAACATAGCACTAAAATTCATATAAATGAAGGAAAAAACTGACCAGCTTTCATGGGCTGTGAACACATAAATGTATCCACCCCACATTTTATTGTTAGAAAAATAAAAGGCTTGATTTGTCTTAGAAGTATGAGAATGAATTTTAAAGTAAAGCCAGATTTAATGGCAGACATAATAATTTGATCTTATGCTTAAATAAAAATCTATAAAAGACTCCATCTCATTTTATCAATCATTGCAAATAATAGAACTGAAATAATTGTAAATATTGTAATAGAGTGCTAAAATGAAAGAAAGCTGGGAAACTTTTATGGCTTGTGAACATATATGTTCAAACTACTATATCTGGCATTAAATTTTATTGAGTTTGAAATTCATTGTTATTCCCATACTTTCAGAGAAATCAATTGTTATTTAAATTTCACACTATTTGATATAGAGTTTCTGAAAGGCATCTTTTCAAAGAACTGAATGACTTCATATAATTTTTTTGCTTGTTATTCACAGTATTCTGTTTTTATTTTTGATATCTTTTTGAATCTATAATCCAAGATTGCTTATATATTTGTTATTATTCATTTCATTTTATCTCTCAATTCTTTGACTTTCTAGTTTAACTCTTTCATCCACTTCTCTACCCTTCTATTTTTTCATATTATCTTCTATATTTTTTGACAACTCATTTTATTTTGGTCAGATTTCTTGGACATTATTGTACAATATTTTGGGCTCTGGCTATCTTGTACTTGCTTGATTATGTTGTCCATTTGATTCTGTTTGTCTTTCATTTGCTTGGATATAACATCCATTTGTTTTTCATTTCATCCATTTTCTCAAACATTTTTATTATTATCATAGTGAATTGCTCTTGATTTCTTAGCAATCTTATTATTGATCCATCATGTCACACAATTAGATATTATGTTCTGTGGAAAATAATGTACATTACATTAAAAATTCCTCTCATATTCTTGAATATGAGAGTCATTTTATATACCTCTTGAAATTATAATAGAAAAATAGAAATGTAAACAAAAAGTATGTTTAAATGATCTTACTCCAATAATATTATCATTAAGTCTGCTTTTGAGCATATGCTTGTGAAGAATAAACACATATTCATTATAGAACTGTAAATAAGCAAACATAAATATGAGTGACTTATAAAAATAATTAACTATATCACTATCTTTCTTATCGTACATGCAATAGTTCTTACCACTATAAATACCTTCTCATTTTTTTGAAGGATACTTTTTAGTACTACAGAGGCGGGATTTTTGACCACAATTCTTTGTTCAAATTGTGAGTAATATGTGTTATTATTATATGATTTAAATCTGAAATTTAGTTTTTCAGATCTTACATGGTATCTAAATGTACACTCACATATATATATATATGTTAAAACGAAGATTTGCATGGGTTAAATATATAAAATACATATTTTGCGGGTTCATCCGTGTTAAAAACTTTTAATATTAATATACTGACATTTCAACTTGGTCACACAAGCCAAGTCGAAACGTCAGTATATTAATATTAAAAGTTTTTAACACGGATGAACCTGCAAAATATGTATTTTATATATATATTGCTATTGTTTTGGTTTACTCTGATTAATTCAGGTGACACCTGACATTAAACATCAGGAAATATGCAGATATATATATATATATATATATATATATATATATATATATACTTTAATAGAATGTAAGCTATTTTCTTTAATATGTGATGGTGATGACCACTACATAACTATTATTCACAATTTTAGGCTAAATCATGTAGGATTTAAATTACTCCCAATGAAATAGACATGGAATAAATATGCAGACCAGATAATATTATATATAAACAAGTTACAATAATTATAAACAAGTTACATAATTGTTAGACAAGCTATAATGTTATGTTTCCCTAAACAGGCTTACATTACAGACTATATCATAAAAATTTATGAGAACTTTTTAAATAAGCCATTTCTCTCTTCTCTTTTAACTTTTAGTTCACTTGCAGGATGGAAAACAATAGTAGTTATTTGTAAATTACCCAAAGTTTATTTTCATTAATTTTAAACATTAATATTTAAATTACCTATTACAAATATAACATGGTTATATGATTTAGCATATTTGCCATATAGTAAATTCCTGGCCTTTAATATACCCTGTATATACCCTATATATGGCTGACTATCACAATTGGAAAACATTTATTCATATCATTAGCTTTGAAGCATAGTCACACACCTATATCTAAGATAGGATTATTTTAATCATTTAGGATGTGATCATTTTAGGTCCAAATTATTAATTTAATAATAACTCAACTTAATTACAAAATGGCTCTTTTGAACACAATCTTTAATTAAATAATAACACAATTAACTGAAGTGGCCCTTTGAATCAGATGCCAAATTTACAGAACAAAATTGTGAATTAATCTACCATATAGATATAATAAGTTTTAACCATTCAACAGTGATTTAACAACTGCATTTATATTATAAGTTCTACATGCATAAAATCTAGCAGTAACCAAAAAGGAGGGCTAATTTATGTACAAATGAACTCAATTGAATTTTAACCCTTTTCCCGCCTCTTACGAGGCTCCTCGTCGACATCTGACATTACTCTAACTCAGCTGTTTTTATATGAAAATATTCGTTCAATAGGTTTTTAAATAGATTTTTAAAAGTTCTATACGATGGTGCCCTCTTCCGAATTCTTTTACAACTAAAAAATTAAAAAAAACTGCATTTAAAGCTAAACAAAGAAAGAAGCTTATTGGTGATTGGTTCTCAGCCAGTTCTCAGCCGACAAAGACATTCTGATTGGCTGGAAAAAACAAAGAAACCGCCTGATCAAAGAAAATAAAGATAAACGCTGAGATTTTCATTTCGAATGTGATTTAAGTATTTAAAAAAGTATAATTTGACAAATTAAAATAATTTTTAAAAAGTAAACTAAAAAAACAAAATTATTTTCGAAAAATATCGAAGATTTTTGTAAAAATGTTGAAGATTTAGTAAAAAGAAATATTTACTTTTCTATAACGTAAAAGTCGATCTTTTTGTTTATATTATAGCTTTTATGTTGCCGATATTGAATATTTTAGAATAAATAAATAGCAATTTATTTTTGAAAGAACTTTCGTTCTCTTCATAACCTGAAAAATTAATAATATACTTTTTATAAACGTATCTGAGTTGAATTTAATATTATAGGCGAATATGTTTTAACAATAGGCTTTGTCTTCAGTTTGTGAGTTGGCCAATTAAAAGATTTGATTTTTATCTCATACAACCAATAATAAAATTAGTGGTTAAAAGGTTAAAGTAAATTCTTGGTCCTAACACTAATAATTATATATCACTCATTATTTAATACTTGGACATCTCATTTTATTAATTTTACAAGTATGGACATGGTATATTTAAAATGAATATTATATCATGATTATAGACAATATTACATATTTGCTGGAAATTTTCCATTTTAAAAAAACTTTTTTTTTTTTAAAAAAAAAAGATAAAATTGTAGCAAATCATATCAAATATGAAATGAAATAATTTTTTTTCAAATACATTTTCTTTTTAATTTTCTTTCTTCTTTAATCAATCAATTAAATAATATGTTATATAAACACTCTATACATAATAAAATATAGTTTCTTAGAATTTAATATATGCTAAGAGGTTGTAAAATAAAGCTTAAAATGGCTAACCAATTACAATAAGTCTAATCTATAAACAGTATTTTTTAACTTATGAAGCAAAAGTTGAGAAGCTGGAATTCTCTATAGATTATTGTGAGGATTTTTGTTTTTTGGAGTTAATATTTTTCCCACAATGGCATGTATTAATTGATTCCATTTATAATCCTGCTCCTTTTTTTATAAGTTTCTATAAAGTAATTTATTAATCTTCTGTCTTTGAATTTTGAGGTGTAAGCATTTTTTTTCATTTTGAATAGATTTCTTCTAAATAGTTTGGTCAGATTCGCTGTTGGTCCAGGTTAGATTTCAGGCAATTGATGTTTTTTTTTCCTTTTATACTTGGTCATCCTAATGATAGTTTGATGCAGCTTGAATAAAGCAAGAATCTGGGCTGCAATTTCAAGAAAAGTTGACTATATATATACTTTTGATGTCTTGCCTTTAACACCTTTGATCTTGTTTTTAATACCCTTAATAATCCTGTATTTTCAACATCTTTATGATCTCAACTTTATTTTCATAATATGAATTTTAAAAACATCATTATTTTTATTGATAGATTTTCACAATATCTTAATTATTAAATTGCTTGGAATTTTTCACTAGTTTTTAAATCTCATATCTCAAAAAAGGCTTAATTTTTTTATTAACTTATATTTAATCTAATTCTTTAAAATCTGGTTTTTTAATGCTAGTATATTGAACTGAGTTGTTTTCAGTACATTCCATACATTGTCTTAATCTTTAATAACAACAATAATTTTAACATAGTTTATATAATTCATTAGTTTCTCTTAAATTTAAACACTTTTAACAAACCTATTATATTATTATTATTCTAAAATTTGAGCATTGGCTATTATTACAATTAATACTTTATTTTAAACTATTTGTTCTGTTTTTGGTAATTTTTTTTAAAAAAATTTGAATGCTATTTTATTAGCATTTCTCACAACACCAAAAACCAGGTTACTCTTATGTGAAAGATCACATGGTTGACAGTGAAATGAGTAAGATATTATTCATTTAATATATATATTAACTACTTTGTAGCTAAGAATTTTTTACTATTTAGGCATGATTTTATTTCTCAAGCATAGAATCATGTGTGATTATTGTGCAAAAATTTTAAACTTCTATTCTTAAATTAGCATTAGTAAAACCAATGATAAATAATCGTTTTCTGCTGTTTAATATGACCGTTAAGAATTAAACAGTATTATTAGAAATGTATTAAATAAACACACCAGTTATAAATCAAAATGTAAACAATATTATTCTGTCATTAACTTTGCCCAATATTTCTCAGGTCACAATTTATATTGATGTCTGGGATATCTTTTCAATGCACTTATGTTTATTATTATATATTTAATGACAAGTAATATTTTTAACATGAAAAGTCATTTTGTTTAAATCCCCCTCCCTCCTCCCATTAAAGAGCTGCAAGGAAAGAGGTGAAAATAATATATTCATGAAAAATAGGAATTTCTGAATGATTATGGCTATATTTGAACATTTATTTTAGTAACTGAATATAATAGAATCTGTATAAAAATTATCTTAAAAATAAATAACAAAAAATTACTTTGACAGTTTAATTTATTCATAAATTTTTAATATTAAATATTCATCATAATATAATTATTTTCTAATAAGGCTAAATTCAAAAAACAACGTTGTAATGCGTATTTTTCCTCTCAATTATTTACAAATTACAAGAGGAAATAAAAAGTGTGTTTATGTTTATCATGATAAAAAGTGCCACAAGATTGGAATCAAATAGCCACATTTGTCCGCTGTTTTAAACAGTTTTTCCGTCACATTTAAATCAATATAGTTTTCACAAATGTGCTTGGATTAATATTTTCATTAAACGCATATACATCTCACTTTGTTAATAATAAAAATATATTTATTTTCATTTAAACATACAGTATAAAAGTAAATCCCATTTAAAGTCATTAATATTAAAGTTGGAGCTAAATATTTAAATAAACAAAATTTATATGTAAATAAAGATTATTTTTACCATCATTTCATTTATTATAGGGCGCTCTATTTTTACTATCATTTTTTTTTCATTTACTATAATGTACTCTATATTACTTACCTACTAGTAGATCTTTTTTTTCTTGTTCTTCGCCAGCATATTTGATGATTTCCAAAGCATTGCTTCAAGATTTTTTATGTTTTTTTCATCCGCAAAATCTTTTTTTTTTTTTGACTGACCATTAAGGTGATTAATTAGTCTTATTCTTGTCATATACGGGTATATTTCTATTTTTGTAACAGCTATATTTTTTATTATAAATGATGCAATTTTATTTCTGATTTTAGCCATTTATTCAGAAGATAGGTTTAGGTGCTGAGAGAAGGGTCTTTCCTCTTTTTTGTACTAACTACTCATCCAAACAATGATAAAATGCTTTATTAATTAATTATAAATATTTTGTTTTACAATAAGATAAAATATAATAATTTAATATTGTGTTTGATTTCTTTCAAGAATATTGCACAATAAAATAATATTTATTAATGTGCTCCATTAGTTTATGATTACATTGGCTAGTTTTAATTTTATTATTATTATTACGAGTATGATGATGATGTTAAAAAGTTTCAAAAGGGAACTTTATTCAAACTAAAAAATGGTTATAATGAGTTAGTTTTGTATACATGTGTTTGCATTAGTGGTCACATAAATGCCTGTACAGGTTTGAATATACATATGACTATATAGGTCAGTGGGTTTTTACACATATAAATGGAGCAAGAAATTAAATTGTTTGGATAGATTTGTATTAGTATATTCACATATCCAGCTATTATATATTATGACATAGGCAGTTGTACTACAAGGTTATATTGATTTTATCCTTATGATTTAAAGATTACACATGTATATATTACAATATTTATTACAAATGTGTACTGATAAAATTTATTACTATCTTGGTCATGTTTGCTGGTAAATGTCTCTGTTGGCAATGTTACGTGTCTCCATGCCTTGGGTTATTGTGTCACTATAGGTTGTCTGGTTAGTGGGCATTTTCTTGAAGTTCTCTTTGGTTCTGTTGGCATTCATTTCTGGAGATTGCATGCATGTTGAGATTGGTTAAGTGCATTAAAACTATATCTGAGTGTGTTTTCATTGGCTGCATACTTTTGCATGATCAGATGGATTAATGGGCTTTGATTGTGGTTGCATCAGCTTGATTTGTCATTGGCTAATGAAACACTAAGTTGCATATAAAGTGGTGTCATAGCTGTAGATTTTAGCGGACTCTGAAGACTTTAGCAGTATGTAGGTTGCATTGGTGCCAACTACTTGATTCAACATGACTTGGTAAACGCTGTTTGCATGGTCTTTGTCATAATGTAAATGTGGTACCCAATAAATGTATAGTTTCGAGGACCTATAATCTTCTGAAGATGTAAATTCAAACAAAATTAGTAAATCAATAGTTAAATTTTTAAAAAAGGAACAAATTCTGATAAATTTCATTAAAAAGCTTTATTTCAATTTTTTTTATTTATAATGTGGAGAACTATGAGACACTCTTAACATTGTCATACTTTGATCCAGTTCAGCTTATTTCTTTTTGTTGACCGTTTTTTTTTAGTAAATTGTCATAATAATAAAAATTTGAGACCTTCCTGTCACAGAATATAGTGTTGTAATGGTCAAATATGTGCATTTGCGCAGCAAAACTTAGAACTCTGATAGATCATCCTAAGGCTGACCAGGTTTACGGTGGTGGAAGCCATGGCTCTGGCCTAAGCCTAGTTCCTCTACCATTGCTCATAGACTTACAACCTTACGAATGACACAGTTGAGGTCACAGCAGCATTTCAATCCTTCACATGCCAGCAGTAGCTCATCAGTAGCACATAAGACGGATAACAATGGGTATTTTGTATAGCATATTTATATAGGTATCATGTGGCACATTTATCATTATTAATTATATATAAAATTTCAATAAGTTATAAAATTAAACTATTAAATATTAAATAGAAGTGAGTCGGTGAGCAACACTAAGACAACTACTAAAGTAAATTTAAACTCAATTTAATAATATTCAATGTAAACAATAATTTAAAATAACAATAGTAAGTAACTTCTTTGATTTCACACGCAGGTGATTAAGGGATTTTACAATTCAAAGGGGTTCACACGTAAGTGATGCATTATCAATAACAAATTTTGGATGTACAGCATTAATTAGTTTGGTTTACATATATATAAGTTAGTTTACTTATAAGTGATTTTAAGCTTCTAACACATTTAATAAAATTTGGAGGCTTTGCATTTCCGTTCTATATATATGTAGCCTCATTTCACACGCAGGTGATAGTATGCAAGTTACAGTTAATTATTTATTTGGCTATATACATATATATCTCTATCACTCGCAGTGATAAAATCATAATACAGTAAAATTTACATGAGCATAATAGGATTTTAATTCAGAGCGATTTGACTTTGCTCATGGTTATCTATGCCAGATTTATGCTATAAAGGATCTAGATTTGCCATATTACTGAAGTGATAATTAATTTTAATAGAACATCATTTCACATAACTTAACTAGCATGAATACTTTAATATATTCTCTACACAGTAAAATACTATTTAGATTGGATTCCCTTTCCGATCAATGCTGAATTAACAAAATTGGCGGGTTGAACTGACTAACGAAAGTTATACTTCAGATACAAGTGCGTAAAGAAAAACATATAACTCTTAAGTCTTATTTGCATCTCATATGTGCCTTATTCACAGGATTTTTACTGGTGTAACGGTTCCCTGGGACCGATTCTCATTGGCTGTGGTATTGGAGGCCATTTTAGTTCAGCTGATCGAGCAATTTATATATGAGTGGGAGTCTTGCATCTGGACGAGTCTCATGCTCCTTTTACAAATATGGAAATGTGGAATCTTACGCTTTGGATGAGTCTCATGATCCATTTAGACAAATGCAAGATGGGTTGGCATGTACCAGTCACCACCTGAAGAATAATTGCCCGAACTAATAGTAATGGTGCTGCGCGATGACAGGCAACTATTAAAGAAATACAGCAATAAGAAAATACGCTGTAATGTTTTGTAAGGACACATATAGACCACTGACTAGAAAATCATATTTAAAATTTAAGATGCTAAAATACAAGTTTCTTTCATGAAACTACCCACATCAGTTCATGTTACAGTACTCTTAATAGTACTAATTAAGGGAACTTATGGATCCAATCTACAAAGTTAGCTATATAGGCTTTGATTTACTTAGCTTAAGTAGGATTACAGCATATGGGGAATTAAAATATAAACTTATAGATTTATGCTGTATTTATATCACTTTAACTAAATATTTATTTAAAATATCAACTTAAAAAGCAAATCTGTATTAAGGTGATGATATGTTTGTAATGAATTTTAATTATAGACATTTTAACCTTTCCAAAACAGAGCTTTTTATTTCGTATGTAATTATATGTTTTATATATATATATATATATATGCATACTTACATATATATGCGAGTGAATCTTTATTTAAAACTGATTCAGCTTCAAGCCGCCATATTGAACTTTTTAAAATACTGGCCTGACACACAATTTTCACAATAACTTCAGTTTTAATTATGTTAGAACAAAAACAATTACATTGCTAGAAACTAGAAACATTAAGGAAAACAATAAACATAAAATAAATAGTGATAACTATATAAAAAATAAGGAAAAAAAGAAATTTTCACATCCAAAATACTTATTATTTTATTGTTTGTTCATAATATGATAACTAACATTAACTAAAATTGAAAATACATCTTCAGTGATAATTTCTTTGCATTCCTCACAAAACTATCTTTCTAAACATGTATAACATATCTTACCTGAGATAATCCACAGCTTCACAATCTCCAAAAGAAGTCAGATATGACTTCTTCATTTTTATCTTGTACCCCAAATGTTCTAAATGTCAAAGGCATCTATAAAGAAAAAGATTCATCCTAATAAAAGATACAAAAGAAATCATCATAGCAATTGGCTTCTTGTCTGTCTAAAACTAGAAATTATAGGCTACTGTCTATATCACTATGATAAAATGAGTTTCATCTCTTCATTTTATATTTTTTGTGTACATCAGTGATGTTTATATTTTTTATGGACACCAGTTATGCTTGTATTCTTTATGCACACAAGTGATTCTTATATTATTTATGCACAAAAGTGATGTTTATATTCTTTATGCACAGAAGTGATGCTATCTTATTATATTTATTGTACTACATAGATATAATTTATTTGCATATAGTGTATTTGTTAGCTATTGACTTGAAAATAATGTTATGAAACATATACCAAAACGAAAGCATGAATCACGTATATATAATTTATTTGCATACAGATCATTTGTTAGCTATAGACTTGACAAACATAAACAAGAATCGGAATTATAACAAATTACTTATAAACCATATTATATTATATATATAAACATAATTAATAATTTTCGTAATAAATTATACTTTTTGAAAAACATTATTTTTATAAGTGTAGAACATTAAAAGTTACGTTAGATATTAATTATATACGAACGTAAATAACTAACACACACAAATTACAAACTAAAAATAATTAATAAAAAGTATAATTTATATAAAAATATATTATGCTTTTACTAAAAAAATAATAAAAAAATTTTTAAATGTTACTTACAAAATTACATTCAACTGCTTCTGTCAGCCATTTTTTAATAGTACCGGAGATATGTCATCTGTAGCCCCGTAAATTATTTTTGTCTTTTATCACTCCATGATAAGTACAAAAATTATTAAAAAAGACAAAAGAATTAAATACTGTGGTTGATTAAAACTGCTGCCAAAAATTTAAATTTTAACCAATTTTTTTGAAATAAACATTTTCTGAAAGCTATGTCATGAAGCTTTCTAACAATCATATTTTCAACTATGTCACATTTATACCTTTTACGTCAGTAAAGAAAGAAAACAAAACATCATCTGAACATCACCTGATGCATGCTCACAGCGCTCAAAGAGCTGAAAGAGTTAACACTCGCGAATAGTTTAATTTAAGAATAAAGCTCGGTTTTGAAGTTTTATAGCATAAACAAGATAACGTAACTAAATAATAATAATATTGGCATAGATCAACTTAAGAAATGCATTTTAAATCATAATTAAAGTTTAAACAAGTGAAATTTGATAATTGTTTATTTTAAAAGGAAAGATGTGTGAGGTTCACTAAAACATGTTTGATTTAGGTTTTATAATGCTATCTCGGAAATTTAATGATGGCAAACATTATCATTAACTTAAAAGATATATAAATTATCATAGAAATCTTAATATTACTTTAAACAGTTTATTGTGTATTATACGTAACAAGAATAGATAAAAGATTTAATTTCTACGTTAAGCAAATTGAAATAGATTGCGTAACTAAATCAAACATTATTTGGGAGTAAACCAAAACATAAAATCATACAATTATATTAATAAAGATGTGTGTGAATGCGCATATTTTAGATAAATCATAATTCATTTCTAGATGAGTTTAAATCAACTCAAATACATTAAATCATTTAATATTTTAAATCATTCAATAATTTGTTTATCAAGTAGATCATTTTTATCAATTAATTTTATATCAGTTAATTCATGTTTTTATCAGAAATCAATTTGTATCAGTTTTTAAAATCAGGCAAGGCTTTAGGATTTAAATACAGTTATTAATAATCATAATTTAGGTGAGTTTTAGATTAAAATTATAAAACAAAATTTACATAATTTTCACTTACAATATTAAGATGGCCATTAATTTTAGGTTAAGCTAGCATTTACTTGGAGTTAGTTGAAGGTTTTAGACTAGAAGAGTATTTACCGTTGTTAATCTTGATGTTTCTCTGTACTGCAGGTTCTCTGAATAGTGTGGCATCCTTTGGATTCTGGTGGTTGGCTCCTGTTTTCTCGGCTTAGATGGCTGTTTGCCGGGCAGAAGGCTAGATTCGAAGCCTATTACCCTGACATTTTATTAATTCACTTTACTAAAATATATCTTGATGACTCTTAGAAAATATCTCAATAAGAATTATCCAAAGATAGTGGCTACTTCTTTTATACCAGTATTCCCCCCTCTTTCATTATTTTATTTTCTTAGAACTGTTTTCTTGGCCCGTATGATAGTAACCAATTATAGCGGGAGCCTGCTGCTTTAAATTTTTAATAGGTCAAAAAAAGGCTATTCACAGGCCGTAATTTATTCCGTTTTCCAAGTTTTATTCTAAATATAAATTTTTAATTAATCTAATATCAGTAAAGATTAATTATATTGGTGACCGTATGTCCAGAAAAACAAATCTAAGATTTAGAAAAACATTTTATTATATGTGTAACTTGATCATTCTAATTTACGGATATATGCAGAATTATACAATTATGAAAATATATAATTTAATAAATATATAAAATTATGGAAGACGAAATGTTTTATAATCTATTAACATTTATATTCTTGCATATATGTAGTCTAAAGTTACACACACAATTAGTTTTTCACTTTGCATATATTAATAATCTATATATGTGTGTATTTTGGCAACATAAGTATATAAATGAATAATTCAGTAAATATTTAAAGATATATGCACACATATATGATTGACTTAATTAGATTCAAGTTTAGATGGGATTTATTTAGATGATTATTAATAAATACATGAGGATTGGTGGTATTTATATACGTATGCATACTACTATATAGCATATATAGTAGGTGAAACAGTTGGGTTGAAAAGCTGACTGTTTCAGTGTGGTGGTCGATTTCCAAGGGTGTGGGATCCTGCCCTCCTGAAAAGTATGCATTAATGTTCACAATATGACTGCATTCCACTAACATAAATAAAGTGTAAATCATCATCATCATCATCAACCATTAGCAATCCACTGCAAGATGAAGGTCTCTCCAAGTTTAATCCATCTTCTCCAATCTTTAGCTTCTCTTCTCCACAACACTTCTGCACATTTTCTTATTTCATCCATCCATCTCACATGTGGTCTCTTTCTGGGTCTTTTACAATCTCTTGGAATCCAGTTTAAAATTTCAATTGTCCATCTATTATCATCTCTTCTAACAATATGTCCAGCCCAACTCCATTTCAATCTTTTAATTTTTTCAATAAGGTCAGTAACACCTGTTTGTTGTCTTACCCATACATTGCGTTTTCGATCTCTTCTTGTTACTCCCAACATACATCTCTCCATAAATCCTTTGAGTGGTCTGAAGTCTCTGTATTGCTCTTCTATTAAGTGTCCAAGTCTCAGATCCATAAGTCAGAACTGGTAAAACACATTTGTTAAAAACCATCCTTTTCAAACACATAGGCATATTTCCTTTTAGTATCAAGTTATTTCTACCAAAAGCACTCCAACCAAGTTTAATTCTATGATTAATTTCCTCCATTATGTTTCCATCTGTATTAATAATCTGACCAAGGTATTTGTAACTGTTAACTTCTTCATAATTCATCTTTATTTTCATATTTTGAGCAAATCGATTAAACATTACCTTAGTCTTTTTAACATTTATCTTTAGTCCTACTTTTCTACTTCCATCTGCTAACTCCTGTAACATTTCCTGCAGCTCTGAAGCATTATTTGCAAAAACAACTACATCATCTGCAAAATCTAAATGACTTAAATACTCTCCATTTACTTTCACTCCTTTAGTTTCCCATTTTAATCTACAAAATACTTCTTGCAGCACTGCTGTAAAAAGTTTTGGAGATATGGAGTCACCTTGTCCTACACCTTTCTCAATGTTGATTTTTCCAGTATCATTATGTAATCTAATTGTTGCTGTTGCATTTTTATAAATATTCTTTAAAATATGACAATATCCTGGATCTATACCTTGATGATCCAATGCTTTAATCACTGAAGAAATGTGTATAGAATCGAATGCCTTTTCATAATCTACAAATCCAAAACATAATGACAACTCATATTCATTTGTCCTTTCTATGACTTCTCTCAATACCTGGATATGATCTATTGTACTGAAACCACTTTTAAATCCAGCTTGTTCTCTTGGTTGGTGGAAATCCAAAGTTCTCTGTAGACGAGTTGTAATTATCTTGGTAAAAATTTTATATAAAACTGATAAAAGGCTGATAGGTCTGTAATTTCTAATATCTTCTTTATCACCTTTTTTAAATATTAATATTATTACTGCATTCTTCCAATCTACCGGTACATCTTTATCATTTAGAAATTTGGTATATAACTTTGCTAAAATTGTTTCTATTTCTTCACCTGCTTCTTTTAATATATTAATTATAATTCCATAATTTACTTCATACATTTAATTGCATGTTTCACTTCTTCATTTAAAATTCTGGGCAATTCGGAAGATGTAATAGATATAGGAGTACTTGTTCTTTATTACTATATAATTCTTGATAAAAATATTCTACCAATTTCATGATGTCATCTCTCTTTTTAGTAGTAATTCCATCTTTTTTTCTTATTGCAGATATAAATTTCCTACCAATACCAAAATGTTGTTTAACATTCTTGAGACTTTTACTTTCTTCTACAGCTTTCCTTGCTATTTCACAGTTATACTTTCTTATATCATTTTCAACTCTTTTCCGTATCATTTTACAAAATTCGAGATATTCAATTCTTTTTAATACATCATTTTAGTATATCTTCATATTCCTTCTTTTCTTCATAAATTTTCTAGTCTCAGTAGAAATTTTATTAGTCAATTGCTGCTTTTTTCTACCAGCTATCTTTGTTGCAGTTTTCAAAAGTGTATCAGTTATTTTCATATTAATTTCATTCAAATCTGAATCATGTTCAAAATCTCCTAACACTTGAAATCTATTTGTAAGTTCTAATTTAAATTCATTAGA
This sequence comes from Epiperipatus broadwayi, assembly GCA_028023455.1. Taxonomy (NCBI): domain Eukaryota; kingdom Metazoa; phylum Onychophora; class Udeonychophora; order Euonychophora; family Peripatidae; genus Epiperipatus; species Epiperipatus broadwayi. The sequence goes on along the minus strand of JAQFVV010000426.1, from coordinate 549,866 downwards.
ATGTTTCTGAAGATTAGGTATATCAACTGTAAATATTGTTTTTCTTAATAATTTTTGTCTCTCTAGTTTTACATTAACACATAACTTACACCTTACTAATTGATGATCACTTCCTGTGTTAAATTTATTAAGAACATTACAATCTTGAAATATGTATTTTCTGTTAGTCAAAATATAATCCAATTCTGCTGTACCTTCATTTGGATGCTTCCATGTCCATTTCCTTTTAACATTTTTCTCAAAAAATGAATTCATAATATAAAGTTTTTCTTTTTCTGCAAACTTCACAAGTCTATGTCCTCTCTCATTTCTATTACCATAACCAAAATTACCTACAGCAATTTCATCTTTAATTTGTCTATCTATTCTAGCATTAAAGTCTCCCATAACAATTTTAAAATGTTGTTTACTCTGATCAAAAGCCCTTTGTACATCCATATAAAAATCTTCTACTACTTCATCACTATGAGAACTTGTTGGGGCATAAACCTGAATTATCTGCATTTGGTATCTGCTATTAAGTTGTATAACTAATGTTGCCACTCTGTCCGATACACCATCAATCTCCACAATATTGTTCTTCCACTTTTTATTTATAATGAATCCTACCCCACTTGTATTTCCAATATGTGTGCCTTTATAATAGAGTATATGTTAAATCAATTGTTTCTTCTCCTTTTCTTCTAACTTCACAAAGTCCAATAATGTCCCATTTAATATAAGACAGTTCTTCTTCTAATTCTTGCAATCTTCCTTCACTTGAAAGTGATCTGCAGTTGTAAGTACCTAAATAAAAAGTCATCATCAAATGGCAGCCTGGGTCCGCAATCAAGGGATTCTTAGCACCCTCCGCCTTCAGCTACCAACCGCTGCCTTGGTTGATGACTTTACAGCCTCCTGGGAATAAGGGCCATGCTTTATTTTTGTCTGTCATAATTGTATATATGTATTGGGAAAATATTTATCATTTACACAAACATTCATTCTGCCTTATCAGGCACTGAGAAGAAAGACCATGGTGTTTCTTGATCTTAAACTCAGAGGTAAAAAGCCAATAAACTCACCATGCTGGCTAATGCGTGTTGGTGAACAGCCCATCCATGTTCGTATACTATATGAATAATCACATAGTAATAACAGCTGCAATGACAAGAACGTATGGAGTGGACATTAGGAATTTGCCCTGCTCGGTTCCTTTAAGGCCTCCAAGAGGAATCAAAGGGTCTCCTTTCAGTTAATAGCAAACTCCTTTCTGCAGCCAATTGTATTTGTTTATTTTTTTTCATTTTTCTGTTAAGTTAATCCAAAAAGAAAATGAAATGTAAATATTGTAATTAATTTTTTCACAATGAATTCTTTTTTTAAAATAACAGTAATAAAAAAATAAAATGTAATTATTAAATACAATGTTTTCTAGCAGGCATTTTATGTATATGTATATTTTCTAGGGAGGGGGGGGGAGGAGCTAAACTATAGATTTATCTAAAATACTGGCTACCATCTTTGTTTATTTGAAAACTCATAAATACCATACATTTTTTTTTTTTTTTTTAGAAAAATCACTATTTAATTTTTTAAGGGTCAGAGAAAAGTTATTTCAATTTGCTAAATTATGTTTATTCTTTGTATATATTTGATTTTTACTTCAAAGTATGTGGGTTTTGCAGGTTTTCATGAGGTTCAAACCCATAGACTTATGAAATTGCTGCAGGACTATTATTATGTTCTTTGGATTCTCTAATGAATTTAAAAGTGTATAAGAAAAAATAATTTAAATTGTTCAATTTTGCTTATTGATCTTATACATGTAATTTTATTTTGAAGTATGGAGGCTTGGATAGTTTTTTGAAGTTCAAACCCAGAATTTTTTTTTTTTTTTAGTCATGTGGTTATTTGGCTGATTGAAATAATTTGAAAAAATAAATTTTTAATGAAAAGCTTTAGTGGATTTGCTTGGGATAGTAAATTATTGTTGGGATAATTAATTATTGTCATTTACTTAAGTATATTTAAAATTTACCTGAAAAATGCCACAATTTAGGTAGTTCTTTTGGAGTTTAAACTTGGAAATTTTTTTCTTATCAACTAGGATTACCAAGATTTACTGCAGGATTATTATCATTATTATTGATTTTAAATGTAATTATGTGCTGCTATATTTTACTTTTAGCCATTCATTCATGCACAATTATTTCACCTCCTGCACTGATTGTTGAGAAAGGAAGAATAAAATATTAAGTACAAAAGAGAGTTAATATATTAATAATCATCAAATAGATTATTGCTTGAGTGTTTATAAGAAGTTTAAGCATCAGAAATGTTACAGCTGCTAATCCATGGACCTTGAGCTGTAAAGTTTGTTAAATTTGTCATTGCACAAACTATGCAAAGCAATATATTATTAATAAGAATATACTATTAATATACAATAAATGCATATATTATTCAAAATTATGTTATCATAAATAGCTATAACTTAACAGTAGCTAAAAAAAAATTAACTTGAGGTATTTTTTTATTGAAGTACACATATACATATATGTACACAATTTATATATGTATATATTAATAATCTTTTTAAAAAAATTTTTTAATTAATTAAATCATATATTTCTAAATTTTAATTGAATTGACAAGAAATCTATTATATATTTAAAAGAAAGTTTCATTTACTTTCATGTAAATTAATTAAAATTTATATTTTCTTTTTTATATTAAAAGTTACATATGTAAAAGAAAAACATGTTTTTATATTTTGAAGTAAATCTAATTAAGAGATTAAAATGTTTACTGTAAGCTGGAATAAATCCCTGTAAGAATATAAAAACATGTGATTCTAAAAATATATTTAAAATATTTTTTTGTGAAACAAAGGATGATAAACAGTCAAAACGTATTCTAGCTGCAGTGAGATCGTTGTAGTTCAGGAGTTATAGAGCTGCAGAAATGAAACAGTTGTTAATGAGAGATATTTGAATAACAGAATCATGTTACAGAATGGTAAAACAAAATAACTCTTTTGGCTATAAGATTTTTTAAGATTTTTTTTAAAAAAAATAATTTTAATCAAGCTCAGCATGCCTCCAAAGTTTTCAACCCATTCTGAAAATCAGTATTTGCAGATAATGCATAGATATGATAAACCATTTCCATCAGCTGAAGTTATATAAAAATATTTATGAAAATTTACCAAGCCATGCATGATTTACCATAGAAATCTTAATTTTATATTTAAAGTTGATTTGGAAAACATTAATATTTCTATTGGAACATGCAGATTATATTTATTTACAAGTTGAGAAAGAAAATATTACTATAAATACATATAAAAGCTAATAGGAATCTTAAAGCCCATGAAGGTTTTATCATTTAAGTCAGTCTTTATAATTTTTACACTAATTTTTAACATGAATGCAGCCATGATTAAGAAGAATAAGTTTTATAGTGCTAACTCAAATCCTGCAGGGATTTTAACAGAATATGATTTTTCTCCTATCTCAGATATTTAAAGCATTCAGAAGCAATCATTTCTAATTTTCAAATTATTTTAATCTAATTGATTTAATCTATTCACTTATCATATATATGGTAATGATTTTTTTATATATCACTTATATTTTTGTATTTAGTTAGAGTATTGTTCTACATGCTAATATGCTATTGGAAAATAATTAAACTTTCAAAATATTTTAGTTTATTATAAATTATAATATTTGAAAAACAGCAATATTCTAAGGAATTAAAATTGATTGATTCTTTAGTCTATTTTTATATTTATTATGTAAATTAACTCTCATATTAATATCATTATTTCATTAATAAAAATTTGTTACTTTGTCAAATTTGAGTTTCTTTTTTTCTTGCTGCATATTTTTAAATTATTTCTTTTGTCATGGAGATATAAGCACATGCATCTTTATTGAAATTGTTTGCAAGGTAAATGAAAGGTTTTTTTATGAAAGGAAGGTAGTACTTTATATCAATATTTCTCTTTTTTAATAATCTATCCATTGCTCTAGATATAGATTTTTACACAACATTCACATATATCCAATACTGTGAAATATACTATATGTAAGAGCCCAACTTGCTGCATCAATGAACCAGTATCAAATTCAACTCAAATAATATCAATTACTACAATTAACTCATTACATTATGCTATATTTATATATTTGGGAAAATTCATATTATATGATCACTTTTTATAAATTCTATATTGTGGTGCATTGCCCTTCTGAATAAAATTTTAAAATAAACTGTGTTTATTTAATTAAAACACATACCATAATACATGATTTTAAATTAACCAACATTAAATGTGGTATATCACAATAAACTTGATTTTTATATTAGCTACTATAATGTTAATGTTACCACAATGCAGGTAATCATAACTAATATACTACTTTGTGGTCAACAAAGATATGCTAACATACCATTTTATAAAAGTGATTAAATAATTTATATAATATGCATTTCAAGCAATTAAATTATTTCTCTCAATGAATACTTCTGCAATTAGTACCTGGGAATGAATTTGTTTTTGTTTTTCTAAAGGAAACTGATCAACAACAAAATGTATTCATTTCATATGTTGTTTGAGAAAGTAAGTAATATTTCAGTACCAGTAATAGCAGGTTCATTAATTAGCCAGAGCCATTTACTCCCCCCTCTTTTTTCCACAAGGAATTGATTTAGAAATATTTTTCTTAGCATCTTATTTTTTTTATTACTGAGCCAACTATCCAAAGCATTCATTGTACTCCAGCTAATAATGTTAATATCTTTCATCTGAGAATATTTTTAATGGTGTATTTTAATAGCAAAAATAAGACATTAACATTAGCAAGATATTTTCAAGCTTAATTTTGATAATTCCAAAAAGAAATAGAAGAATAAAATAAATAGCTGCTGTTCTTATTTAAAAAATAAGGAATAGGAAATTTATTTCACAATAAAAGTATACAATTCCGTTTACTTAAGAATTTTTATGCTTTTATTAAAGTAGTTATTTATATATTAAAAAATTCATTTAGCATATCTTGCTTTTTTATTTTATGAACCATTTTTTAATTTCAATTTTTCTCTATTATTTTAACGATATTTTATGATTATTGTCAAGGTTATTTCTTTTATATATATATACGCACACACATACATATGTTTACAAAGAATTTACAAAATGCTTTTATATCCTTTATATATATATATATACTTTAAAATTTATCTTTTTATATAAAATATTTTTTAATTATTATAAGTACATTTCTATAATTACACCAGATTATTTCTATTGGTTTTACAAAAAAAAAACCTAATTTATTAATGAAGCATTAAAAGACTGACTCTCGAATTGTTTTAACTCTTTATTTAATTGAAGCAAAATATATATATTCTAATATAAACTTGTATTGATAAAATATATTTTCATTCTTTAATAGTTGAAAGAATCATAATTCATAGATTTTGGAATATGTATTACATCATGTTAGTATACAACCCATCATTTGGATGGATGTTATTCTCCTGTCTTTTTTAAATGTTAATGCTTGGCCAGTGGTAGTACTAGTGTGGGAAATGCTCTAGATTTTTATATTTATGAATATTGGATTCACACCTGATGCTCTAACCATCTAAGCTTACTGCTAATGGCAAGAATCTGTTGAAATTTTATATAGTTGTCTTTGAAGGTCCTCCTAATTTCTTCACTTTTTCCTAAGAGCAAGTTTAATTAGTGACTTCTGACATTATGTATTATTACACCATGTTGACTTATGTGATTATTTGCCATTATTATGTAAGTAACGTTTTTGAATTTTCTTCTTTGTATTTTTTTTTTTTCTATTCAATATTTTTGTATTTTTGCAATGGAACATAAGTTCATTGCTACATAGCCTATTGCTTAAATATATTTTCAAAAGATAAAATAATTATTTATACTGTAATCTATCAATATACTAGGAATAGCAGACAAACTTCACACCAAAATGAAGTAAAATATCTACAAAATCTTAACTTGAAATAGTGAAAATAAAAAATTACATCTATGAAATACCATGTGAAATGATACATATTGGTAAGAAAGAGCTTAAAATGGTGATTAAAATAGAGAAACAGACGCAAGTAAAGTAGTAGATATGTATTTGCCAATGAACATATTTTTGATTTGGGAAAATATAAAAACATTGACTAGAGAGGAAAAAATACAAAGAAGAAAATTCAAAGAAGCTACTCACATGACAAGGGCAATTAATTCCATAAAACAATTTTAGTGTGAAAATATGCAATATCTGGAAACCACTAATTAATCTTATTCTTAGGAAAAAGTAGAGAAATCAGAAAGATCTTTAGTGTATGATATTTCTGCTGATTGTTACCTTTGGCATAATATCTTAGTTGATTGGTACATCACCTTAAATTCAGTATTTAGAAATCTAAATGTTTAGGTTCAATTCCCATGCTAGTACTATCACTAATCAAGTTAGCAATACCTGAAGAAGGAAGGAAAACAATACTTCTTGAAATGTTGGGTTAGTTGAATGTATTTGAAAAGTTTAAATGAAGTTTGAATTTTTCTATGTCATTTTACATTTAATATTAAATAATGGAAATAATCCGATATATAATTATAAAAACTGTTAAGGTTTTTTGAATTAAAACTACATTTAACAGAATATTTTAGTTTGAGTTTTCAGAGAAATTAGGTTGATATGTATTTCACATCTTTTAAAATCACACTGCAATGGCTCTAGTAATATAAATAAATTATTTTGTTGATTTTTATATTTTTAGAACTAAAGCTTTTGAAATCCAACTAGCTGTTACAATTAAAATAATAAACAGATATAATAAAGGCAGTCATGTATTCAAATTCTACTTACAAAATATTTTACAATGTGGCGCAAAATAGTCAATAATTTAATTGATTTTGTAGTTAAAAAAAAAAATCTTTAAAATATTTTTTTGTTATTTTAGCTGTTCAAGAAGTTCATTTTAAGAACCCATAAAATATGCGAAGTGAAATATTATTTGAAAATTCTGCAGATTTTAAAACAGTATTGATTCTCTTCTTAAGGAAGTTTAGAAATAAAATTTAAATTCTTTCTCTCTGTGTATTTATATATAATTAAATTATATATATATATATATATGTCAAATGCGTTGACCGGGAAGCGAACCCGGCAAGCTGCTTGGAAGACAGCTATGCTAACCGCTAGACCACCAACGCTTATTGCAAAAAATACAAATTTTACTATTAATTATACATATTTAATAATGGAATTGTATAGGTAATCAGGTTGTAAAAACAACTCATTATATTTGATGTCGAATCTTACAAATCTATCTATACTGGCTCTTTAAAAAACAATTTGATACATAGACAAAATTAAATTTAATATAAACACTCTTGGAGAATTCATCCCCTCCTAAAATATTAAATATCGCACATTTATATATATGTAATCAAATAAAATTACAGTCAATGTTATAATATAAACATGATACTGTTGCAACTAAGATCAAGAATTAAGCATATTGGGAGAAAGCAATAGTTTTTGATTGCATATCTTATCTAGGTAACAGGCTTTAAAAAACACTGTGTTTGCAGCTCTAAATGGGAAGAGCTTTCATAATCAAATTGAAAATAATTATGTAAACAAAAAATAAATAACTATTTACTGATATCATTACAAAAAAAGAAGAAATTAATAACTATTCCATTATTATGCATATTTTATCTCTTAACTGGGAATTCTATCATGTGCCCATGCACAATTCTATTCAAGAATGAAAAATAATAAAAAAATGGAAAGTGTGTATATATATATATATAATAATAATAATAATAATAATAATAATAATAATAATAATAATAATAATAATAATAATAATAATAATAATAATAATAATAATAATAATAATAATAATAATAATAATAATAATAATAATAATAATATATAATAATAATAATAATAATAATAATAATAATAATAATAATAATAATAATAATAATAATAATAATAATAATAATAATAATAATAATAATAATAATAATAATAATTCAATTCAATTCATTTATATACCATACAAAACTACAGCATAAAGCCAATTACAGTATTGCACCATAACAAATATATAAATACATAAATGAGTTTAAATGACAAATTATTAATATAATTATGTGCCATATTTCAATAAAAGATAATTAACACATTTAAAAATCTAAAGTAAAATTAAATATCAGCATATAAACAATTATTATTAAGACATTAATAGTAACAAATAAATAAAAGGGATAAATATAAAGCACATAACAAAATAAAAAAAACAAAAAACAATTTAATATATATATATATATTGTAACGGGCACGGGACGATCGAAAAGCTCCAACTTCCCTTTCACTTATATATGTAATGGGGAATTCTTATTATTCAAAATCGTCCACCTTCCGCTACCTCAAGCAGAGAGAAATACAGAAACAGATGAGCCGATTTCCATACTTGACCGAATCTGTATGCTATACGGATATAACCTCCAGATTATTTTTCCTGATCAACTTTCTCCCGGCTGCTATAAGATATTACAGTTACAGCGCTTGGCTAATTTATAAATTTTACAGGATAAAACCCTGCACCATCAACGTTTCACGTGTTAATCTCATAACTAAAAGAATGCAAAAAATGAAATAATATTTCTACCCTCCCAGTATTAGACTATTTTGTGGAGTGGCGAAGAACAAGACAAGACAGATTTAAATAAATTAATATATTTTTAATACTAACAAATAATTTGACAATAAAAGATATAAGAAACATTAACATAAAAATTAAACATATTATATTCTATAGTGCTATAAGGAAATAAATACTTGAAATTCTTATAACTAAATACTTGAAATCATTATAAATGCTGTCACATTTATAACTTGTTAGCCTAGCTGTCTATCAAAAGAATGTCATTACCATTCATGAAAGGCATTTGGCCATTGTCTATGGAATTTATGTGCACATTTGACGATATATAAAATAATATTTAAGTTACCTAGGGTTTAGTCTTTGAGTTCATTCCGACGTGTTGTTGACCGTCACGTGAATTATCCACTTCTTTAGGAGGGACAGTCGTAGCTGATATTTGGCGGGATGTAGCTTCTTGGTTAATAAGGCATGGAGGACGAGGCATCACAGGTCAGGCCACTACAGGAGTCCATAGGCAGGCGTTACTACCGTAGCTGTTACATTATTGCAGAACCATTGGTACAGAAGTCCGGATTGACCGCGATCATGATGGCCTTAGCCGGTCATACTATGTGAGATATCGACGGTAAAAGTCATGTTGGTTAGCTATATCGGCTGATTCTTGGAGCCGCGATTCTTTCACCTTGTCGACTCGAAGTCTCAAGCTCTAATCTCTCATCTTATCTCCTTAGCTCTCCACCTAATTTTTTCTTTTTTTTTCTTTTTTTTTTTTTTTTTAATTAAAACATTCCAATGGTCTTTGTCCTTTAGATTCTTTGTTTCCACTTGTTGTTGACACCTCCCATGCTATGCCTTCGGCCATATGTAACTTTATTTTATATGATTTTATAGCACTATGTACATTTTATTTATTTCCTTATTTTTCCTTTGATTACTTACACAAATTTTAACGCATGTTTTTCTTTATTTCTTATTTACATTTTAATAATCATTTATTTTTTATCTAATTCTTGCTTTAACTCTACTCCATAAAACCCGCATTTCGTTTATCATCAAATGTGTACTTTGAAGCCCAGATTCTTATCTTTTTGAACATATTAATTTTCTAGGTTTTTCTTTCCGCGCTATCGAAGTTTTTTCTTTTTCCCTTTTTTTTTTTTTTTTTTAAACTTTACTTTTCCTAAATCATATTTTACTACATGTTTTATTTATGTTTCTTTACTGCTTTAACTTTCCTACCATATGCTGGTAGTATTATAATTTAATATTTACTTTTATCAAAATTCGGACTTTGACTAGCAAAAGATAACAATCTTGTTAACTCTAGTTCCCTCTCTTTCTCTTTGTTGTGCTAATTTTCAACATTTCTTGGTTTTGTTAATTTCCAAGCTCGTTTTTCTTTCTTATTTATTTCTTTCTTTCCAACCCTAACATTTCTAATTTGAGGATGTTTTGTAGGTACATGTGTGACCACAGTATGTGCGCTCATCACAATATATATATATAAACAAAATCAAGTTAAACCAATCAAATCTGACATTTAAATTTAATAGCATTACAAAATTGATTATAATCTAAATTGAAGTAATTAATATTGCTACAAATCTGATTATATAAAGATGGTATCCTAAACAAAGGAGAAAATCTAAGAACATTGGAATGACAAGTTTTAATGTAACAAACAGAAGCAGACCGAGTATCATGCACATGAGATCTAATTATAATAGTAGAAATTGTATTAGATAAAAGAACTATTTTATTAACAAGTTTATAAAGATATTTAATTTCTCTATATTGTCTTCTAGAAGAAAGATGAACAGTTTTATTTCCCAAAGAAACATATTTAGAAAACTTATTATACACTGATTGTAATAAATTACATCCCTGTTTAGAGCTAGGATTCCAAATGACTGAACAATATTCAATGATGGGAAGAACCAATGATAAAAATAATTTAAATTTTGTATCACCATTGAAATGATAACCAAACCTTAGAATAGTACCTATAATTTTTAAAGCCTTACCAATAATCATTTCCAAATGAGGAAGAAAGGATCCATTACTAGAAAATATAACTCCCAAATCTTTTTGGGATTCAACAGAAATAATTTTGTGAGAATTAATAAAATAAGAAAAATGCAAAACTTCAGATTTTTTAGAATACGAGACTAAGGAACATTTACTGAAATTAACAGTCATATTATTTAGATCACACCAAGCACTAAAATTATCTATATCATTTTGAAGAAGAGTGCAATCAAACACAGATGTGATTCTTCTAAAGATTTTACAGTCATCTGCATAGCACAAAAGATAAGAATATTTTAAGCAATCCTTAAGGTCATTCATATAAATGTTAAAAAGCATAGGTGCTAAAATACTACCCTGAGGAACTCCCAAATTACATTTAAAATTAGATGAAATAGTATTATTAAATTTAATGTATGCAGTACGACCATGAAGAAAGGATTGAAACCAATAAACAAGCTTAGTAGAAAAACCCATTTGATATAATTTGTGAAGAAGAATACTGTGGTCTACTTTATCAAAAGCTCTTGATAAATCAAAATAAACAACATCAAGTCTCTGCTGGTCTTCAATTGCATGAGCTATATGATCATAAATTGTTAACAAATTAGTTTCTACAGATCTAGTAGGTATAAAACCATGCTGTGAAGAAGAAATGAGTTTACTAACATCTAAAATAATTTTATTATAAACACACCTCTCAAAAATTCTAGCAATAGTATATAAAACAGAAATAGGTCTATAGTTATTAATACAATCACGTGATCCATTCTTAAAAATTGGGACCATTTTGGCACACTTAAGCACATTAGGAAAAACACAAGAGTTAAGTGATAAATTAAAAATAAATGCAAGAGGTACTGCAATAAATTCAGCTAGCCCTTTGTAAATAAATGAAGGAATATTATCATTTCCCAAACTAGAATGAATTTTAAATCGCTTAATAGCCATAACAACATCATCCTTAGAAATATGGTTCAATCATACAATGAACAGTTGAAGAATTACAAAATAATGCAATATTTGAAGATATTGTATCATGTGATGAATATACATCAGCAAAATGTTTTGAAAAGTCATTTGCACTTAAAGTGAAACCATGAGTAGCTTGAACCCTTTTCTTACCCAAACCAGACTTATTAATGAAATCCCAAAATTCTTTAGGGTTAGAAGAAATATTAACCTCAATTTTTCTAATATAATTCTGCAAATCTCTTTTATAAACATGCTTCACCAATCTTCTGAAATTAACAAAATTATTATAAAAAAAGATATTCTGTGTTTTAAAATAAAGTCTACGATGATAAGACTTCCTTTTAATAATTTTAATAAGATCGCATGAAAACCAAGGAGGAAAACCCTTATAAAAAGGCCGCTTATTGGGAATATACAAATCAATAAAACTATTAAGAATCTTTAAAAACCCATCCAAGCAATGATTTACATCATTAAAAGAATACAAAAAATTCCAATTAACCTTAGAAAAGTTACTACAAAAATCAATATAATTACCCTTCCCATAATCCTTTCTTGAAATATTAGAAAAATTAATCTTTGAATGACAAACGTTAATATAAAACTCAAAAGGTGGATGATGAGCATCAATAGGAAAATTAACAGAAACAACTTGAAAATTACTAACTACTGTTGAATTACATAAAATATAATCCAAAGTACGATGATAGGAATTAACAAATGGGTTATATTGCTTAAGTCCTAAAAATTTACAGAACTTTAACATTCTAGAAGCCTTAGAAGACAAAACAGAAAAGTGTGTAGCAATTCTACCCTGATATAAATCCGGAATATTTAAATCACCAGTAATAATAATATTATCATAGCCAATCAGAAAATCTTCAAGAGATGTCAAAAAATAATCAAACTCTAGCAACGACAAAGTGGGTTTGAGGTAAACATTACCTAAAATAAATTTAAAATTGTGATTTAAAGTAATTTCACACCATGTAGATTCACAAAAGAAGAAGAAAAATAAAGTTCTTTATAAAAAACATCTTTATGAAGAGCAATCAGAGTACCACCACCTCGAGAAATATTAGCCATAGATCTGTCAGTTCGCAAAATACTGAATCTATCATCAAGAAAAGAACAATCAGGAAATTGTTGATTTAACCAAGTTTCTGTAAGTAAAATAAGATCAAAATGTTCTGTTTCAAAAAATTGTTTAATTTGAACACATTTAGTCCTCATACCTCTGACATTCATGTAAAAACAAGAAAGGCCTACCATGTTACCCACAAAGATAATGGAAACAACACAAATAAAAACAAAAAGAGAAAAAGAAAGAGATAAAGAAAAAATAAAAATAAAATAGATAGTAAAACAAAATAAATTCTCTTAAAACCTTAGAGAACTGGCCAGAGATCCATAAAAAAAGAAATAGAAGCACCGCAAGGCCATAAATTAGGGGATATTATATCATTATGTTTATGTGCAGAAACAGAAATATAAAAACAAGAAGACTTAGAATTATTCATATTAACTTTATGACAAACAATACTAGTTTGTAAATTATTTTCAAGAAATACTGTAATATCTTTTGAACTGAGATCTACTGGCATATTAGAAAGAAAATATCTATTATAAGTTATATTAGTATTAGAATAAACATTAGCAAAATTAGATTTATTAAATCTATCAGATATATTAATATTTTTAGTTCTTGAAAAGTCATTTTTACTAGAAGATAAAGAGGAGTATCCAGAATGATTTAACCGATAGTTGCTATTTGAATGAAAGTCAAGTGAATGTGATCTATAAGCTGGAATGAATTTGGGAACATTATCTGGATAATTAAGAATTTTATGTCTAACAGACTTAGAATAAACATTAGCAAAATTAGATTTATTAAATCCATCAGAAATATTAATTTTTTTAGTTCTTAAAAAGTCATTTTTACTAGAAGATAAAGAGGAGTATCCAGAATGATTTATCCGATAGTTACTATTTGAATGAAAGTTAAGTGAATGTGATCTATAAGCTGGAATAAATTTGGGAGCAGTATCAGGATAATTAAGAATTTTATGACTAATAGACTTTAGAGAAGATAAATTAACAGGAATACCTCCATTATATCTTTTGTCCATAAAAGAAGCACTCTGTAAATTATGAGCTGGAATGACTTTAGGAACTGCAGCCGGATAATTTAGTATTTTAGATTTCACAGACTTTAAAGAAGATAAAGTAACAGGAAAACCTCCATTATCTCTTTTCCCCATAAAAAAATTTTTTTGTGATTTAAATTTACCATGAGAAAAAAAAACAGAATCAGAAAAGCAATCATTAATGGAATTTACCTCAAGCCAGGATGAGTTATAAAAACATCTACTTTTAAATTTGGAATGAGGCAAATTCCTAAATACATTATTATTATTATTATTATTATTATTATTATTATTATTATTATTATTATTATTATTATTATTATTATTATTATTATTATTATTATTATTATTATTATTATTATTATTATTATTATTATTATTATTATTATTATTATTATTATTATTATTATTATTATTATTATTATTATTATTATTATTATTATTATTATTATTATTATTATTATTATTATTATTATTATTATTATTATTATTATTATTATTATTATTATTATTATTATTATTATTATTATTATTATTATTATTATTATTATTATTATTATTATTATTATTATTATTATTATTATTATTATTATTATTATTATTAATTTCATCACTAACTAAATTAACTTCAGGAACACAATCATCCAATTTGATATTTTCACCAAGATCTTCAGGGCAATATGCTGAAGATGAACATACAATGCTACCATCTTCAATAGCAGAAGAATGATCCCTAGCAATGGAAGAACTAAAAATTTGATCAGGATATTTGCATTGAGTGCCAATATCATTAGCATTAACATTTTTACCAAGATCTTCAAGGCAATTGGATGAAGATGAACATACAATGTTACACCTTCAATAGGAGAGGAATAATCTCCAGGAATAGAACTAAAAATTTGATCAGAATATTCAGAAGATGACAAAATGCCTTGAGTGCCAATATCATTAGTATTAACATTTTTACCAAGATCTTCAAGGCAATTGGATGAAGATGAACATACAATGTTACTACCACCTTCAATAGCAGAGGAATAATCTCCAGGAATAGAACTAAAAATTTGATCAGAATATTCAGAAGATGATACCATGCATTGAGTACCAATATCATTAGTATTAATAAGTTTATCTTTGATCACTGAAGAATTCCTACAATGATGAGACATTTCAATTATTAAATTATATATAAAAGAAATAGGAAGAGATAAAATCATTTCAAAAGAAAAATTGCTAGAATCATGAATAACACTGTCAATTAAACTATCTATATTCTCCAAATTATTAGCAGAGTCAAATTCATTAAATGCAAAGTTTCCAATATTATTATTTCCAATCTTAGGAAATAAGTCAATATTATTAGTGGATAAATCCATATCAACATCTACATTAGAAAGATAGTCTAAGGATGAAACAGCTTTATTATTGTCAAACTCATTTATAGCAAACTTACCAACACTATTATTTCCAATCTTGGGAAATAAGTCGATATTATTAGGAAGTAAGTCAATATTATTAGGGGATAAATCAGCCTCAACATTAGAAAGATCATCTAAGAATAAAACAGTTTTATATTCATCACATTCATTTACAGGAGAGTTTCCAACATTATTATTTCCATTATTGATTTTATTTTTGTCAAATTCATTTACAGTCGAGTTTGCAACATAATTATTCCCATTATTAAAAGATAAGTCAACATCTACCTTAGAAAGATACTGTAAGGACAAAAAATCTTTATTTTTATCAAATTCATTTACAATAGAATTTCTAACACAATTATCTCCATCAATTTTACTATCCATATAATTAGTTGACCTAACTATCTCAAACTCATCATCTAAAACAGGATTATCAGCAATATTATCTGCCAAAAATACCTTAGACATATTATTACACTCTATACATTTATAGAAGCCAGAACCAATCGTATGAAAAATATCAGCATCAACTTTACTTAATCTAAGACAAGAGGTATGAAACTTCCCCTGACATTGACCATAACAATTGATACAGTTAATAGGATCCAATATAACAATAGAACACACTTTACAAACAGATGAAACTGAGCTAGAATCAGAGATTATATCAGTATCAGATAAAACCGAAAGAGATGCATTCATCGTAGAAGTTTGGGGGACACAAGAATTCAAAATAACAGAAGCATTCTTATAATAAGAGCTACAGTATTCACATAAAAATTCAGAGGTATTATTAATAGAATCGATGGAAGTATCTTTATTAAATAAATTATAACATACTATATGATATCTAAGGCCACAAAAACCCAAGCATTTTAAAAATTTTTGTCTACCAAAAATATCAGACAAACACAAACCACAAGGAAATTTAAAAGGTGCCATCTAAAATAAAACTAACAAACCCCAAAAAAAAAAAAAAATTAGATACAGGATAATAAATAAATCCCTTCTAAGTACCCAATTAAATCCCTACAACTAAAAATTATAAAGTAAATAAATACATTATAGTAAAATAATTTAAGTATAAAACAAACAATAACAATATCTGTTACTTAACAAAAAAAATTAACAAAATTGAAAAAAAAACATATTCAATGGTACTATATATATAAAAACAAATAATGTCCAAAATAAAATTATTAAAAATATCAAAATCACTATGTCTTAATTATTTATGAAATAACATTTTATATCAATTGAAAATAAATCAGACAGTCTTTCTCCAAAACAATATAATAAATAAAATTTGTTATTTCTATTAACAAAGAATCCCTTATAAATGTTTTGTCTTCCATAAACATTGCATAAAGTCAAAGGACAAGCAATAAAAAATGATGCCAAATCTTGTTATATATTATAAAAGTGAAGTAATATATATGTAAATAAAATATCCAATTGTATACAATATATCTATAATGCTCTTCATATCCATAAGCAAATTTACATATAAACGAAAAAGTATTTCCGGTTCTTAAACAGCAAACAACGTGAATGATAGCTCTCCTCAAAATTGAAATCAGCACCGAAAGGGGTATCAAATCCCATTCCAAACCCCTAAATACAAGGTAAGATAAGTTTTATATATTTAAAAATGGAATGTGATAATGATATAGATAATATACATAGCAATTCAAGCTTAAATTATCACACTCAGTCGTTCAACAGAAACGATGGCCGAAATCTTCATAGCTATAATAACAAATCTCAGGTTCCATCTGAGATCAAAAACCTTCCCATTAGCAATACTAAGCACCAAATAATTTCTGACAACATTAAAATGCAAGAAATTATACAAACTTCGTCAGTTATATGCAATAGCGTTGGTTTCCCATCGGGCGAAATAACAGCCAATATTAATAATACATACGTAAACAGTAACAACACTCACCATATTTCCCAAACTCCTTTAGGAGAAGTAAATAAACACAATTCATCCACAACTGTGAAACACTCTCAGAATAATTTGGAACAAAAAAATATAATATCAGCAAAATCTATCTGAAGAAAGGGAAAAAAAATTTTTTAAATCACCAGAGGTCACCAAATTCGCTGCTGTAACACCAGAGACTGTCAACAGTATTTCGGGAGAAAAAAACAAAATAACAATTTAAAAAAAAAAAATCAACAAAACCCATTCACAAACAAATGAAAATTTCAAACTAGATGAACCTTTAATATCTACATCGTTCGCACATTTCAAAACAGACTCACAAATACAAACCCTTCCAAAAAAATCTATATACTACGCTAACACTTTAAGTATCAACAAAGACGTTAAAACCGTGGAGACTAACTCAGTCAGCAATATTAATGAAATGATTATAGGCATATTGGAATATGAAAGAGAAATCACAACAGAAGACAATCAACACCCCCAATCAATTAAGACATTAAATTATAATAATATTATCGACAAAATGCATCAAAACATAAACTATAATTTCAACAAAACTATTCCAAACATGCTCTATAAATCTTTCCAAAATTATTACAATGACAAAACTCTAATTCTAGCAGTAACGAATGAAAACTTATCATTATACAAATTCCCATGGAGCATTTATATTCTGTAATTAAACAACATGATTCAGAGTTGGGGATTTATCAAATACTAACACATCCTAATGACAGATATGTGGCAATAGAATTTAAGACCTGGGCAGACAGGCTCCAATTTAAAAACAATATTAAAATATTGGGAAATAAAATACTTTGCACTGTAGAAATGAACAGACCTATGATACTACAAGGGAAAATCAAAAACTGCCTAACAAGATTCACTGAACAAGAGCTCCAAAATATCCTCAATCCCTACGGCACTGTATCAAAATTTAAATTCCTTCCAGACCCCATCTTGAATGGAAACATAATATCAAATGCAGCAATCTTCTCACTAGCCATGAAAAAAAAAGTTTCTCCCACTGACATCCCTACTGTAGTTAATGCAAGAGGTTCACCAATGGTCTTAACATTCAGGGGAGTGCGGCCTCAGTGCTTTCACTGTTTACAAAGGACACACTTTATAAAAGACTGTTTGGCATGTATCTGCACTACCTGCAATCAAAAGAAAGGCAAGTTCCACCACTGCAATGGAAAGAGTACAGAAACACAACAACTACAGACACCAAACAGTCACCTAAAACAGACAATAATATTGAAAACCACGCTGATAAACACAGGGCTTCAACATCAAACTATACCGAATCTATAGACATAACTCCCACAGATGTAACACCAGACCACATAATATCTAGAGATGAAGATCAAGATGATAATCTTTCCCAACAAACTGAAATGGAATTCCACAACAATACAACCAAAAATAGAAATGATAAACAAACAACTACATCAAGTACACCTCATCTCATTTCAAACCAATACACAGATAATATTCAGTCAATAAACAGTACAACATTGGAAAAAAGGGCTATGAATCAATGCTTGACAATCCTTCAGACTTTAACTACTTCAGCTTTAAGCCGCCATATTGAACTTTTTAAAATACTGGCATGAGACACAATTTTCATAATAACTTCAGTTTTAATTATGTTAGAGCAAAAACAATTACATTGCTAGAAACTAGAAAAATTAAGGAAAACAATAAGCATAAAATAAATAGTGATAACTATATAAAAAATAAGGTAAAAAAGAAATTTTCACATCCGAAATAATTATTATTTTATTGTTTGTTCATAATTTGGAAATTAACATTAACTAAAATTCAAAATACATCTTCAGTGATAATTTCTTTCTATTCCTTACAAAATTATCTTTCTAAACATGTATAATATGTCTTACCTGAGATAATCCACAGCTTCACAATCTCCAAAAGAAGTCGGATATGACTTCTTCATTTTTATCTTGTACCCCAAATGTTCTAAATGTCAAAGGCGTCTATAAAGAAAAAGATTCATCCTAATAAAAGATACAAAAGAAATTATCATAGCAATTGGCTTCTTGTCTGTCTAAAACTAGAAATTGTAGACTACTTTCTATACTACTGATAAAATGAGTTTCATCTCTTCATTTTATATATTTTGTGTACAATAATGTTTATATTCTTTATGGTCACCAGTGTTTATATTCTTTATGCACTGCACAAGTGATGTTTATATTCTTTATATACAGAAGTGATGCTATATTTTTATATTTATTGTACCACAGATATAATTTATTTGCATATAGTCTATAGATTTGAAAATAATGTTATGAAACATATAGCAAAAGCAAAGCATGATCAAGCATAAACATAAACAAGTTTCAGAATTGGATTATATGTTTGTGTATACAAAGTTTGTATATATTTGATTATTAGTTTTATAACCCATTGCTTGTAAAACATATTATATAAACATAATTAATGATTTTCAAAAAGTATACTTTTTGAAAATCATTATTTTTATAAAAATAAGAGGATTATTGTAGATAGAACTTTAGATAATTACGATATGAATTATATATTAATAAGTTTTATACAAGTAAATATATAATTACAAACTAAATCACACTAATTTTTTGATAAATATGAATTCTATGTGAGCATAAATAAATGTATTACAAACTACTTTTAGAAAATTATGATAAATATGAATTCTATAGAGCATATACGAGCACAAATATATAATTACACACACACCAATTTTTCGATAGATATGAATTGTATATGAGCATAAATAAATAAATAAATATATAACTACAAATTAGCACACACTAATTACAAACTAAAATTAATAAAAAATATATTTTTTCCAAAAATTTAAAAAAAAATTAAAAATTTTTACTTACGAATAATTACGTTGATAGTCTGTTATAGGCCTTAATGGAGAAAGTTTCACTTCCAGCCGTAAAGCATTTTATGTCTTTTATCGTTTCATGATAAGTACAAAAATTACCAAAAAAACAAAATAAATAAATACTGTGGTTGATTAAAAAATTCGCCAAAAATCTAAATTTCAACCGATTTTTTTGAAATAAAGATCATTTGAAAGCTAACATATACAGCTAAAAACGGCCATATTTTCTTTGACGTCATGATTATACTTTTTACGTCAGCAAAGAAAGAAAATAGCACGTCATCAAATAACTACCCGAAGTGCGCAAATTATGCTGACAAACCGGAAGTAGTTAAATCACTTCCAATAGAAGAAACAGACACCAGAATCAAAATAGACAAAAATAACACCCAATCACCTAGAAAGTCACAAAGTAAACAAAATACAATAACTCCACATCCTCAAAAAGAAAGTAGCAAAACCAATAAACCAAGGAAAAAATTCAATGCAGTACACACCAAAACTCCAAACCTGGGGGAAAAGGATGGTTTATCTGGACATTGGAATCAGGATCTTTCACAAGAAGTAGAGCTAACATGACAAGCTATACCAAATATTAATAAACGGAAATCAGATGTTCCGGATAAATCAAGCTCAGATGACGATATGAATTCTGGGTTTATAACACAACTACGTACATTAAAACCAGATTCACAAGAATCACAAAGTAAACACAAAGTGTCATGGGAAAAAAAGAAAAGAAAAACCTCTGAGCACTCTGATACTGATGCAGCACCAATGGAAGATGATCCCTATTTGGAATTACCAGATTCTATGGAAAATGAGGACCTTTCAATACTCATGGAATCAAATCTACATCAGCTCTCATTGGAAGAAGCATCAGATCAAGAAACCAATTATAGTCATTTACTTCCAAATTCTCTCCGAGACCAGGGGCCGGCTGGAGGGGCAGGGACACTATATTATGAACTATAAAATTGCAGGGATTAATGTCCGTGGCCTCAACTCATTGACCCGTGCTCACACAATTAGAAATTGGATAAGCATTAACTCTCCCCACATCGTTCTAATGGGGGAAACCAAATTCCATAATAACACTGACACTAAAATAGAAACACTAATTGCCACTACAGGCTTCACTAAATTTTCAGTTGGACATTCAGCAGCTGGAGGGGTTGGAGTATTAATTAACAAAAAATTTCCTCCAAAAAAATTATGTATTCTCTATTTGGATAACAACTTAATCTTATTAGAAATAGACTATTGGGGCTACAGCATAAATCTAGCTTATATATACACTTCAAACAATTCTACTATCTATCACAAAATAATTCAGATTTTAAATGCTATCCTTAGCAACAAACCAGGCTCTTTACTTATATTGGGAGATTTTAACACCACATATGGTTGCTTTAACCTAAAATTTCTTCCACTGATAAATAGAAACTTGATGTGTGGGGAAGGATTCCTTCCTCCCAGATCCTACTCCTTTTACACCAAATCCCACCAAACCCTAATAGACCTATTATATTATTCACCAGATTTACATTTTCATCTAAATGCAAAACTTTTAATGGTGTCGTTTTCGGACCATATGGCCCTTGTAGTTACTCTTGAAACCATAGCTGGCCTCCCAACCCTAGAGGCTCTTCACAAAACCATGCGGATGGTAACAAAATCAAACATGACAGAGGCCATAGTGTCCAAATCTTATATATATTTTCACAAAATCAACATCCTTTCAAGACCAGCTGAAGAAGCCTGGTTTTCATTTATAGGCATCCTACAGACAATATTAAAATACCACACCATGAAAGTCAAAGGCCCTAATGGCCTTTTCAGAGATCTTCTACAAATAGAGAATCAGCTTCAGATGCTCCAAAGTCAACCTATCAAAATACAAGATATATATAGTCTTAAAAACCTATACCGATAAAGACAAAAATCCCTGGCAGAATACCTATCCATTAGGAGAGCCAAATGCTATTTATCACAACAACATCACTGGACAAAAGGCTACTTGAGATGGGCACTTGGAGGGAAAAATAACAAAACCACTCCCACCTCCGTCATTGCAGATGGGAAAACCTTACTGGGAACACCTATGATGAACATAGGCATCCTACAGACAATATTAAAATACCACACCATGAAAGTCAAAGGCCCTAATGGCCTCTTCAGAGATCTTCTACAAATAGAGAATCAGCTTCAGATGCTCCAAAGTCAACCTATGAAAACACGATATATATAGTGTTAGCCTAAAAACGATTTACTCGCTGACGAAGAAGCTTCCAAATAAACAAAACAAATTTCGCATAAAACTATTAAATGGGCCAAGCGCTTTCGAGGTTTGCCCTCATATTCATGGCCGACGAACGTAATAAATCTTTACGTAGTGTTATTAAATAACAAATATGGAAATGTAAATGCAAATCAGTTTGACCATTTTTTTGAAATGGAAAAACACGTGGTGCGTCTATTGATAGAATTGTTGTCGCAAACAATAAAGTACGCCTCTTTGATCTTTCTCTTACAGTTGTTGGTTTCAGGGCATACAATCCTGGGGTTGCTTGGTTCGAACACATGGCCAGTCTGCTTTTCATGTTCCAGAAATATTGAAAAGTTATCGCTGTTCTTCTTTGCTCTTCTATAGTTATACAAGTGTTGAGCTGCTCTGTTGTGAACAGTGGCCTTAGTTTCCCCATAGTATATGGCTTTGCATCCGGCCTGTGGACATGACATGCTGTAGATCACCTAGGGTGTTTGATATGGGTCTGTTCTATCCTTTGAATTATTAATGAGTCTGTTAGAATTAGGGGGAGTATGAAAACCAACCTTAAATTCCCCAGTTAGAGTCTTTATTATCTGTTGTGATACTTTGGGAATATAAGGGAGTGTAATTTGAGGCTTATCCTTATTTTTGTGGTTAGCTATTAGTTTACTGTGAAATTGCTTAATTTTCTTTGCAATTGATCTGTAGCTGAAACCTACGCTAAGCAAATCATTTATATAAATTGCGATGTTGGTCTTTCTATCGGCTTCAAAACCTATACCGATCAAGACAAAAATCCCTGGTGGAATACCTATCCATTAGGAGAGCCAAATGCTATTTATCACAACAACATCACTGGACAAAAGGCTACTTGAGATGGGAATTTGGAGGGAAAAATAACAAAACCACTCCCACCTCCATCATTGCAGATGGGAAAACCTTACTGGGAACACCTATGATGAACACAATAAAAGAACACTTCCAGCAAAGAATGCAAACCGCAATCTTCAATGGCACACAATCCTGGTCTGAAGTCAATCCACAGGCACCACAAGGGATCTCAGAAAACCTACTCCAACAGAAAATATCTTCCCTTCCAGATGGTGTACATCCTGGATTACATGGGATTCCCAGATTCCTAATCCTACACCTCAATTAATTTGCAATTCCCATAATGAAGAAGATGGTGGATTACCTAGCAACTGGTAGTAGAGTGATACCTAACCTTTACCTAGTGGCGCTAGATCCATTTATAAAAAAAAATCAGGTTATGGATCTCTCAAACATCAGACCTATTTCCATGACACCCCTGCTAATTAAAATTGTAGAGTCTGTGATCAAAGACCTCATCCAACCAAATGTCTTAAAGCACATATCTAACAACCAATATGCCAAGAAGGGATCCTCTACTGCACATGCAATGGGCAACATAATCTCCATCATTGACTATGTCAGAATCCATCGGAAGTCAGGGCTGATAGCTATTCAACTGGACATTGCTACAGCCTTTGACTCCGTACATATAGACATACTCATAAATATTTTGGCCGAGTATGATGTTCCTGCAGCTGCTGTCCAGATTATAAGCAACTTACTATACAACAGGGAAATTTTTATCACTATGGATGGTAATATCACCTCCGGATTTAAACCAACACAAGCTCTCCCTCAGGGCTCCCCCCTCAGTGCCCTGTGCTTCATCGCATATATAAATCCTCTCCTGATGAATTTGGAAAAAAATGTACCAGGTCTTTTTATACCCAATTTAAGCAGAGAATTCAACCAGTTTGCCTACATGGATGATGTAATGATCATCCTACCATCAAGAAAACATATTCCTTTGCTACAAACAATATTAAGCCACTATACTGAGAAATACAGGCTACAATTCAACCCCAGCAATTCTGCCTCCTGGCAAATTGTTTCAGGACGAAAAATTAACACCCTCTTTTCTGCCAAGCCATAGAGATATCTTGGGTTTTCCATATTCAAATCTACCACAGCAATGACCAAAGAGATTCAGGATAACATCCTAGAAACAACAAACAAATTCATCACTTCCTTGTCACAAGTCTACCTTTCCCTCCCTGGCAAGGTAGCACTAATTAACATGAATGTAATGCCAAAAATAGCATTTTTTCTTTCATTTATCAAATGCAACAAAAGCTTCATAAATAAAATAAATGGCTTGTGCTCAAGGCTTTTCTGGAAAGGTAAAACGGTCGTGATCAGCCTCAAAGGCACTCAGCGACCAGAAAGCTAAATGGTCTTGCTCTCCACTCCATTCAGGCATTGATTTACCAAAAAACCCACAATGTCATACACAACTTAGTAGCATCATATGGTTTTAACACAATTCTCCAAAAAACTTTCCTTCAAAAGGTAACACCCACTGACCGACCCCCACCAGACAGACAGACATGGATCACTAGAAACACAAGCTTTATCAAACAGCACTGCCCAATAAATGACTCCACATTCAATTCTAAAATATCATTATGGCAAGCATACACAATCCTCCATCCAATCTTACATCCTATAATCAACACATTTTATTACAATAATCAGAAACTGGCATCCAACTTTAAAAGATGGAGTCTAGAGGCCAAATACCTAGACTTCCTCATTAAATACAACATTAATAGACTACCTACTAATCACTTCCTCTTTTACAAATGTGGTCACAACATAGACCTTACTTGCAGCATTTGCATGAACGGTGATGAGACATTGGAACACCTTTTCTCACAATGTATGGGATTCAGAGTGATCCGAGAAATCATACTCTCCAACACCAAGATAGATTTCCAACTGATCTCATCTCTGAAAGATAGTATCAATACTAAAACCTATCCAATAATACGTCTCTCGGTGTTTTTGAACTATGCCATATGGGTTACACGTTGTAAACTAATCATGGAACACCCCCAACCTAATATAAAACAGGTTTTTTCCAAAACAATGATTAAAGTCCAGAAGAGAGACCAACTCCTGGCATCATCGAAAACATTTGAAGACACTTGGACATTATACAATATGCCAAACTAACAACAAGGCAAAAGGAGGGGGCTAACAATCAGATAACAAATATGCGAAAGATCTAATGTTCACACCATATTGGACAACATAGACTCATCAGAACACAAATGGAAATAACAAGATAATTAGAACAACAATGTAAACCCCAATTGTATGATTACACATGACTGTATACATTAGAAATAATAAATTATTATTGAAACTAAATTTACATATAAACACACAAACAAGTTTAAAGAAAAGATAAATATCCTAAGGTGAAGTAATTTGGAACACTCTAGATTGAATGAAGATAAGAAATCACTAAGTAATTAAAAGCAATAAGTTATCAATCTTATCCAAACTGAAGAAATTAATTAAAACTAAAAAAAAAAAGTAAAATAAAATGTTAAATTAAAACTTTATAGTAGATTTTTGTATAAATCGATATAATAGTCAATAGATCCAAAAATATAGTCTTATATGCTTTATTAATAAAATCCTCTAGGCTTATTAGTTCCAACTGAAGATCACTCAAAAAAAAAAAACCATTTATTTGTAAAATCCCCAAGGCAAAAACAATTCGTTCAAAAAAAAACATTTAAAATATCCATAAAAATATCCATTAAAAGAAGCTACTTCAAGTAATTAATTTTGACATCAAAGAATGTCAGCAGTTATCAAAAGATCAATTATATTAGAACAATAGAAAAATTGAATATCAATAAAAAACATATTTTGATCCAATTAATTTCACAAAAAATATGCACATATCAATCTTTGAATAGAGACTTATAAAATGTAAAAATCTTAAAAACATAGTACCAAATTAAACTATGTCAGCCATAAGAATAATGTTGAGATAAGCCCTTTGTCCATGTAATAACATAGAAAAAAACAGTATGATATCCAAAAAACTGATAAAAAAAAATAACGAAAGGCTCTTTTTTAAAAAAAAAAATTCCAATGGTTTTAAGAGAAAGAAAAAAACACATCCTACTTCTACAAGAGACAGCATCATCATCATCATCATCATCATCATCATCATAATAATAATAATAATAATAATAATAATAATAATAATAATAATAATAATAATAATAATAATAATAATAATAATAATAATAATAATAATAATAATAATAATAATAATAATAATAATAATAATAATTCATTTATTTACCATACAAAACTACAGCATAAAGCCAATTACAGTATTGCACTATAACAAATATATAAATAAATAAATGAGTTTAAATGACAAATTATTAATATAATTATGTGCCATATTTCAATAAAAGATAATTAACACATTTAAAAATCTAAAGTAAAATTAAATATCAGCATATAAACAATTATTATTAAGACATTAATAGTAACAAATAAATAAAAGGGATAAATATAAAGCACATAACAAAATAAAAAAAATGAAAAACAATTATATATATATATAAACAAAATCAAGTTAAACCAATCAAATCTGACATTTAAATTTAATAGCATTACAAAATTGATTATAATCTAAATTGAAGTAATTATTATTGCTACAAATCTGATTATATAAAGATGGTAGCCTAAACAAAGGAGAAAATCTAAGAACATTGGAATGACAAGTTTTAATGTAACAAACAGAAGCAGACCGAGTATCATGCACATGAGATCGAATTATAACAGTAGAAATTGTATTAGATAAAAGAACTATTTTATTAACAAGTTTATAAAGATATTTAATATCTCTATATTGTCTTCTAGAAGAAAGATGAACAGTTTTATTTCCCAAAGAAACATATTTAGAAAACTTATTATACACTGATTGTAATAAATTACATCCCTGTTTAGAGCTAGGATTCCAAATGACTGAACAATATTCAATGATGGGAAGAACCAATGATAAAAATAATTTAAATTTTGCATCACCATTGAAATAACCAAACCTTAGAATAGTACCTATAATTTTTAAAGCCTTACCAATAATCATTTCCAAATGAGGAAGAAAGGATCCATTACTAGAAAATATAGCTCCCAAATCTTTTTGGGATTCAACAGAAATAATTTTGTGAGAATTAATAAAATAAGAAAAATGCAAAACTTCAGATTTTTTAGAATACGAGACTAAGGAACATTTATTGAAATTAACAGTCATATTATTTAGATCACACCAAGCACTAAAATTATCTATATCATTTTGAAGAAGAGTGCAATCAAACACAGATGTGATTCTTCTAAAGATTTTACAGTCATCTGCATAGCACAAAAGATAAGAAGATTTTAAGCAATCCTTAAGGTCATTCATATAAATGTTAAAAAGCATAAGTGCTAAAATACTACTCTGAGGAACCCCCAAATTACATTTAAAATTAGATGAAATAGTATTATTAAATTTAATGTATGCAGTACGACAATGAAGAAAGGATTGAAACCAATAAACAAGCTTAGTAGAAAAACCCATTTGATATAATTTGTGAAGAAGAATAATGTGGTCTACTTTATCAAAAGCTCTTGATAAATCAAAATAAACAACATAAAGTCTCTGCTGGTCTTCAATTGCATGAGCTATACGATCATAAATTGTTAACAAATTAGTTTCTACAGATCTATTAGGTATAAAACCATGCTGTGAAGAAGAAATGAGTTTACTAACATCATCATCATCATCATCATCATCATCATCATCATCATCATCATCATAATAATAATAATAATAATAATAATAATAATAATAATAATAATAATAATAATAATAATAATAATAATAATAATAATAATAATAATAATAATAATAATAATAATAATAATAATAATAATAATAATAATAATAATAATAATAATAATAATAATAATAATAATAATAATAATAATAATAATAATAATAATAATAATAATAACAACAACTAACTAACTTACTATCAAAGTTTGACAAACCTTCCAATAAATTTGCAAATAATAATAACTTATAATCTTTGATATCAGGTTGAAATAAAAACCTGCCATTTCTTTTAAATCAATTATTTTATGACTTCAATATTACTCATAAGATTGGCAATGAGTCATCTGCTAGTATAATTTAACACAATGTGTAAAGCATAATGTGCAAAGCCTTTTTCATGTAAAACACAATGTAAGACTACTTTATCTTAATATGAAATAATTCCAATGCCATCTTACAACCTTGAACATTTAAACATTATGATGAAATAGTTTTTATTTGTTGTTGTCAGCTTCAAATATGCCACTACCAAACAAAGACCTTTGATTGTATCTTATTATGTTTCATTAATCATGACCATGATTCTTGCAAAATTAATCATTGTTGTTTTTGGTTTTTTTCTGCTTTTCTTTTGACTTTTTACTATTCTAAGTTTTTATTGCTACCCCATCTTCACTTACAAGTTATTCATTTTTAGAAAGATATCTTGCAAATCTAGTTTTTTTTAATTTTTTTATTAATCATATCTCAATTTGCTTTTAGTTCATAACACTTTTCCCCATAGCACATAGTCATGTTCTTATGTAACAATTTATATCTTTTTGTGAGTGACCAAGTTTCTGCATTATATACAAGATATAGAAAAATTGAAACGTTTAAATATTTCTTATTAAGGTACATTGATATACCAATTTTTCAAATAACAATCAATACTTTAGTACTTTTTCAAGTTCTGTTTAACTATTTTTCCAACTAATAACTGGTGGCATCAATAAAGAAAAATTCCAAGCCATTGTAATCTTAGAAAGATCTATAATGTAGTTTTAGGGCCTGTTTGTATATACACCTGGGTCTCGTTTTACGCAATAGATAGGTTCCTCAGAAAACATGTGCAAATGAAATCGCGCAAAAATAGATGTAACTTACATTGAAAAGGGGGGATGTGGTCTGTGATTTTTCAAAATTCATGTAACAGTAAAGCACCAATGTAAAATTACTTTAAAATTCACGCAAAAAAAAAAATAAGGAAATAAAATATGACTAATAAAAAATTTCAAATTTGAAAAAAATTGATACAAGACAAACTTTTTTTAACTATAATATTTAATTTTATTCAAAATAATATATTTTTATGCATAATTTATAGTAAAGTAATTTACATTTTTTTATACACGTTTTAATTATTATCGCTATTTGCCGAAAAACACGTTCATTTGCAAACTGGTAAAAAATCAAATTTTTCACAAAAGGAAATACAACTAGTGCCAACTTCACACTAATGTTGTGTCAATGGTTTTCTGGTGACAATGTAATTAGTAATTACTCTTTGAGATGATGATTTTATTGTTTATGAAACTAACAACTAAAAATTAAATTCTTATTTTTGTCTTTAATTTTTTTAATTTTCAATTCCATTTAAAAATCAAATTTCCATCACATTAATTTCAAGTCACCATAAGTAATTTTTAAATTGTTAATTACAATTAAAAATCAGATTTTCATTTTTAATTGTCAAATTTAATTGTGCCCACTGCTATTACTCACCTTTTAAAAATAAACTTGTGGACACTAAATGATTAAGAATTGATCACGTTCTCATTTAAAAAGCAAAAACAGAATGTGATTTAAAATGCAAAATTAACACGCACAATGTTTGAACAAATTTACATTATAATATTGTAAAATTTAATGTGTGTATACATAAAATGTGGAAATCATGATTTTAATTTCATTATTGCATAAAATCTTACTATTATAAAGCACTGAAAATATTGAAATTACTAAGATGAAAGTCAAATTCCAATAATGTGCTATTACTTTCAATATAACGTAAGTGCAAAAAATTTATTATTTAAAGTAATAGCACACTATCGGAGTTCGACTTCTGGTGAAACATGAATCGTGTAACTTCAAAATCGTGTTAAATAAGTCCACGTAAAAAGAGACCCAGGTGTATATATTTTTTACTTAACTAATGTGCAAGCCACTTCTATCACCTCAGCTCTTCCAGTATTTCCAATAAATCATCTGCATTCTCTGCCAACAGCACTATCATTCTTAAATAATTTATTTATTTTTAGAATGTTAACTCCTTTTAAATTTAAATTTATCTTTTAAATATGTGTTTTAAAATTTATTAAATAATCTAGGCAAAAGTGGATCTTCCTTTTAATATATCTTACTATTTTAATTTTCCCCCCCCAATTTTCCAATTTTATGAAATTGCTTTAAAAAAAGTATAATAATTTCAATGTAAATTTCAGGTATCTTTTGTTGTTTTAAGGTCTCCAATATAACTCTATGAGAAAAGAATCAAGAGTCATATAAATAATATTAATTAATCCACTATATAATTATCAAAATATGCATAGTGCTCAACTGGAAAAGTATATATAAATTATCTTACAAAGTTAATTGGTCACCCAAATAACTTGTGATATTCATTTACAATATTTGACAATATCTTAATATAAATTGCAAATCAACTCTCTCTCTAAAAAAATATTTCATGAACTTGACATTTGATAGTGAGTTATGTGTTTATAAATTCCAATGAAATATGTATACTTTTTCATAAGTAGTAAATCAGATCTTAAAATGTAAAAGAATTCTGGCCCAGTCTTAAAATTTAAAAAAAAAAAAAAAATATTATGATAAAATATCTTAAGATAAAAGTGAATCTGATAAGTTTTAATTAAATATTAATTAATGAATACATTATGTCAAAGATTGTGATGAATATTATCAATGATCTGGTAGGCTGTTTAGTTAATCTTTGTTAGTAAGTTAAAATTTATCTATTTATTTTAGTTTACTGATGTGCATATTTGAGTTGTAATATAATGAATTAATTAAGGTTTAGGATGTTTAAATTTGTACTTGGTTTCAATTCTGCCCAAATATTGTTCATTATAATATTTAAAAGCTTAACTTTGCAAGACTTTATTATGATTATTTTAGACATTGTAATGACATGAAAAAGATTCATTTTCAATTGATGAGTGGTATTGAAATATGAGATAAATGCTGTGGGTAAACTGATTGGCTGGTTGCTGTGAATGATATCAAAAATCATAAATAAATATTATTGATGATTTGATTAAACTGTTAAAAATATTATGTTTGTATACTATCCTAGTGGATAATGATAGAAATTAGTCATCCAAACATATCTCATAAAGCATGAATCTCATATATAAAATAAGCCATTATACTGCTTTTCTACAGGGAAAAAATGAACTTATTGCCACAAATGTAATTATATATATATATACAAATCAATATATATATATCAAAATACAGTACAATTTATATAAATTATATTCTTTTAGAAGTACTTTCGACTATATACTTTGTAGTCTTTATCAACTATATCAACGTTATATAGTTGATAAAGACTACAAAGTGTATAGTCGAAAGTACTTCTAAAAGAATATAATTTATATAAATTGTACTGTATTTTGATATATATATTGATTTGTATATTACATATATTGTGAAACGAATACAGATATCAAACTTTATTATATATATATATATATATATATATCAAAGCTTATATTGGAAAGAGGAATAATTAATGAATAAACATTTTACTAAGATTATTATTAATAACAAAACATTAATATTTGTGTAAATATAGAATGTAATAAACAAACAACAATTGCTATGATCTTTATGTTTTAAAAATGGTGATTTTAAACATTTTACAGTCACCATTTTATATTATATCAGACCAAATTGATATCATTTTGAACTAATTTATTAAAATAAATTATATATAAAAAAGAAATTAAATTTAAAATGATTTTATGTTTTGAAGAATTTTGAAAATTGCTTTTATAGCTTTTCTTAAAGAGTCAAGATACTCTTAATGTTAGAAATTATTCACTCCTGTCATCTTTTTTTTTTTCAAACATATTTCTAGGTGTACATATTCTCATGGCTTATAATTAAGTATTTATTTGTTCTAGTATACCTTTCTTTTTAATTTTCATACTTTTATAAATATTTTTACATGATGTTGCTTTGATACTTTAAAATCTCTGTCTATTTTGTTGTTTTGAAGCTGTACTTGTGACCTGAATCATCATTTGATATTAGCAAAAATTTAAATTATTTTTCTTAATAAAAGATATTAAATTGAACTACATACACAAATTTAAAAAAAAAAAAACAATTTTATAAGTGTGATTAAAATTGTATTATCATTTTTTTTATTTAACTATGAAAAGAAAAGTGAAGGAGTTAGATCCACCACCCCCTATTTTTATTTATTTATTGTAAAAAAAACTTGAAAAGAATTTTTTCCAATCTGTAATTTCAACTAATTTAAAAAGATGTAAATACATTTTGTTTTTAATAATGTTAAAGCTTATTTTTTTAATTTTGTTAGCTTATAAAAATATTATGATTAAGAATTAATTGGTTAGTTATCAAATTTGTTAATTTCAAGTAATTAAAAAATGCCATAAGTTTGTTGTTTTAGCAACAATTCTTACCCTGTTTATTGATTTGTGTTTAAAATTGAGCAGCAATAAAACACTTTCAAAGCAAAAAGTTCGTTGTTTTATAGAATTGTTTTATGAGAATTTTTATACAAAATTTTATCATCTATAGAGCTGGTCTTCAGACTAGTGGGCAATGCATTTTAGCAAAAATAACTGACAAAAACATTTTGAGCTCTTTGCCAATTATCTTTGGAAATGATTTTAAAAACATAAAAAAGCCTCAATTCTAATTCAAGATACCATATAAGAAAAGTTGCCAAGGAATGTAGTCTACATTTTAAGCATGGAGAAAATTGCTTGGTAAGTGACAATTTCGCAGCCCAAAGAATTTTTCTACACTATTAGCAATAAACTAGACTTGCCATAATGTGATATTAGTCAACTTTGCTGCTGTTTATATAAGAAAAATTACTGAAGAAAGTGCCTAGCTAAAACAAAGAATGAACAAACACTTTATAACAAAAATCTGCAGAATAATAATAAGCAAAAAAAAAATTATTTTCAAAAATACTGCACTATGAAAGAACTCTAATTACGAAAGAAAAAAAATAACTTCGATAATTTTTATATTTTTTTAAACATATTTTATTTCTTTAATTATTATTAATAATGATGAATAAATTAATATTCCTAAATATACAAATATATATTTATAAAATAATGTTAATTTTAATATTTTCACAGATAAATGATGACTTCATATTACAATGTTTATTAAATAATTCTATCAAATATATAGGTATATTGTCAAATATATTACAAAGTTAAAAAAGAAAAAAGAAATTTCTTAATTTGTTAAATAAAAATCAATCTATTTATTCAATATAAAAACAATAAAATAATTGGATTGATTAATGTTCACATTCTCTGCCTTAAATATTCATGACAATTTTCTTTATATATAAAAAGAACCAGAAAAAAAGTGATTTCATTTTCTTATTATAGTATTGTGAGATAAATGTAGTATTTACTATAATAGCATTTACTATTTAAAAAAATATTGTGTTTAACATTATATATATATATTATTAATGTCTAGTAAATTAACAACAATTAATTACATATTTTTGTTACTTAAAGTTTCACTGTTAACATTTTTATTTTTTTCTAATCAATATTAATATTTGGTTTGCCATTTTGTGAGATTAACATTTTTTTAATACTTTATAATGATTGTAATGTTAAGTATTATTTGATTGCCCAATAGAAACATGGTTATCTTAGTCAGTTGAGTAATAAAGCTTGATAGCCCAAAATGATATTCTGATATACACAGGAGAAAAGAAAAAACAGGTTTTTTTATTATCAATTAAAATTTAAAAACTAAATAAAATAAATTGTGGAAGATTATAATAGTCATTATAAATATAGATTGGAAAATTAAAAATAAAGCAAAATTGAGAATGATAATTTTAATAATTTTAAAATTGAAATGATTGAAATTTAGTAAGAAATATATAAATTAAGTTATAAGTTAACCAACTATGGAAGACGACTATATTTTGGAACCCGACATTCAAAATCAAGGAATGAAGTGGATCTATTAAGAAAGTTATATATTTCAGTTTAAAAATTCTCTGACAGAAAGTAAAATGAATTGTTTTGGTTTTTTTAAACAATAAATTAAAAGGTATTAGATATATATAGTTTTTTTTTTAATAGTTTTAAATTTTGTCTTAGTGAAATTGTAGAAAGAGGGAATATTATTGTTTCTTGAAGGAATAAATGAGATGTGGAAATGACATTTTTTTTAATAATGTTATTTAAGCTCATCTGTCAGATAACAAATTAAAGTTTCAATTAACACTCGATAATATATCAAAAATGTTTGTGACATGATGTTTACATAAAGATTCTTTGTTTTTTAATTTGACCTATTTTCACCTACCTAAATAGCTTTTTTTTAAATGTTTAGTAAAGATAGTTAGTTTGTATATTATCATTCTCAACATCCATTTTTTATGAGAAGAACTAGGGGCCTTTACAAATAAAAACTATTCTTTACTCATCATCATCATCAACCATTATCAATACACTGCAGGATGAAGGTCTCTCAAAGTTTAATCCATCACCGATTTTTAGCTTCTCTTCTCCACATCACCCCTGCACACTTTTTTATTTTATCCATCCATCTCACATGTGGTCTCTTTCTGGGTCTTTTACAATTTTTTGGAATATAGTTTAAGATTTTAATAATCCATCTATTATCATGTCTTTTAGCAATATGTCCAGCCCAACTCCACTTCAGTCTTTTAATTTTTTCAATAAGGTTCAGTAATACCAGTTTGTTCTCTTACTCATATATTGCATTTTTGATCTCTTCTTGTTACTTCTAACAGGCAACTCTCCATACTTCTTTGAGTGGTCTGAAGTCTCTGTATTGCTATTCTATTAAGTGTCCAAGTCTCAGATCCATAAGTAGAAACTGATAAAACACACACACACACATATATAGTAACATCTGTAGTACATTAGTTCTTATGCTGCTCTAACACAAGTCAGTCAAGAGTTCTAATACTTCTTAAATTAATATTATAAAGCAGGTTCACAAAAAAATCAGGTTAACATAAAACTTATTAATGCAAATAAATCTTTCTTGGTCAAATCAGATTTCTTATTTAAAATAAATCTCTTAATCAAATCAGATCTCAAAGTTCTTGCTAAAATTCTCTATTAAGCACATATAATAATACTCAAGTTCTTATTCAAATCATGAATGTGACCTTAGTAAATAATAATGATATGATTTAATGTTTGTGATAATATTCTAATTCAGTAAATAAATTTTAGTTTAAAATTAATCATGAAATTCAGATATTAAAATAATTATATAGCAATCTAGGATAACATTTGTGATACCATGAATAGGAAAAAGATTTGTTTGCAACCTATGTATGACACAAAAAGTTCTCTTATAATCTTAACTACTATAATATTATTAATCAATGATGTTCCTGTAAAACATCAACAATATAAATTTAATAAAGTGACTTTTATCCACTTCTTATACTCTTATACCATGTAATATACATGTGATTTTGGATTTCTGACAATGTAGATGATGATGCAGTTACAAATTCAGAAGTAATAGTTAAATCAATATTTTATTAATACAAACAAAAATGTCAAGTATAATCATTAAATATTTTAATGAAATCAAAAATTATAATTATCACAAATTTAAATACAGTTTCAAGGGGAAAAAACAATATAATTTAACTATGAATACAGAAAGCTCTTACATCTATTTATTAATCCAGCATTGATTCCCATATGTTACAATATGAAATATATTTAATAATATCAACAAATAAGTCTCACCAGAAGTATAATAACATTGGATTTGGAAGATGTATAATCTTATAATCACATAAAAATAATTATAAATTTAAGCATAAAAATTTTTATTAAGGTTTTTTAACACATCAGATATGCAGACCAGACACATCTCAATATCAACATTCTTAAACTACTCTTATTGCATCAAGAAATAAAGACATTGTTGGTACTACCCATGACTTTAAAAAATGTTCACCAAAATAAACATCAAGGAATATAAAAACATTAATATAAAACAGAATCAGAATAAACACTAGTATCCATAAAGAACTAGGACTTTGACTCTAATCTTATTATCTATACTAAGAATAAACCATCATACAAGATTGCTTAAAATATGGCATCTTTGGCTCCTATTTTATATGGCCAAAACAAATATATGATGTGAAAAAACTGATAAAAATATTATAATTAAAGCAAATGTAACTGGGTACATAAATTGTGGCCTAGAAATTTTATAAAAAAATGTACATCTACTTTACTAATCTTTTAATTTAATTATAGACATTCTAAACAATTCTGCATAGAATAAATATGTTACTCTTTAATTATATTTCAAAACAGTAATATTCTGAAAATTCTCATTATAAACATACTACAAATTATACATAAATATGTAATATCATAAATATAATACATATATGAATAAAAGCTTATACCTAAATATGTATAACCCTTTTACCATTTAATAGTTTATAAGTCCTTAAATCTTTGATTTCAATATCATTTTTAGCACAACAGCTCCAATAATGATTCATGGATGTGTTGAAGATTTATTAAAGTATCCAGATGATATGAATATTAAATATTGACAAAACAATTAACTAAAATTTGAGACATGTAAAGTAAGTAGCACTGACATAATTCAAAAAGCCATTCAAGGTAAATAGCAAAGTGTTTATTGAAATAATATGATAATTAGAAAGAATAATTTCTTTTGAAGCAGTTCAAATATAAAATAATGAAAAAGTAATAAATATAATATTGAAGATAATATTATTACCTTTTGAAAGCAATTTGTAACTTTACACAATGAGAAATTTATAAAACACTTATTATTATTTTTTCATTAAAACAATCCAAAGTTTCATAGATCAATAATTTACCAGGACCACAACAATCCTTTAAAGTAAACACATTGTAAAACAATAAGAAAATTGTAAAATGCACAGAATAGGATTTATGCATTATTTTATCAGTGATAAAATATTCAAAGATGATAAAATACATTTATGCATAAATATTTATGTCTATTTCTAAAATAAGGCAAAACATTTCCTTAAAGCTGCAATATTTTATCATATATATTTCATTAGAAGGCAAAATTCATGTACATGAAATTAATCCATTTATAACTTATTTAAGAATATGAAGTAATTCATAAAAAATGCAATATATTCAATCTGTAATTTTATAAACATTTTGTTTATTTTAAAATAGCATTATAATAATTTTTATGAAAAGTGATTTTAAATTCTGACGCAATAATAGAATGTTTCCTTTCATAACAAGATAAAGGCATTCATACTTTCATACTTATTATTTCATAGCTGTTTTTATCATTTGCAAACTTCAGCAACAGTTCTAATTTGAATATAACATTAAATTAAGCTCAATGAGGATCTCATGCATTTGCAAAATATATAGGTTATAATTTATTGTAGAATGAAATATAATAAACTTAGTTTAAAATTTAAGCAAAGTTTTGGTATTCAACAATTTTAAAAATCTTAATACCAATTTTAGCATGACGAAACAAGCAATTGAATATCAATCAAAGTTCAGGCAATATAAGTATATCTTTCATAGAAAATTTCATTTTGTCATAATGCATTGTAACAATATATAACTTCCTTCTGTAATTAGCATTGTTGGAACTTTCTGAATGGTGTATATGATGAGATTCTGAAGAGTGATTGACCTATCAAAGCTAGAGGCTCAAGTAGATAATTATTTTAGCCTGTCACAGTTTAAACTAGTAAAATAATAAGCAATTATCAAAAATTACACATAAGATGTTTAGGAAAAATGATGAAGTTGGTAAAGATACATGTAGTGCTTTAAATATGATTTGTCAAATGTTAGATAACTAATTAAATGATTGACAGTGAGGATATTAATCTCTAATTAATTTGGGCAGCCTATTTACTTGATAAGTCAAATTGCTAAAAATACATTTTTAATTACACTATTTAGACATTACAATAAATTAATATTGCATCATCTTTTACAAATAATTATTATTTAGAAATAAAATTATTATAGCAATAAATAATACATTCATTTAAATATATATATATTAATATTCTCAGAATACTAACTTTAATATAATATTTTGAAAACAGATATTTTTATAAACAAACCTTAAACAATAAAATTGTTTTAAATTATTATATCTTCCAGACAAGGAAGTTGAAATATAATCATTTTCTTTTTTTAATTTTTTTTTTTAACTTTAATCTAAATAGATTACATGCATTCACACACACACACACACACTAAAAGCCATTTAAAATTTGATTTGGAAACATTTAATTTAAAGTTATTAATGAATTATTACTACTTATATAGAATATTATTAAGCTGGCAATTAAAACAATATTTTTAATATGAATTGTAATAAATTGATTATTTTAATAAAAATTAAGAAAGCATTATTAAAATTATTTAAGAGTTTATTTTATAATGTCTTAAATTGATAAATATGTGTAATGACTACATCACCTTTCCTTCTATTATATTTAGTCTAACCAATGATGCCAACAAATTATATGTATTTTGCATAGACCTTGAAACTAAAAAAAAAAAAAAGAAAAATAATGCTGATTAAATTTTTATCAAAAATGATTAAAATGGTGGAAGAAAAATATTTTTGGTAGCATAGAATTTGTATCATCAAGGAAAATAAGAAGTTTAAATCTCAAAATAACTTTCCATTCAAAATTTTCAGTAAGTCCGTATGAGGAAGTAGGAACAATGCTGAGATAGTAAAAAAAAAATCAACAGATGTGTGAGGAAGTCTATCAAATGTATACCAGAAACTCAAATACAACAAACAGAAATGCATATAAGCATCATCTTGCAGTAGTTCTATACCAGTTAAAGCAGAGAAAAAAGACTTTGATAACTATTCCTTGCTTCTCATGATAGGACTACTAATATCTCTTTCAGTTGGGAAAATAGACTGCCACAATTTGAACTCCAAAGTTTCTCAAAAAGCAGAATGAGAGGAAATCATTGTAGAGATATTAATGGACTAGGCAAGAAAACATATATAGTATCTATTTCTATATTGTGTATATAAGATCTTGCTATTGAAATCCTTTCAAGTCATTTTTGTCAATAATGGGAAAGCAAATTGAGTTCTAAACAAATCTGGGTTCAAAATTGAATTGAAAAAAATTGCCTAACCCACATTTTTCTTATTAATTCTTTCTTGTATATCAATTAATGCATGATAGCAGTTGCATTCTGAATTGTGATAAACATTAAGAGTGAAACTGTTAATTTTTTACTGGAAGTACTATATCAATCAACGAAAATCTTCCTATATGATAGAAGTCAACAACAATAAATAACTATAAAAATCCAAGAATGAAATGGAAGACTAACTTGAAAACAATTTAAATAAATATTTAAAACATATATCACACTTATGGTGTTCCAATGATATGAATACCAAATTATGAATAAACAACCCTATCAAGCTTGGTTGTATTCCAAATTTCATCAATAGAAATATGAAGTGTAAAGACATCTCACCCAAATGTTAGCACAGAGGCAAAACTCTCCATGTAGTGGCATCACTCAGTGTAAACCAAAGTAATTAATGGTTTTACAAATGTTAGGATGGTGAATTTTTTTCAAAATATTCATGTCCATTCAATAAAACAGTTGTTGTGGTAAAGAGAAGAATGGATCATATAATGTTATGTTTATGTGTTAGACAACTAAACTAGATCACTATGCCTTCCAACAATTTATGAGCTGTTGGTTTATTATCTTTGATTTCATTGTCAGTTATAGAAAATATCCAGAAGATTGCCTGTATATTGCATTTAAATGTGGATATTTATGCCACTTTAATCAAATACTTTTGATTTAACATTAACAATGCAGTAATTTTTATGGATTACATGGTACACAGTAAATGTATGAGAAAATATAAATTATTATAGATTTCCCTTCATTAATAAGCAAATCATATTTTTCTTAGGCTGGTAACTTTTACAAGTGTTTTATAAAATCTTTGTAACCAGTAGAGTTTATTTTACAGCTCATGAGTTAACAAATGATTTCTTTCTGATTCAGAGTACTTCTAAAATCTTGTACCTATTTGTTTCAATATGATTTATTATTTATTAGAAGTATAACTTGCAATAAATGAGACTTGTTTGAAAACAACATAAATCCATGCCTCCCTTTCCATCATAACCATTAACTCAAAGATCAGATGTTATGGTATAATTAAATTTTTGAAGTTAATGAGAGGATTAAGTATATATGTTTAACATATTTGAATTAGATAAACTGTTAAGTGGCATAATGCTCATTCATGATATAATTTAAATCTGCACCGAGAGACTGACTAGATTATGAATGCTTCACACTAGCTAGCATCAAACATTATTTATCTACATTGAATTTAAAATCCTGATTGAATTTCATATTCTGCAAATGTAATTTATCTAAATCTATTATGTCTGGCAAACCAATGTGTGGTTTATTCTATACCTGATTACCAGTTGTTTTATTTTTTATACATATTTTTTTATTCTTCCATCTATTATAAATATATATGGAAACAATATACATGTATATAAACTAACTAAAGGAAATAAGTAAAAAACAAAATATAATTATTTGTCTAGACTACTGTTTTTTAATATTTCAACCAGGGGATTATTTTTTATCAGAAAATTTTGCCAATGATATCCTTCAAAAATTAAACATAAAAATCATTTTCATATCTGACAAAGTAAAAAAAAAGAGGTCAATAGTCTTTTTTTTCTTAAAGAAAAGGAGGTTAATCAATCAAATATCTTTATTATTTTATTTTCTTTCAAAAAAAAAAATATTTTAACTACTTTTTTATCAAAATTTTACTGAAAAAAAATTAACTACTTTCTAATCTCATCAAAAGTTTTTAAAAAACATTTTAAGAAAAACTTTTGAATAGTTAGATAATTCAATTTTGATTTTACATGCTGATAATTTAAGAATGGTTATATTACAAAATAACTTTTCTTCTACAAATGAGTGAAAACAAATGTTTTCTAAATTATAAGTTTAAAATCTTACATTCTCACATCACAAACATGAAAATAGGCATTATTACATTCTTGATTTATTTAATTTCCTAATGCTATATTTTTCATTATTGCTTATTATTTAATATAATAACCTACAATGTATTTTTTTCATATTTGAAATTTAATGTGAATATATAATAATTTATTGTATGTATGATTTTTGAATACATAGATTTGCTTAGACATATATACATACTGTATAAATGTATTTTATATAATTATATTCTTATTTGCCTTTTTTTTTTTACTTTTTAATTAACGAATTAACTATTTAAAAGTTACATTTAAAGTTTTGATAAGAAAATAATTAGTTTTTTTGTTGGAAGAAAATAAGCAAGATATTCTTATTTTCAATATATAGAATTAAAAATGAATTAACTAACTATTCAAAGTTTGGTACTTACAAGTTAGACCTGCCATGTAATATCACGCACTAAATAATCAAAACCACATTAATCAAAAGAAAAAAAGATTTAACATTTAAAAAGCTTTTTATAAAGTTTTGATAAGAAAATAAAGTTGTTGTCTTTTTTTAAAAAAAAAGTAATGAAGATATTTATTATAATAAATTAAACTACAAATTAAAAAAAAGATTAACTTATAAGAATTTTTTAATCAATCAAATAAAATAAAGATTTTATAAAAAAAAAATAATAATAAAGATTTTATTAAAAAACGGATTAATTAAAGAATTTTTTATTTTATCAGATATGAAAATGATTTTTAATGTTTACCTTTTGGCTGTGCTTTCTGATGAAAACCAGTCTCTCTAGTTGAAATATTAAAAAAAAAACCATTGTGTAGACAAATAATTACATTTTGTTTTATATATATTACTGGACTAGTCAATTGATACTGGCTTGTTTCTTTCTGTCTATTTTAAACTAAAAATTCTTTTAATGAGCAATAATAATAGCTATAATAGCTAAATGGGCTATATAGGGCTATATGAAAAAATTCTAAAATTTTTAGCTACCTGGGATCTAAACACATATTGCTTTTGCAATAGATAGACATACTACCATTTTATCATGTGTTGCTTCCATGTATTAATAATTTTCATAGGTTTTCTTTATATACTTTTTAGTAATCATAAATATACAAAGGTCATATAGAGAAAAGCATTCATAAAGTCCATTTTTTGATATTTTTATTTTAAAAAGTATTTGCTTAGCTGAGTTTTGAGTATTACAAATTATAGACATAGCATCTGTGACTTGTAATAGTCAAAAGTCAGCTAAGCATATACTATTTCAAAAACAAATAAACAAAACAGACTTTACAAAAGATTTTCTTTATATGGTCTTCGTATATTTATGATTATATTAGTCTGAATTTAAAATTCATACTTTTATAATTATATACTTTTTAGATAAATTTCATTTATATTGTAACCAGGTGAAGTACCATTTAAAAACTGGGATTGCAAATTAAAATCATGCCATCTATTAATAATATATCTGATGTACTTTTAAACCAAATGCAGAATCATTTTTAGTTTATGCCCAGCTTTATATAAGAAAAAGTTATACACAATGAGTATATGTAATGTATGGATGAAAATTTAAACAGTTTGAACTACTTTCTAATTATTCTTTGGTCTTATTTTTTCATTGAGTAAAAAAATACTGTATTTCAAATGTTTATGGATCAAAGATGCATAAACAATTTTTTTTCCCTCATCCCAATGTATGCATTTAAGAAAATATGAATCTTTTATCTGAAAATTGTAAAGATTGTAAATTCTGAGATTATTTCTCTCTTTTATCATTTCTAGTATAATTAAATCCAAAGAAACTTATAAATTTCTAAATTTTGCAATATTCCTCATAATTCTCTATTAAAAGAATTACACAAACTTGTCTAGAAGATGCTTATACTTTTTAAAATATAATAGATTTTCTTAACTTTTGCTATATCAGTTAGTAACAAAAAAATATCACATGAATAATCACTTTTCAAGTTACTGCATTATTTCCTATTTATTAAGTTTATTATTTAGTATTATAAGACTCTTTTTCTGCTGACTTATAACTCTGACTACATTGCAAATTGGCTTTAAACCTGAACATACCTGTAATGTTGGTGTTGTTAGTCTTAGTAAATTAATGAA
The DNA here is from genome assembly GCA_028023455.1 of Epiperipatus broadwayi. NCBI lineage: Eukaryota > Metazoa > Onychophora > Udeonychophora > Euonychophora > Peripatidae > Epiperipatus > Epiperipatus broadwayi. Next base: position 506,254 of record JAQFVV010000426.1, on the reverse strand, counting down.
CCTAACAGTTGCATGCACACATCTTGTTAATATTAATATAGTTAAACTTACAGCCTGAGTATCTGTTGCCAGATATAATAATATGAATTATTAGCAAAGAATCTTTTATTCTTATCTATAAATAATATTCATTTTATAAAGCTATAACATTAGTAGAAAAAGAAAAATTATTTATTCCACACCCAAGTTGAATGGCATGTTATTATTACATATTATGATTAATAAATCAACAGCCATATTACTTTGGGACTTTTAAATCGAATAATTAAATATACAAGCAGGAATTATTTGTATATTATTCTGAAGCAAATTTTGTATATTCTTTTTCAGTGTTGTTAGCTATTGTAAGCTTAAATAGTTAATAAATTTTAAATGGTGGAGTTAATTAAATCTATATTCATTGTTATTCTTTTCTTATCCTCAAACTACTTTTTGATTTTAATGTTATATATATATATTGAGTACTCAAATTTATTATGTATAGCAGCATTCTGAAAAGCATTATGTAAGCAGGGATGTGTAATTGATGATTTTATATTAAGTATAACTTAGTGCGTGTTGATTTTTTGAAAAATAACTACAGTTTTCTGTATCTTATAATCCTATTTGTTTTTATAGATATATTAAACAACCTCCATACTTTGCCATTCTTTTTAAATTCATATAAATAAAAATACAATAAAAGACAAATAATCCCCAACCTGCATTTCGTGCTCAGTTGGCCCAGGTCACTATCTCCCATATATATCTCTATTATATGTAGAGTATTTATCTATATTATATTGTTACATTTTTATTTACCATTACTCTTGTCAAACTCACTCCACTCACAACGTTGATACCATCCACCTCAGATAAATATAATCAAGTAGCAATCTTAATTCGGATCGCACATATCTGTCATGCCAGTTTTTATCATATTGTTTGTGGGATTCTTTATAAAAATGAATCTTTTATTTATAAAATATTTTATAACAGGAACTATAAGTTTTTATTTATTAATTAAGTAACGTTATTTTTTTTTCTTTTGATAACATTTTCGTAGCAAAATAGTGAAAACTATTCCAGTTAAAAAGGTCTTCAAAAGGGGTTTTTATATGCACAAATCCTTTATTTAAATTTTTTGTTTTCATTCATTATTCATAAAACTCTTTTTTCTTTTTTCGCTTTAAACCAATAACAGCAATTCAATGTGAACAAAGTGGTATTTGATTTTGTTTGGTGGGTGTGTGAAATATTCTTTCTGTCCTTTAACAAATTAATCAATCTTACATGTTATCAAAAGGTTAATAGAAGTCCTCAGGCCATTTATTTAAAATAATAAAAGCTGAGGGAGTGAAATCATTATTTAGATTTAACTTCTCATCTTCGCCTGAGATTCTGGAAAAAATCATTATAATTAAAATTGTGCAGTTTTATTATTTTGTTGTGTGTGTGTGGGGGGGGGGGTATATTACTGTTTTAAAATATATTTAAATTATTTACAAACATGGCAAAATACACAGATAGATCTGTCTAATTAACAATCTATATATTATAGAATCCTGATATTTATCTTTCGGTTTAAATTTAGTCTGTTTATTTCTTTTTATGTATATATATACACACACACCGGAATCCCTTTCAATGAATTTAATTGTTTCCAGAAGCATGTTCATCAAATAATGTGTTCATTTACTGATAAATTAAAATACATGTATTTAGATTAATCTATTCCTCTCCCATCCACACCCAGAACAAAATTATTCATTTTATATAACCATTTAAACAACAAAAATATAAATGTAAAATTACATATTAAATTAATTTATTTTATTAAACTTTTATACATTGCACTGAGAATTAAAACTGAATTTTTAAGAGTCACAAATATTGTAACAATCACACTACAAGGAGATACCGAAATCATTCTCTGGAAGACAAGTGCATTCATTGTAGTACATGGCTCTGCTAATAGATGTTTCTTATGGGGATTTCCCTGCATCAGTATGCCAACTCTTATTGAAAGAAGTTACTGTGTGGTATAGCAAATATTTTTATTAAGTGAATCTTGTTTATTTGTCATTTTTGTAATGGTTAAAAAGTTTGAATAATATAAATATAATACTTAAAAACAGATTTAAACAAAGCTTCTCTGGGGAAAACACAAGTTTAAAAGTGGTTTAATGGAAGTGTCAATTCATCACATCCCAAAGAAGCATAGTGAGTGAAGTCCAATAACATGATACTGATTTTTTTATATGCAAGTGGCATTATTCACTCAGAATTCATTTGTAACAATCAGGCTTTAAAACCCAGAAGTTCTAAAATATTTGCATGATGCAGTAAAATGTAAATGTCCCATTTTGTGGCAAAGTGAGAGTGGAAACAATGACAATGCACAAAATCTTTAATGTGAAATAATTTTTAATTACATTCAGCATGATCCACCTTATCCCTTCAGCCACATTTATTCAATCCTATTCCCTGCATCTTTTTTTATTCTCTCAACTGATAAAGGTGTCTCAATTTTTTTTTTTTTTTGCAGATTCAGAAGTGGTAATAGAAAAAAAAATGATACAGGCATTAAGAGGCACCATTTTGCAAGAGTTTCTGGAAAGTGAAATACATATTTAGATTGGTGCATTGCATTAAATGGACTATTTTGAAAGGTATTCAATTTGTAACATCTAATAAGAAATACACAATTTTTATTTAAAATTTCAATTATTTTTGGGTCCCCTCTGGTATATCATACTACTTACTTATATTACAATGTGAACTGCTTAATCTGGAAATTCCTACCATTAACTCCACACATTTTATATTTTATTCTTATTTTTTTAAAAGATATATTTCATATTTACAAGATTTCTAATAGATTTTACCATTTCACATGATCACTATTTCTTATGCTTGGTTGGCACTGAATGGCACTACTGAATGGAGAGTTTTGCCTGATTTTACCACTTCTCAGTTTGAAAATAATTCCTTCCCAAGCATTTAACATTTTATTTTTCTAATTACATTTTTCATGATCATAATAAAAATTTTATGCAGTATAGTCATAAAAAATAAAAAATAAATATAGCATTTTCATTATTAAAAGTACAAATAAACAGATATGAGAATGAAAGTAGCAACAAAATTCATATACTAAAAAAACAATCTAGCAAACAAGCTGAAATGATTTGAAATATTTTGCATATGCAAAAGCTGTCAATCAATTGTGTTCATCATAATATATTTGTTTTCTAGATCTAGCCATTTTCTTTAAAGCATTACATTGAGGATTTCTTGTGCTATTAAAGCATAAAGATACATTTTTTTTTTAAGTTTTAAAATTATTTCATTGTTTTAATATTATCATTATTTCTAATATAATGTTTTTAATGACAATTAAACATTGTGAATTAACTTTTGAATTTATTTAAATGTTTATTATTGAGAAAATGATTATATTTCCAATACTATACAAGACTAATTATCTGATGTCTGATAAGTCAATAATAACAATAGTTAGAGCTTATAGGATTTCGAAAAGAAAAACCTACAACTTGAATTAAATTAGCATGATTTGGCAGTTGTAGTTCAAATCTTAATAAAACTATATTTGCCTGATGTGAATATTGCATGAATTATGCATTATGCAGGGTTCCACTGTTCATACTTAAAGATAATGTATGAATATATGTATGTACATGTGTAAATATTATGCTTGAGAGGTATGTGATAATTATGAACTTTCTAATACCCTCATTGTCCCTTTCAGTATCTTTCTAACTATGTTTCTATTGTATAAAAATCAAATTTGTTTGATTTTACCTCACATAGTATAGATCTTATACTATTTTTCTACAACTTATTGATATGCTATACTGGTTGTAGTCTAAATTTGAAATGTAAGAAATTTCTATCCTGTTTTCCCCCAATTTTTGGTTAATATTTTTTTATATGATTCTTATATTTTTTTTAATAAGTAATGATTATAATAATAAAAAAATGTATTTTATTATAATATCTTGTAAAAAAAGTGCATTCAACTGAACTCAATTGCAAAGCTTATAAAAATTTTGTGTGTTGATTTTTATGTGGCATTGTTGCATAACTTTCATACATGTGTTTTGTCATAAAACTTAGCCATGTTTGTAATAAAAAAAAGTGTTATAGCATTTCAAATTTTATATATAAAATGTATCCAACTGATCTTACTTTTGGAAAAATGTTTTTATGAATGTTAACTAATAGAAATGATGGTAATAATGATGATGTGGAAATGGACAGAACATAACCTTGAAACTGAACTGCTTGAATCTGATGCTGAAGAGAACTTTAGTGCTAAAAATTTAATAACACAATGATATAGTAAATGTTTATTTTAAAACAAAATCATTTCAAATTATTTTTAGTTTGATTATTTATTATAAATATCCATTTGGACACTTAATTATATGATAAAGTAATATTTTTTCATCAACAGTATCACATATTGGTTTGCAGTCTTAACATAATAAAATCAGTTGTAGTTGTTAACAGATTAAGGTACAAGCATTAATATAATTATCAAATTCTGAATTGTGAACCATGGCAATAGAAGTTTAACAGGACCAATTCCAGAAAAACCTTCTTCATTAGCTGAGGCCAAATCCCAATATCATTATCGACAAATCTGAATACATTTAGACTGATCGACAAATCTGAATATGTTTGGACTTATTTTCTTAATAAGATTTTGTTTGTTTTATTTCAAACTGTGAAAGATAACTCCACACACAAGTATTAAAAGTGCACTCTTTATAATTAACAAGTGCTCATATAATTTTATTCTAGATAGGTAAACATTATAATCAATATCATTATTTTGTTTAAAAACATTTTTTTAAAATTATTAAAGATTTATATTGTTTTTAATTAGCTATTTATAAATGATTATAAATATATTATTTACTTTATGAATTGTTTTATATAGTTAATAAGCATATACACAAATGTATTCTTGTCTGGTAGGATATAAACCTCATCAATTGAATATATTGTATAAGGTTTGTCTTAATTAAATAATGAGCTAATGGAGGGTGCTTAAAATATTTTCATTTATAATATTGTGTAATCGCCACGAGAATATATCTATTAGACCTTGTTATCAGAGGTTGTCGGAAAGTGTTAAAAAAGCAATGCAAAAGGAACTGCAGAATATTAGCATGTTTTCCCACCAGCCTACTCATCACCAATCAATGTGAAAGGTTGGGGAAGAAGTTGACATTCAAGTATAACAGGAAGTTCACATTTCTTATGAACAAGCAAGGAATAATCATCTATCATGACAATAAACAGGCTTTTGTGAATCTCACATACACAGAACCTCCTAGAGAATTAAAAGATATGCTAACAAAGGGGTGTAGATTTGTCAGATGAACATGGAGATGCCTGGACATGGAATTAATAGCAGACATAGAGGCTGGCCTCACCCAAGAACCTCAAAAAGATAAGTATATAGCACAAATCAGTGCCACAATGAGACACACAATGTTACAATCATACACCAAGCAATGGAATATAAAAATAAAAAAAACCAGACAATTCCTTGAGTTGGAAAGAATTACATGTATGCATAAAGACAAAGGCAATAGATTCATGTTAATGCACACACAAGAATATATAGATAAGATTAACCTGTAGATCAACAAATTACACTTCCATAAAGTTGAACATTTCAACATTGCCAACAATAGAGAGAAGTTCATTGCTTCCATTCTTAAAAAAACATTGCAACAAAGCATTCACCAAGTCAAAATATTATAGTTTATACCCATCATCATCAATTCCACCCAGGATTTTTGGAGGTGCCAAAACACACAAGGATAATACACCAGTTTCATTAATGATTGATTTCAGCAGAGCACATTACACAAAGACAGCCAAATGGGTGAACAACAAACTCATCCAGACATTGGGCTTTGGATCATACACCCTCAAATTATCCTCAGAATTTGTATCCAACATCAAAGATTTAGTTCTCAGCTCCAACATCAAATTGGCCACCATGGATGTCACTGAACTGTATGGCTCAGTTAATAGAGACAAATCAATTGAAATAATTAGAAATGAACTTTTGGCACAAAAAACAGCTCAACCTTAAGTAGACTTCATTGTTGATTTTGTATGCTGGTTGACCAACAATATCATGATGATCTTTAGAGATAAATGGTTTTCCATGAAGCAAAGATGGCCCATGGGATTGCCATTAAGCAGCATAATCACCAGCATCTTCCTCAACTATTAGAAGATCATACCTGGTTTAAACCCTGCATGCCTTCTGAAATACACCAGATATGTGGATGACCTAATCATCACTACCATTCCAGAAGTCATCACACAGATCAAAATTGAATTGGAAACCAGCACAGTACTGATTGTAAACGTCACAGTTGAAAATGCCTATCAACAAGTTAAATATTTGGATGATAACATATAAAGAGAAAATGATCTTTGTCACTATGTCATGGCCATCATACACCCCCACTCTAATGCACTAACAAATCACAAACTATCTGGCTTATCATTGTTTTTACATAGAAACAAGCTATTGTGCAGAATTGAAGCAGACACCAATCCAATTTAACAAAATACAGAGATAACTTACTGAATCTGGGATTCAGGCAAAGCACCATCAAAAAAAGAATTTTGACCACAGCAAACAAGATAAACCTAGACTGCTGCTTTCATATATCTCCAATTTACATAGTAAATTACATTCTATCCTCAATAACAGATATAAGCATTGCTTCCACACACCCCAAATTCCAACAATTTAATCAATAACACCAAAGATCAAATTCCACTTTTACAGACCCCCCACACAGTATACAATATTGCATGTCCCAACAACAACTGCAAAGGCTCATACTATGGAGAAAGTAGAGCATCCTTATCTACTTGGTTGACACAGCATAGATACTCATATAACAGAGCTCTCAATCAACCTTCCATTTACTCAGTTTTTATTCAGTACCAAAACACATGCCAGTATAAGTGTGTACCAGACAATCCCACAATCATGTGCAGAGAGAGGCACAATCTCAAAAGAAAAGTTAAGGAAGCCATATTCATCTCCAGAGACAAAGATGCTATCGATAGAAAGTACACATGCTATGCTTTAGCAAGGAAATGGAATGTCTAGCATAATCAACACAAATTTGCATATCATTAACCTCATTAACAGTCAAGCTATGATTATGAAGGTTGGACCCTTCAAAAGTACTAAGCATATTCATTCGTGTTTATTTATTAACAATTTGCAGCTTTGAGGACTATTGCACTACACACACAAACAAACTAGTATTATAAAACATTTTACCATAATATAATAATTACATAATTTGTGATAAAATCTTACAGCACATATTTACAATTGTTAAGTTATATTCAATATCTACTCAAATATATAGGTTTCACCTTTATTTCTCTAAAAGTCTGGGTCTGTATTTTTTTTTATCTTATGTGATGACATACATGTTAATCATAAGGACGTTATGCAAACTGCACGAAAAAAACAATCATAAACTATCCCTGAACTATAATTAGAAAATTTTATGAAAAGCTGCAATGTCATGTATATGATATTTAGGCATTGTTTGTGATTTGACTGCACCAATTGATAATAATTAATGCCAAGTCTTCTTACACTAATTACACATATGATTTTTTTTTATTAGTTAGGCAAAACTTTCTATTAAAAAGTATTTAAAGAACTGAGTGTATCCAGTAAATTTAAAATTGTTCTTTTTTTTAAAAAAAAAAAAAAATACTTGTTAATATTTTCAAATTGCATTCAAAATTTTTTTTATGCTTTTATTCCAAGACTTTAAATGTAAATGTGAAACAGTGGATAATAGCAAACATTATATAATACAGATGGTTAACTTATTACATAATACTTAAATAATCCTGACTGATTATCTACAACTTAGCTTTTAAATAAAATTTATTTACAACATTTAATTAGTTTTATTTTTCTTAGAAACATTTTTAATAAGTTCTACCACCTAATGCTAACATGACATAATTATTCTACCTTGTGTGAACATTAAATGATTAGACAATTTGAAAATATTTCTGTAGGAGAATGAAAATAATTTGATGTTGTGATAAATTTTACTTAAAAGTTGTCAATTAGAAATTTTATTTAAAGTTTTAAAAATGTATAATTTTAAATATTATCAAAAAATAATTAATCAAAAAGTATGCATTGTTGTTATGAAAAATATAGTGCAGTAATAAATCTAGAGAAAAAGCAAGAGAGAGCAACAAGGTAATGATATGTATAAGATAATGAAATTGCTGACAGACATTACTCTTGATGATGCTTGTGTATATCTTTGTAAACTGTGGATACCCATATGAATATTAGGAAATTACTTTGTTTTAAATATCTATCATATATGATATAAAGAAGCAATAGTTTATATCATCATTTCAGAATATCTCAGAAGTATGACACAGCAAATTCCAGACATCTTAGACTAACTGTATTGGCATTAAATGATAAAACATTGTACTTGTTGATCAGAATACGTTTATTAAGTCAAAATTACTATGATAAACTAATTTAGAAAAATGTATGCAGATTGTTTATTTGACCAAAATGTTTTTAAATAAAATAAAATTTTACTTCTTTTTTATACTTTTTTTATATTATATTAATAATAAATTCTCAAATTATTAGCATATTAAAGATTCCAGATACATCATATACAGCAAGAGCATGTTGTGCTTCTTGAAAAAAAAATTGAATATTTAGTTAGCAAAATTTTTTAACACTTTCAATTTTGGACTTTTACTGACTGATAGCATAGTTGAACCAAATCATTAGAGAAGTTTTGTGAAATTTGATATTATAATATATTATATTAATATTTAAATATTAACATTTAATCCAAATGTTATCCATGGAATCTTGTCTATAGAAATACTTCAATAAGCAATTTAAACATTATTTATAATATAAAATTTGCATGCATTGATTTACTAGTTCAACCTGTGCACCCATATTCTTAATTTAATTAGTCAACTAATTAATATCTATATGTGCTATGTGCACAGATAATGAAGCTATTAAACGTAAGTAAAATTATCAAAAATTACCACCAAGCACTTTCAGGACAGTTTATAGTCCCATATTCATGATGACTTGTCTCTCAATTAAATTTTTAAGTAAATATTTTTCTCTAATCACATTTGAAATCATAACAGATTCTCATCTGATTTATTTATTTTTTTCATTAACTTAGAGAAATACTTTCATATTATCCCTGATAAGTCTAACACAGAGCTCCAGATTTTTTAAATATTTTAATAGAAAGAACATCTAAGCTAATGTTATCTTTTTTTTTTTTTTAGAAAGCCAGGTGCAAATATTTCTTTCAAAGTGTATGTAATTCACTCAATGGAGGTTCATTATTACTGAGATCTTTTCTAATTTTCAAAATCTTGCACACACTAGACCTTTTCATCTTTTGCAATACCATCTGAAAATATAATTACTCATATTCAGCTAACATTATGGAAAATTTCCAATTTTTATTTTTAATACATTGTACAGGCTTAAAATTGTATTTATATATGTAGTATATGCAGGATTCGAACTGAGACAATCTTGGCACTAACATGGGCTTTGAGCATTCTGTCACCAGATTTTCAATGAAATGGAAGGCTGAAAAGTGGGTTGGAGTAGTTTGAAGCCTATCCATTAAAGTATGAGTATTGGCTATCTTAATATAAAGCTGAGCACTGATTGTATATATGTGTGGAGATGGTAATCTGGACCAACTGATGAGTGCTGGTTTAGCATGAAATATATATATTGGTGATTATTTATCTTTTCAACATGTGTGTGATCAGGTGGGTCAGCAATATGAGATGGCAGTGAGAGTACTGGGTCATGTGAAAGTCTGAGTTCGAATTTTTATTTTTGTAATTATTGGATTTCTTCCAAATTTGAAAGTTATAAATTAAGATAGCCTTTTTTAGAATTTAATTTAATTATTTTAAATTTATATTTTAATTCAAAATTTTAAGACTTGGAAATTACTAAGAAATTTTTGTAGAGGTGAAATATAAATTATTTACATAAAAAAAATGATACATTTCATTTCTAATTAATTTTTTTTTTAATTTTTAAAAATAAGCATGAAATTAAAAAAATATAAAATGTTCTTTTAAAAAATAAATATTATAATTCTAGAGGAAAAAAATTTTCCTTTCAGAAATGTAGTTTGGAAAGAAGGGTAAGATCATTTTTTAAATGGAAAAAAACTTCTTTTTTTTTTAAATTTTCTTTGTATTTTTTTAATATGTTAATATGTAATAGCTAAAAACATGATTTTTTAATTTTTTCAAACATTTCATAGTAAATGTGTACTAATGTTCTATATTTATTAATTACTGATCATAATTTATTGGCATTTGAAAATCAAAATTCAGTGAAGTTATGTTTGAAAAAGCATAGATAAAAATGGCACCGCACTACACCTACAATTGTAATTTTTTCCCCCCCAATAATCTTTTTTAAATGATGATACAAATTTTAGTTTTTGAGTTTTTTAATAAAACATATTTTGAAAACTTTTTTTATAGGGAAAAAAGCACAGGAAATTTTTTATTGTTATTTTAAAAATAAATTGACAGATACCTTTGGGTATATAGGTATGTACAATTTTAATAATTATATTGTTATGATTATATGAAAATTTTTAATTATTTTTGTATAAAATTTTTGTTGTGTTTGGTTAGGCTTACAGGTTCAGTTCCAAATCATGAGACACAAAATGAACAAATACTCAACAATATATACAATTTATTAGTATTAAAAATATACGCACTTGTTAGTTAAACAATAATATACATATATGGTTTATTCAAGTCAATGCTGAGGTAATCATGCTGAATATGGAACTCACTTCCAGCTAAATGATTAGCCTGCCTCACGAGTTTTAGCTTGCCTCAAGTCGAATGCAGATGTAGCAGTTTCCAGTCCATAGGTGGACTTGCCTTACTGCTTGGATGTCATGATAATGAGTAGAGAGACTATCCTTGCTGATGGCAGAGGGTTTATTAAAGAGCATGTTCAGTCATTCAAGTTGACAGAAGTAATTTCACTCCCTCTGCCTTGCCTCCAAAAGGCTGACTATTTAATGGGAGATCCCCTACCTTACTGGAAACATGCAGATTTGGTATGTGAATCCCAGTGAAGGATTTAATCTCTTTGGATTGCAACTGGGTGCTAGCCAAACAGGTAAGGAATCTGAAATAGTCCACTTCCAAAGGCAAGATCAGATATGACATCTCTCCCCTGGCTTAAATTAGTCCTGGAGGACATAGCGCAGGATGACATATCTTCATCTTCGGTTGATGAACTTGTTTCTGGTTGTTTGCTGTTGTCTTGATTTTGCTTTTCATCTTCCCTGCTTGAGTACTACTCATCTCAGGTTGACCACTGCTCTTGTTAGCTTCTGATATGTGGTTGAGTCTTAGCTGGTTATGATGACTATGATGATGATGACCATCTTCAGTTTGCACAATGTCAGTGTAGAGACTCTTTATTTGAGTCACCATTGCAGATATCCATCTTGTAGATCACAGTACATACAGCATAGTACCTGTGTTCCTATTTGGAGTACCTGTGTTTGTACTTGGAGTGTTTTAATCTTCTTGTTTAAGTTTGGAATCAGGTTTCAGGATTGATAGCATAATTCTTAAGATTCTTTTGTATAACAGTTCTGCAGGAGTCTTTCCTGTTATTGCTCTCAGAGTGGAGTGCTGTGCTAGCAGAGTCCTAGCAATTCTGGTACTCCAACTTCCTATATCCATTTTTGTTATCATCTTTTTCACTTCTTGTACCAATCTTTCCGCCTGACCATTACTTTCAGGGTGGAATGGAGGGCTGTTTACAACTTTGATGTTGCTATTAGTGCAGCAAGGTTTGAATATACCACGGAAAAGCTGTGCCATTGTCAATCACTAATGTTTTAGGAAGACCATGTGTAGAAAATAGCCTTCTCAAAGCTACCATGGCTGTGGAGTGAAGCAATGATACCTCCACAACTTTCAGCCATTTGGAGAATGAACCAACCACTATCAGCAGTAGATTGCCTTTCCATGGATAATCATAATCCAGATGGAGTCTAAACCAGGGACCTTCGGGTTTGGGCCACTGTACTGTTTTGTCTTTTGCTGGAATATTCTGATTTGTCTTGCACTGCCAGGAGTGATGAACTTTGGCTTCAATGTCAGCATTTAAAATAGACTACCACACATATGATCTTGCCAGCATCCTCATCTGGACTATACCTGGGTTCTCATAGTGCAATAAACTGAGCACCTGAGAATGTCTGGCTGGGGGAATCACAACTCTGCTTTCACAGATAAGACAGCTATGTTCTGTTGAGAGATCTAACCTACACTTCCAGTATGCTGAATATAACTCAACTGGTTTTTTATTGGGCCAACCCTGTTGAACCCATTTTTGTAGCTTTTGGAATTCTGGGTCATTGTTAGTCCACCCTGCTACTGATAATGTTGGGTCTATATCAATCATGTTAATTTATTGTCTGCAACTTCTGCAGGCAGTCGTCTTAATGCTTCTATGTGAGGGATATGTTTTCCCTCAATGTTTTGAAGGGTAATGTCATAGTTTGATAGGAAATTGAACTATCATAATGATGCATGCTGTGGCATTCCCTTATCAGATGCAAAAATTTCCACAAGGGTCTATGATCTGTCTGAAGAAGAATTGGTCTACCATATAGGTAGTCATGGAACTTTTTAAGCCATTGATCAAAGCCAGGGCCTCTATCTATTTAAGCATAGTTTTTCTCAGCTCTAGAGGCACTTTGATGAAAAATCAATAGAGACCTGTGTATCCCTTCCTTGTTGCTATGGGACAACACTGCCCCTGTTCCTACTAGTGATGCATCACAAGTCAACACTAGCACTCTTTCTGGGTTGAATGGTACCGTAGTATTTGATATTAGATTCTTTAGCATCTTAAATGCTTTGTCATGCTTACCATTCTACTCTCAGGCTGCTTTTTTGTTTATTAGCCTGTATAGTGGTTCAGTAGTCTTTGTTTTATGGTATAAGAAACCTTCATAATAGTTTAGTAGTCATAAAAAGGATTGAAGTTCCTTTTTTGGTGTTTTGGCTTTCTTTATTGCCAACACCTTCTTTTGAGCTAAGTAAATGCCACTAGCATTTATTTTATATCCCAGAAATTTAAGCTCTGGCTTCAAATATGCATTTCTTCCAGTTTATTTTAATGCCAGAGACTTTGAATTTATCTAGGAGTTGTTTGGTGGCACTCCAGAGTTGTTCAGGAGTTAGGGCCACTATGGTAGTACACCCAGTATTCCTGAAGTCAGTTGATCCATGACTCTTTGGAATATTGCCAGGTAACCAAAATACCAAAAGGTAATCAGTTCATTTTGAATAATTCCTTATGGGTTATTATTGATAATGCTCTTGCAGCCTGGTCTTCCACAGGTAGCAAAACTTAACCACCTGACAATGTGGCTAGGATTTACTTGACTGATGGCAGTGGATAATTATCTGGATCAAGTGCTTTGTTGATTGTACAATGATATGTCCATATATCACCATTCTCTTTGATAATCAGTACTATAGGGGTGGCACATTCATAATATGAAATGGACTCAATTATACCAGCTGCCTGGCACTTCTTGAGCTTTGCCTCTATTTTATGCAAAGCTAGTGGAAGTGATATTCACCTAAACTGATAGATTTTACCTCTTAATTTAGTGGTAAATGAATTGGTTGCTCCAAGTATCTCTTGGTTAAAGACTTCTGAGAAATCAGATTTTATCTTTGATAATGTTGTGATCTGGTTCACTTTTGTCACTTTGTATTCTAAGTGACTGAACCAGTCATGGCCCATTAAATCACTATGGGTACTTAATGCCACTATCAGTGGTAGGTACATGGTTTTTTTAGACATAGTAATTTTTTTGTCATTTGACACAGAAGTTTGATTTTATTCTCTTGGTAGTCTGATATTGACCTACTGCTAGGGTGCAGTTTATATTTATTTTTTTTATTAATGACTTCCCAGGTCTTTTTTGAAATTATAGTCACTGCTAACTCTGTGGCAAGTTCTATCTTAACTGGCGTATCATTAATTATGATAGTGTGTATAAACTCAGACTTATCATCTCTGATATAGTTTATATAGGTAACTTGCTTATGTTTCTTAAAAGTGCCTTTACTGTATTTAGAAAAAGGTGTTTCTATTTTTGACTTGGCTGTTTGTCATTTCAATTTCAGACATGCATGTTTCCTTGTGATATGGACATTCTGTATGCCTGTGCATGTGCTCATTGCATCTATAACAAAGTCATGGGCTATTTGATGCTGAGTTTTCTAAGCAGACTGTGTACTTGGGTGAGCCAGTGTTATGCTCAATTTTTTGCACTTCATACTCAGTTTTAATGGGGTATCTTGACTGGCTATTGTCTCTGCTTGTCCTGCCTGAGCTACTGCTGTCTCAAAATCTAGGTTCAGAATCATCAACACTTTCAACCTCAAATTGTGATCAATTAATAGTAATCTGAAAAAAAAAAACCTTTATGAAGGACTGTCAAGAAATTAATATATTTATATATAGATATTTAAAAAATTACTTTCACTTACCATTAGAAATAATTAATTAATAACTTTAATTTGTAAGAAGATAGCAATATGCATGTACATGTGCATTGGTCTTATGTCTATATGTTTGTTGACATTGAATCGAATTAGGTTTTGTTAAAATATAAAATAGTTTAAAATTAAACTGAGAGACTGCAAACCTCTCAAGCGCTTATGACTATAAACAGCCAATCAGATCATAAACACCGAGACAGAGAATTTAACAAGAAAAGGGTGGTTCCACCTTCTTCTTTACTTGTCTTTCTATATATCCAAGCCAGTCTAAAGTAATTAGATATGAAAGCATGAATCTTAAATATCTTCACACTCAACTCACTGAGTTCAAATTACAAACATACAGCATGAAATCTTTTGATTTACTATTGTACCATTTATTTATATATAAAGTACAAATTACTTTTTGATATTAGGTATTATAAAAAAAAAAAAAGAAAGCGAACACGATCTTTATTTTTTTTGTAGCATAATGTTTTAAAGAAAAAAAAAAACGTACAGTGAAAGTTTAATTTTTCTTTTTTTTAGAAATAAGTTAACTAAAATAAATTCCATGTTGGAAAAGTGCATATTGAATCATTGATTCAAATAGTGAAAGGAAATTTCAAAAGGCGAAAGATTGCTATCAGAAACAACTTTCTGATAGTAATTAAAAATGGCAGAAATTCTTAGCGGAAAAACAGACTTTGTAATAAGAAAAGGAGAAGAATGTAGAAGTTTATAAAGTAGAACAAAGAAAAAAAAGAACGTGCGCAGAGCTTCTAAAAAGAATCTAGGAGTATAAAAGGAGCCGACAGATTTGAAAAGGGGTCTTTTTTATCTTATTATTCCAATAGTGCTGAGCAATTGGAAGTGTTTCATATTCTTTTAATAAAATGTGTTCACTTAGATACAAACTGAAATCGCTCGCCATGAGTGAGTAGAACGATATCGTTTGCCGACACTTTCTCTCGGAAAAAGTTACCTAGATCGTCATCTGGCTACCTAAATTAGATCAGAGATTCGGAAATAAAACTAAAAGAAAAACAACTACTGCGGACTACTCACTAACTGAATTGTACGTCGGGAAGATCGATGACCTACTTAATGTTAACTTACCGGTAAGTAAATGTACATAAATTTTTTTTACATAAAGCTTTATGAATAGTGAATTGAATGGAAATGTTATCCCATAAATTTTTCTTGGATCAGAAGATTTGCGAACTGAGAAATGAACCAAACTGTTACTACAGAAAATCAGACTAAATAATTAATACTCCAATATTTGAATCAAATTATTGAATTCATATGCACAATCTTTTCCAACGTTGTAATTTTGTCTTAATCATAAATATTGAATGCTTGACGAGTTAGAATAAATCTTTATTATTAACTTCACTTTCATTGTACGTGTATAAAATTAATGCTATTCTATTTAAGTTTTACCTTTAGTTATTTAACTTAGATCGTATAATTATTACCTTACGGGCTACAATATTTGACGCAGTCTCAGTGGGTCTAATGACTCTGGCGCCCTCAAGTAGAAATTAAAAACTGGTTCTGCTTACGATTGTACTCGGTAATAATTCTAGGCCGAAGTTGATCAGGAAAAATAGCTGTGTTGAGAATTGAAATACAACTTTCTTTTTTCTTTTGATACAGCTTGATCAACTCATGCTGAAATATAAATTTGAGGCGTATAAGGGCCTAGTAATACGAAAAACGTTACAATGGCGACCCAACTCGAGGCTTACGAAAAGAAAAAAAAACCACGACCTGAGAAAATTTAAAAACGGCATAAAATTGAGAATTTAATGTCCATAGCCGGAAAATAAATATGACCACAAATAGTGCGCAAGTCTAAAAAGTTATTGCGTACGATTACAAAAGTTTTTTTTAGAGTAGGATTTTAAATAAGGACTATATTGAAAGAAAATAATAGCTTATAAATTATTAAATAATAAATAAAACCGATCAAAGGTAAGAAATGACGGTAAAGGTAGAGGGGGATGGGAGATTATAGGGTGATAAAAGAGAGGGTGTCGGTGAACGAATTTATTAGCAAAGCAAAATAAAATATTATATTTATATCGTAAAAATTGATAGCGTTAAGATTTTGTTTACTGTAGCAAAAATAAGCAACACGGCCATATATGAAATTGAGAAGTAATAAAAATACACAAAATATGGCAGAAGGCGCGGAAGAATTAAAAGAGGGCTCGGAACCCTTAATAAAAAAACTATTATACGAATGCATGACAGAATTCAAAGAAGAAATAAAAAAAGAAATGACAGAGATGGTCAGAGGATTAAAAGAAGAAATAAAAGAACCAGTAAAAAAAATGGAAAAGAAATAAAGTGATCAGTAGAACAACAGACGAAAAGAGGATAGATAATCTTATTTGTGAATGGGATGGCGAATCGATTAAGTACACATCTCAAAAATGCCCAAAGGTTGTTTTGCAAATAAACGATGTCAAAGTAGAGACATTGTGGGATTCAGGCAGCCAGATATCGGTAATGTCAGAAACAATGTATGAGCGCATGCAGAGCCAACCCATAGAGATACCAACTCTACCAGTGAAAAGCACGCTAATAACATTAGCAAATAACAAAAAGGCACAATTGGGATCAAAACAGGTTTGGGTGCAAATTAAGATAGGGATAAAATTATGTCCCACACGCTATTAATTCTAAAAGGGTTGGTACATGAAGCCATATTGGGGTCAGATTTTATGCACAAAACTGGGTGTGTGATCAATTATAAAGATGAAAAGATTATCTGTGATGGGGAAGAAGTGGAGTTTGGGTCGCGGATGAGAATGAACCATCAAAACGTATGTAATATGGAGGTTGAGATAGAACAGCCTTCAATAGAGGCACGGATTGATGAAGTAATAAAGGGAGTGAAGGAAGGATGGAAAGAGGACCTAAAAGAAGTCTTAAATGAATATAAATCGAATTTTTTAGATAAACACAGGGTTATTAAAGGGTATGAGCACAGGATCAAGATCGCTGACAGTACACCATACCAGGCAAGATCATACCCAGTGCCACACAACTATAGAGCTGAGGTAGAGAGAGAATTAGCTAAAATGGAGGAGTGGGATATTATCACTAAGGGTTCGTCAGCATATAATAACCCATTGGTGGTTGTAAAAAAAAAAGATGGAACCATACGACTGTGTTTGGATGCCAGGCAATTGAACAAGATTACATGGCCAGATCAAAATGTTCCACCTCCAATAAATGAGTTGGTAAATAAATTCTGGGGCAAAAAGATATTTTCCATGTTAGATCTGACTGCCAGCTATTGGCAGATCAGGTTACACCCTGCTGACCGGAAGTACACAGCATTTCGATATAATGGTATATCGTACCAATTTAACAGAATGCCTTTTGGTCTCAAGAATAGTGGAGCAGGCCTGCTAAAATGTCTCGATCGTGTGCTGTGCCCGGAAATAAAAAAGTTAATCACTGTTTACATGGATGATGTGATTATTGCATCCAATAACGCCCAGGAACACTTACAACACCTCAAGTTGTTTCTACAAGAGTGCAATATGAAGGATATTCACATTAATCTGCAAAAAAGCTGTTTAGCAGCGGAAGAAGTGAATTTCTTAGGGCACTTAATTAATGCCAATGGGATTAGACCCCACCCGGACAAAATCCAGGCAATACGAGATTTCCCAGCCCCTCGAACACCAAAACAGGTGAGATCGTTTTTGGGGATGTGTAATTTCTACAATAAATTTTACAAAAACTTTGCTTCAGACATGGAGCCTCTGCTGCAATTATTACATAAGGGAACGTCATGGAAATGGACGGAAGAGCATGAGACCAATTTTAGGGTTATTAAAGAGAAATTCCTTAGTCAAGTGATGCTGGTTTACCCTGACTTAAGGAAACCGTTTATTGTTCAGGTAGATAGTAGTGGGTATGGGTTAGGTGCTGCTCTTATGCAAGCTCAAGAGGATGGTACCTGGGGTGTAATTTATTTTGTCAGCAGACCACTGAGAGGTGCAGAGATTAATTACTGTGTAACAGAGAAAGAGGCCTTGGCTGTGGTGTGGGCATTTCAGAAGTTCCGCCAATTCTTGATAGGATCGGAAACGATTGTTAGGACAGATCATAAGAGCCTAGAGTTCTTAAATCACAGTTATTTAACAAATAGTAGGCTAATCCGATGGAGCCTTTTCTCCAGGAGTTCAATTATTCCATCCAGTATTGTAAGGGCACTGAAAATGTGGTAGCCGACACATTGAGCCGGAATATTGTTCCTGATACCCAGGACCATTTGCAGATGGAAGATATCTGTTTGGCAAGTGTAGAAGTAGAAACAGACACTGTAGTAGAAGAAGGATTGAGACACTTAGGAAAGGTACAACGGCAAAGCCCGACCTACAAGAAAATTATTGATCAACTAGAAGACAAAGATGAAGCGAGAGAGACAGCAGATGCTAACACTGATGAGAGATACCGCCTGAAAGAAGGGATCCTATGGTATATCACCGATCCTCAAAAGGATCAATGGAAAATGATCATACCAGAAAGTTTACAGGAAGGACTTATTGACTACACACATCATTTGTATGGGTGCTATGGTGTAAATAAAGTGGAAGCCTTATTGAGGACATGGTTCCACTGGCCGAATATGAGAGCACAGGTCACCAGGATAGTAAGCTCATGTGAAATGTGTCAGAAGACAAAACCAGCAAACAAGTCGTATCAAGGTCCATTGAATTCTATCATCCCTAAAGAACCCAATGACCTGGTGGCTATTGATTTCTATGGACCATTGCCGGCTTTTGGGAAAATGAAATATCTACTAGTAGTATATGACCTTTTTTCAAAATGGGTGTCAGCATATCCGGTGACCCAAGCCAATACCAAGAATGCCATACGAGCCCTTGAGGTACGATATTTTAAAAGGGTAGGCAAACCAAAAGCTATTTTGTCGGACCACGGTACGCCGTTCACATCTTATGATTGGCAACAGTGGATAGAGAGGATGGAGGTAAAACACATATTGTCATCCATACAAAATCCACAATCAAACCCTTGTGAGCGGGTGATGAGAGAGTTAGGACACCTCTTCAGGGTATATACTGCATCCAACCATAGAGGATGGGTGAAACAACTCCCAAGGGTGTTAAATTTCATAAATTGGTCTCATAATGAATCTACCGGATTTGCACCTGTAAGACTTCACTTCGGACAAGCAATACCTAGGTTGTACCAATCCAAGTTACCCGCTGGTCCAGAAAACATTGATAAAGGGACAGATCATGAAGAAGCAAGAAAAAAATTGGAACACTGTGCCAAGCTCCGAACCCAGCGGAAAGGAGGCCTGACTGATAAGTTTAAAACAGGGGATACAGTATGGGTAAAAACGAACCCTGTGAGTCAAACTGGGAAGCATATTTTTAAGATGTTCCAAAATTTGTATGAGGGACCTTACCAAATCAGCCGACAGGATGGTCCAAATGCTTTCACTTTAAAGAATGGTGAAGGAGAAAGGGGTACCTATAACGCTAGGTCACTGAAACCATATAAGACTAGGACGTGGGTTAAAAGTACTCCATAAAGACTTATTAAGAATAAAATTAGTTCAAGCCCATATTTTATTCTCATTCCCCTGCCCCAGTGGTATTGTACCATTTATTTATATATAAAGTACAAATTACTTTTTGATATTAGGTATTATAAAAAAAAAAAAAAAAGAAAGCGAACACGATCTTTATTTTTTTTGTAGCATAATGTTTTAAAGAAAAAAAAAAACGTACAGTGAAAGTTTAATTTTTCTTTTTTTTTTTAGAAATAAGTTAACTAAAATAAATTCCATGTTGGAAAAGTGCATATTGAATCATTGATTCAAATAGTGAAAGGAAATTTCAAAAGGCGAAAGATTGCTATCAGAAACAACTTTCTGATAGTAATTAAAAATGGCAGAAATTCTTAGCAGAAAAACAGACTTTGTAATAAGAAAAAGAGAAGAATGTAGAAGTTTATAAAGTAGAACAAAGAAAAAAAAGAACTTGCGCAGAGCTTCTAAAAAGAATCTAGGAGTATAAAAGGAGCCGACAGATTTGAAAAGGGGTCTTTTTTATCTTATTGTTCCAATAGTGCTGAGTAATTGGAAGTGCTTCATATTCTTTTAATAAAATGTGTTCACTTAGATACAAACTGAAATGCTGAGTAGAACGATATCGTTTGCCGACACTTTCTCTCGGAAAAAGTCACCTAGATCGTCATCTGGTTACCTAAATTAGATCGGAGATTTGGAAATAAAACTAAAAGAAAAACAACTACTGCGGACTACTCACTAACTGAATTGTACGTCGGGAAGATCGATGACCTACTTAATGTTAACTTACCGGTAAGTAAATGTACATAAATTTTTTTTACATAAAGCTTTATGAATAGTGAATTGAATGGAAATGTTATCCCATAAATTTTTCTTGGATCAGAAGATTTGCGAACTGAGAAATGAACCAAACTGTTACTACGGAAAATCAGACTAAATAATTAATACTCCAATATTTGAATCAAATTATTGAATTCATATGCACAATCTTTTCCAACGTTGTAATTTTGTCTTAATCATAAATATTGAATGCTTGACGAGTTAGAATAAATCTTTATTATTAACTTCACTTTCATTGTACGTGTATAAAATTAATGCTATTCTATTTAAGTTTTACCTTTAGTTATTTAACTTAGATCGTATAATTATTACCTTACGGGCTACAATATTTGACGCAGTCTCAGTGGGTCTAACGACTCTGGCGCCCTCAAGTAGAAATTAAAAACTGGTTCTGCTTACGATTGTACTCGGTAATAATTCTAGGCCGAAGTTGATCAGGAAAAATAGCTGTGTTGAGAATTGAAATACAACTTTCTTTTTTCTTTTGATACAGCTTGATCAACTCACGCTCAAATATAAATTTGAGGCATATAAGGGCCTAGTAATACGAAAAACGTTACACTATGCAATAGTTTTTCAGTGTTATAACTTGCAGCAATGTATGAGAGGTTTGCAGTCTCTCTGTTTAATTTCAATACCATCTGCACTTTATAAAATAAATGTTATTTACATACATTGCTGCAAGTTATAACATCGAAAAACTACTGCGTAGTAAATTGAAAGATTTCACGCTGTGTGTTTGTAATTTGAACTCAGTGATTTGAGGTGAAAATATTTAAGATTCACACTTTCAGATCTAAGTACTTTAGACTGGCTTGGATATCTAGAAAGACAAGTAAAAAAGGGGGTGGAACTACCCTTTTCTTGTTAAATTCTCTGTCTCAGTGTTTATGATCTGATTGGTTGTTTATAGTCATAAGCACTTGAGAGGTTTGCAGTTTCTCAGTTTAATTTCAATACCATCTGCACTTTATAAAATAAATATTATTTATAAAATAGTTTAATAATTTAACTAATACAAATGCATGTCATGTAAAACCATATATATATTAAAATGAGTCATCAATCACATATATGTTAAAATTAATTATTATGTTAAAATTAATTATTATGTATTTATAAAAATGAATTGTTATTATTGTTTTATGACTATTCAAAGATGTTAATTTTAAATTATTACACAGCACAATGGAGTGCTTGTGTATAGGTATATTTATGTAAACCTATTGAGATATATATATATATAAATTTCAATGTAATTGCAATTTTTCTTTTTGTATTTTAATCAAAATCACTTTGTGGAATATGGAATTTATAGTGTACTCAACAGAGCTTTATTTTATTTTATTATTAATAAATTTATATTTTATTGTCATTCCAATGAATTTATTTAATACTAAAATAGGTTTTAAACATTATATGTTAATATTATCTCTTGTTTACAGTAATTACTATAGAGTTCTTGCCCACTGAACTGGGTTCATGCATTATGGTCAGTTATGTAGATAAGGGTTTATGTATAGTGTTTTGGAAATCCAGTTGATAACGGTTTCATTACTTTTCTAATCCTGATTTGAACAAGAGATATCCTTTAAAGTCCATGCACTACATTTCATTTTATTTATTATTTCTTTAGAAATTTAGTTTATAGTTGGCCAGTACATTAATGGTATTAAGTGGCCAAACCATTGATGATGTTCAGGATGTTTTTAGTATCTCAGCATTATTTGACTTTTGCATTTTGATGGAGTAGCACCTAAGTATGTGTATCCAAATTATTATTGTTTGTATTTCTCTCTAGGTTTGGCAATGGCTAAATAATTAGCCTGATTTATAGTGGACTACTTTCAAATCCAGTTACAAGATTGATTGTTGATTTATTTTTATTGTTGGATTATTCATGATGATGAATGATTATTTCTTTTATGTAATGCTAGTGAATTTAGTTAGTTCTGTACTAAAAATCTGGACAAGAGCAAATATGGGACCTGGTTATTCAAAGTAAATTTCTGCATGTCAGAGATGATGATAGAATCAAAGAAAGAATAAAAAAATTGAAGAATGACTGTAGACAAAATAGTAAAGCTCAAAAAGTAGCCATGTATACATTAAAAAGAGAAGGACTTGAAAAGAGAAAATAGAAGAGGCAAAGATAGATAGTTAATATATAAACCAAATATTAGAAATTGCAAACCAGTTCTTTAAAATAAAGACTTTCTCAGGAACTGCCAGTGAAATACCCATTGAATTTGTCCACAGTCTGGAGAGATATTTCATCATTAATGCCATTACTGAAGAAACAAAGCTAGTAATAGCTTGTAATCATCTTCAAAGTGCATCCCATGTATGGTGGGATTCATTATTCATCTGCTCTCACAATTTTCACTTTAAGATAGCACTCATGAAGTGATACTGGAATGAGAATTACCAGGAAGGAATTAAACATAAAATATTCCAAAAGAATTATCCTGGCAAGGCCTATGCTCCATTTATTAGTAAGTGGCAAAATTGAGAGCATTCATTGCAGATCTTCTCAGAATAACAAATAATAAGAATATTAAGATACAGCTTCTCAAGCCATATTTAAGGATGTTAATTGGCACAGAGAGGCATACAATTAAGCAAGTTGCTAAACTGTTAAATACATTTGATAGCAGCAAACATGCATATTCTAAAAAAGAGGTATTTAAATCTCCATCTAAATCAGCATAGAGGAGACAATAATTTACATATGAATGCCATCTAATATTGGAAGTTAAAAAATCAAGTCATCACCATAATACCAGGATAAAAGATATAAACTATCACCATGAGAGAAAAGAAAGTGGAGATTAATTAGCTAAAATTATTAGTCCTACTAGAACCTGAATAATTAGATTTGGAAGTGGATCAAACTTTCACCAAGGTAATACTCTTTAGGAATATGGTCCTTTATACATGACCAGAACACAGATAATTAGACAAACCAGAAGTAAATAATCTCTCAACATAGATTTACTGTAAGGCTGCACTATGCTTAAAACAGAATCAGAGAAAAGATACTTTACAGGAATAGGGGGTGAATATTATGCAATATAGCTTTGCTTTCCATCCTGATGTTGAATAAATGATGTTCTTATAGGTGTAGGGATATGATGCATCCATGCCTTTTATCTCAGCACTGCACCTACCTAAGACAAACATTTTTAAAATAAGCCTCTAAGAGGAGCAGGACTTTGCAAAGTTTTCTGCATTTTTTATATTATGTCAAATTTGTGGTAGCTTACAGTGTCTAAATTGAGGTAGCTCTCTTGGTGTTCATGCTGGATTGTATACTTATAATACAGCTGATTTCATTATCTATTTCAGAATTGCAATCACTGTTGATAGTTTGAGGTATGAACTTTGTTTTAGTTATATGTGTATGTTATATAAAATATCAGGTGGATGTTTCATTTCTCTTTTCCCCATAAGTAGGGATATGAGATGGTTATATGCCTCTTGGCATACAACATAGTAATGTGTGCATGTATATAAATAAAGTTGAAAGTAAAAGTAGACATAACACAAAAAAAATTGTAAATATTTTCTATATTCCACTGAAATAACAGTTAAGAGTTAAATAATAATTTTAAACATTTAAAAATGTCTATTTAATAAAACTACTCTGATTTTGATAATTAAAATAAGCATGTTTTTATGTTACAGTAGATATACTGGTAATTATATAATTCCACTATTTATTTTAATTAGAATAATTATTTAATTAAAGCTTGTATAACATATTTTAATAAAAATCCTATAAAGTTGTCGAAAGGATTAAAAAATTATTTTAGTTAAAGAGTTGGTATTTAATTAAGGTGAATTTTAAAAAGTCATTAACTTTTTCAGTCAAGATAAATAAAACTTACTTTTAATTATTATACTTTTTTAAATTTTGTGAAATATTATAAAAAGATGGATTTAAATCATTTATGACATTGACAACAGTTAAATTTTATGAAATATTATAAAAAGGTGGATTTAAATCATTCATGCCATTGATAACAGTTATACAGCATTATCATTATGAAGTTATAACTGAAGATGTAAAGTACAAATCAGCTACTGCTACCAATGTCATGATGGTAGAGTTTGGATTCACATAGAAGTAAAGGAACTGCCTTTCTGTGTTCCATAACCCATATGTGTACTAGATAGCTGTATGAAGTCTATCAAATTATAGAGATTAAATGAAGCTTGCAAATGGCATCAGTTACCTGATTTATACCCTTCTCAAACATGTCAATGGGACATTTAGTACTCTACTATGGGCATGATTATAATGGATCAGCTTAGCAAAAGATTCCAGTATTAATTAGCTTTCTGAAGGATTACATTGCTATGACTTTATATGTATGCTATAAGATTTAAAGATAAATAACTTTTGTCTAAATTATTCTATAAAAACTAAGATATGTTTTCAGTTTTATTTTATTACAAAGAAAAAAGTCCAAAAATCATTGGAGAACAAAAGAGCATGCTTATTTTTAAAGATGGTTACAATTAAAAGTAATCTGAAAAATAAGGAGAAAAAATCCTTTATGAAGGACTGTCAAAGAAGTTATATATTTTTTTTAAAAAATTATATATATATATATTGTAACGTTTATTTATATACGTTGCAAATATATTGGCATTTGGTAAAAGCTAAAGAAAGTAAAAGTAAATTTAGATTTTTTTTTGACTATAATTTTTTTAAAAAAAAAACGTACAATGAAAGTTAAATTATTCTTTCGTATTTTTTTTAATTAATTAGAAATAAAAGTTAGAATTGGAGAGAACAAAAGTCACAAATTACCAATCTAGATAAGAGAAAGTAAAAATATTTCAACTAATTAAAGATGGCAGAATTATGCTGAAAAAAATAAAGACTTTGTAACATAAATTTTATAAAGAATATATAAGATTATCAACGTATATTTTCACAAACAAAAGATATGCACAGAAGTCTGAAAACTGGACCTCTAGTATAAAAAGGAGGGCTTCGGTTGGATGAACATCTTGGTTTGCCTGATATTCTTTTGGTTGGTTTTGGATTAAAGAATCCAGACCACTCTACGATGAAAAAGTTCTTCATATGAGAGTAGACCAGAGCTTTAGCTGACATCGTTACCAATGGACACCAGAGAAGCTTACGCGACGAGCCTATGGAACCAGCACCAAGATCAACTAATAATCAAAGGCCGTGAGCTCATTTTAACCCTGAAAAACTATGCATAGTTATTTATCTACAACCAGCATGAATTCACTAAAACTTACAGGTAAGACTACTTATTCCTGATTGTGACAAAATTAAACGTTTGCAAACAAGTCTTAAAATAATCCCGATATAGACATTAATTTTCTTGTTAAAGAGACTTTCGTTTAAATAATTTTATACAAGATCTTGGAAGTGAATTGTAATAAGTGAATATTATTAAATTACTTTATCCAACTGTTTTTTTATAAATTGATTCATGTTCTCTCCAGTTTAGTTAATTCGTAATTTAACTTACAAATACTTTTAGTTTGTTGGAATAAAAGAGATTTTACTTTTACCAACCTTTTTCATTGTGCGCTATTAATAATAGTTATTAATTATTATTAAATTTATTAATATTATGTTAGTGATGTTTAAATATATAATTTACCTTTGCCAAAGTGTTCAATAAGCCCAGGAATAATAATTTTAAAAAATAATTCTCGTTACGGTATGATGCAATACCAATTAGTTTAAAAATATTTTCTTTTTTTTATTTGTGAGACGTGCTGGTGACAGATTTTAGTGGTCTCTTTAGAATAAAAAGACCTGGTGCCCATATTAAATAAATTAAAAGCTGATTTCGTCAATAGCATAATTCTCAACAATTAATAGGCTGATTTGATCAGGAAATATAGTTTTGTTTTTAGAAATAGAAATACAACTTTCTTCTTTTCGACATAACTTGATCAACTCGCGCACAGTTTATATTAGTGTGTAGAGGCCCAAAAAACCGGAAAACGTTATAATATATATATATATATATATTAATGTAAAAAATACTAAAATAGCTTAAATATAAAATTTAGTACGATTTATCACACCAAGTATACCTAATACTTTTGCATCATATCCATGCTCAAAACATATCTCTGTTTTAGTATTTTTACATTACTTATATGTGTATATATATTAGAAGAGATTTGAAGTCAGAATTTTAAACTCCCTGCAATTATGCACTCAATCTTGTACAACTGATGCACATGACGACATACATGTTAAAAGGATAAATGTTCTCCAATATATATATATTTCATGTTAAACTAGCACTCACCAGTTGGTTCAGATCACCATCTATCACACATATATACAATTAGTGCTCAGTTTATATTAAGATAGTAAATCTTCAAACTTTACTGGACAAGCTTTAATCTTCTCTACCCTCCAACTCTTCAGACATGATGGGATGGACAGGAGTAATGCTTGTCCATTAAAGTTTGAAGATTTGCTGTCTTTATATAAACTGAGCACTGATTGTATATACATGTGGGAGATGGTGATCTGGATTAATTAATAAGTGCTGGTTCAGCATGAAATATGTATATTGGAGATCATTTATCATTTTCACATGCGGTCATGTGTATCAGTTGTATAAGATGGAGTAACCTGTAGGGAGCTCAAAAGTCTGAATTCAGCCTGTATTCTGTCCATCTCTCTTCTGGGTATTTAAATGGACATGTTAATGTCCTATGTATGAGGGGTCAGAGACATTTAAAAGTCAATATGGGTATGACAATAATATTGACATCAACAAGAGCTTTGAGTATTCCATCATCAGATTTTCGATGATATGGATAGCTAAGAAGAGTTGGAGGGTGGAGAAAATTAAATCCTGTCTATTAAAGTTTGAAGATTTGCTACTTTTATATAAACTGAGCACTGATTTCATATATATGTAGGAGAAGGTGATCTGGGTCAACTGAAAATGGTGGGTTCAGCCCAAATTAGGTATATTGGAGATCATTTATCCTTTTCTTATGCATGTGATCATGGGTACCAGTCATATAAGATGGAGTGCATAGATATAGAGAACTTGATAGTCTAAGTTCCTTCTAATTGCATTGTTTAGTATAGATAATATATTTGAATATATTTATATAATTAAAAACTAAGAAACTAAGTAACCAATCAAATTAATTCACAGTGTTAATGAATTGCAGACAATAATAGTCTTGTAAACTATCAATCTAATGAAAAAGGCAACAGACTGACTTTTCTCACTATATATAATATATATATATATATATTATAACCTACTCTCCCAACACCGCTCATATACATTACATGAGCGAAATGCCCAGGCGCTAGTTCTATTAATGAATAGAACAATATAACAAAAATATAATAAAATTATTACTGAGACTCTATATTTAAGTTTATGTTCAGCTCAGCTCAGTGGGAGGCTATAGGCAGTTCATAAGATATATAATAATAAATGAATAAAAGAAGAAATATTATAAAGCATTTAATATAATGTAAATTCCTTTGTTAATTAATTGTATAATAAAGAATCATAATGTTTACTTAGTACAGTCTATTAAAATATACTTTAAACTTAATTTCTTCCTTCATCCAAGTATAACATATATCAGCTTGCTATAATTATACTCTTAACAATTCTATGACTTGGCATATTATAATCTAAACATCTACCTTAATGCCAATCAAGAAATAAACAATAAGATCAAAGGGAATTTAACAAACACAGTTGAATTAAATAAACTACATTGGCCCATAAGTTATAATTATAAAGTATGATAAAATATAACAAATTGACTAAATATTTTACTGTGTTTCAATAATAAGATAATGACGGAGATAGGGTATTTTAATCTCATATCATCATCTCACAAATATACTGGCCTGGCAACCTTTCTAATACGTTTATCAAGTGGCAAGTACTCTTTATAATGTTTGGATTAAGAAATACAATATTGTCAGACACTAGCAAATTTAATATTATAACTCTAAAATAATATATCTGTTTTATAATAGATTTATGAAATGTGCAGTTGTGGAAATGGAAATACAAATGTACATAAGAATAACTCAAGACACAGATTTTAAGATTTTAAATAACTAAACAAATCATTTATTACAATAAAATAAGATAAATTTGGTTTAACATAATATTTACAAATGGACTATTTGTTTTACAGACTTTTAAATTATCAAATGAATCTTTAACATCAGTTTGGGATTATCCCTACTATCAAAGCAAATTAATAACAAAGTTTAAATATCCTGACTTCGAACACAGGCTTTGCCTACATGTTTCATCTATATGACAATAAATAAATAACATGCTATATTATTAGCACAAAAAAATACTTTTGAGAGGATATTACTCTTGATTAACCAAATAAATTAAATTACTTATATTTGGCTTTCAGCAAAGCAACTTTCTCTAATTGACTAATAATTACTTTCAATTACATATACCTTTCATTTATAGCACAAAATCATGTTTATTCTGATGATTTGATGATTTGTAACATTATTTAAATAAATACACTGTATTTTAAAATATTTATTTCCCGTTTTAATCTTAATACTTTATACTTCTATTAAATGAATATAGTATTTTTCAAAAGCATTTATTTCTCATTTTAATTTCAATAATTCTATACTTTATATACAGGATATTATTTATATTACGCGTGTGTGTGCACGTTCAAGCAGCAATAATGTAAAACAATCTTTTCTATAAACTCTCCATTCATTAAGAAAATATCATACAATTATTTTATTTCGAACAATGTCGTAATTCATCAATAAAAATATGACACTAATACTACATCAAGAGTTAATCTAACAATTTATCCAGCCACATATTAATTAACACAAAGCTATATTTTTATGATTATATATACTATACATTACAAGGGGAATCTACATGAGGAGCAGATAACTCTTACACAACACTTCTACAATAATTCATTACCAAAAATCCAAGGAAAACGTCACATAACTTCCTAAACATCATTTAATCATATTTCAACAATAACTCATTTACTTCTGAATACATTATTGGTGGGAATTTAATTCCTCATCACCAGGGCCCTAAGAACATCACTTCAAAAAAAATATCATTACTCATACGCATATAAAATAAACTAGGCTCTACTCATGGAAAATTATTAACATATACTAAATAAGCAAGATCTTTTATTCCTACAGACATTATAACGCAAAGATTTCTTTCTATTCTCATAGCTTCTCTAAATATCAAACATTATAAATACACGCTGGCAGATAAATACATACAGATAATATACCAATCCATTCAACTCAGTAGAATACGACAATGTATGAAATTTATGCATAAAGTTATTCACAAACTATACTTTATCAAACAAATATTATAATTGTGCAAAACAAACACACACCCGCGAATAAAAAGTATATATAATATTAACTCTAAATTACACACTAAGCAGGTAACATGATAATTAAATATTGCATTAAAGCATAACTTTTAATTTAATAAACTATTACTTTTTAAAATTTAATGGTTCTAATTATTACGAACTAACTTTTTTCATATCTAACAAACTATTTCTATTATAAGTTCATTAATTTAAACAAAGAACAAAATTTTCACTTTGAGATAATAAAGTATACAAAATAAATGTAAACCTTTCTAATAATATATTTAAAAAATATTTCTTTCACCTTCATAAGGAAACAATAAGACCTATTTAAACACAATCAATTTTTACCGGCGTACTCCTCATTTAAATACGCTTCAGAAACGATCTTGATGGTTAACATACCCAAATTATAAATAACATAATAATAAATAAAGCCTATCTACCTATCATATACATTAATTATGACAAGCAATAAAAAAAAAATAAAGACACAAAGGTTATTAGTTTATAACTTAAAATGAAAGTCCCCTTGCAAAGCTCGGTTCCAGGTTTACGAAACAATATGGGACACACTCCAAACTGAATTTAACCTAAAATGCACTTCTGCAGTATACTTAAAAAAATATAAGCATAACTTAAATATGCCCAGCACCTTTCAGTGTTCATAGCATATCTATTTGAGGTACCAAATCACACACAAGCAGTTAATTTCTCCTTTATTATACTGAAAATATACCAAATTCTCTGTTGTAGTTCTGGACTAAATACGCAATTATCCTTAGTATTTTCTGAATAGCATTTAACACTTTAAATTGTCCTTAGTAATTCCATAATTAATAATGCTTTGTTTTATATTATGTCCTTATTGAAGAGAACAAAACTTATCTGCATTTCTGTCCTTCTACCATTCAATTTAAACAGAAGTAGCTTACATTTTATTTCCTCAATTTAAAAATACGTATTAGTTCCAGAAATATCAAATAAGTGAATACTGTTATCTCCTTTCGATGAACTTAAACATAGTATGATTTATCAAAATAGACATATCCTTAAGTCTTTGTATAATCTTCACAAAAATACAACATGAAAAATAGTGAGAAATTAATATATATTCCATAGTATAGTTCTGCATGCGTTTTCTATATATATAAAAAAAAACACGTTGCTTAATGATACAACAATAACATTTATGTAAACCATTCTTATTAAAAATGGAAATTAAGTGAAATAATGTAGACTGGATGTTATTAACACACATTTTTAAAAGAGTAATAGTTATAAAGGGATTAATTCAGAAATGTTTAAATCGAAGAGAGTTAATCAAACTGACGTACCTTTTTTAAAACCTTAGCATTGCATTTTTAATTAATTTTTTCCATAATAAAGTTCTGAAGTTCCTTTGGAAGTTTTTACTCTAAAGTCTTTTCAAAGTCAATTTGACTTCAGCAACTGGCTTTAATTTTTACAACACATGAACCATGTTTACTGGTTACAATTACATTATAAAGAGCCAATTTTTTACTGGAGATCTTTTTTAAAAACTCTCTTTAGCAAAGTTCATTTGCCTTTTTCCAGTTACTCCCACGCATCTTGCTAACTAACTAATTACATATGCAAAAACAAATCTTTTCAAAAAAAAAAAAATCATTTTGATTTTTAAAACTAAATGAAGACAAGGAAAAAAAAATACAAATAATAAAATAAATAGCTTTTACAAACTTGAAAGAAAAATGAATATTAATTAACTATCAAATAAAAATGGTTAATAATTTATTCAATTTATAAAATAATTCATTGATCTAACTATCGATTAATCATTGGAAAGAAATATATATTTGTTAAATTATTTAAGATAATTACTCTTATTTAAATGTTTTTATTGTGAATGTAGTATTGTTTGCTGTTATTAAAGATGAAAATGAAATGAAACATAATGCAGAATCAAACATGCATACACATGTACTACAACCTAAATATTGAACCATCTTAACTAAATATAATTGAAACTGCTATTAACTGTTGACAAAAAGGATAAGAATTAATGAATAAAGGATATTTGAAACCATTCAAATATTATTATACTAACACAGGATAACATTGCATCTTTCCAACAAGATGTATCAATTCCACTAATAAACAACCCCCCCTTCCTTACATTAAATACCTCATTAACCACAATAATACTAATAAATACTTATAAAGTGGTCAGTAAACTGCATAAGCAACCCATATTTAAGCTTTAAACAATCTCCAGCAAAAAAAATTTTAAAATTCTAAAGCTATTTCATTTTTTTTTTTAAAAATATAATATAACTATTTATTTAGATACAAAGTATCTTAAACCCTTGTGCCCACTCAGATGGCCACAATATATATATATGTTTCCAATTATTAGGTGATTTAGAGATTTAAACAATCTCATTTCAGAAATTATAGCATATATATATATTCTAACCATGCCATGCGTCATTATAGCATATATATATATTCTAACCATGCCATGCGTCATTCTCACTTCCAGATAGTATATGATATAAAGTAAAACGGGTTCTAGCTCAGTTAATAATTAATAAATAAAATATTCAGCATTAAAATTAAATAATTCACTAGCTCAAATTTAAAATACGAATAAGGTTCAGTTTATAAAAACAAAATGAATAAATATTTAATATTTTCATGAGACTTGGAAGTGAAAATACATGTGACAAGATAGATTACATTGAGCCAATATCCTACAGGATACTACCTCAATGGCATAAGAGCACTATCCCCCACTTATTAATATATCAAATAATAAACTCATAGTATTCTTACGACTTTAATAAATCCTAATTATTAAGATTAAAGTAATAATTAAATCTTAATCTCCTATTTGTAATAATCTAGCTCAAATAAAATCTCAGGTTCATAAAGTTTATTCTAAGTTAATAAATATTACGGTAGTAAAATATGAAAAGGGATTTTATGTCATAATCTACTACACTAAACTAATAATAATAAATAACAATAATATTCTTCATTGTATAACTAATTCTGTATATCTT
This sequence comes from Epiperipatus broadwayi, assembly GCA_028023455.1. Taxonomy (NCBI): domain Eukaryota; kingdom Metazoa; phylum Onychophora; class Udeonychophora; order Euonychophora; family Peripatidae; genus Epiperipatus; species Epiperipatus broadwayi. The sequence goes on along the minus strand of JAQFVV010000426.1, from coordinate 472,693 downwards.
TTCACTATGTTTTTATTACCATAATAAAATAATAAATAATTTAATACAATCTTTTATCTTCATGTAATATTATAATAAATACGTGGTAGCATTTTGATAATCTGACAAACAAAGTGTGTGGCAATTGATTGCATATAATCCAATGTATTATTATGATAACTAATTTATGACCATAAATAATGTAAATGTGATTACTTAATAAATAATCCAATTCTTAAAATAATTCTTTATTTATTTCTGTGCAAAAATATTGTGTTTAATTTCATTAACTCTGTGTTCAACTTCATGAAGATGGAAAAAAAATAACAAACCAACACACAAATTTTAACAAAGTTTATTATAACATTAACAACATAACAATTTATTTACAATATGTACATTTTAAACATCTGAAAGATTGGTACCATTATACATTCTTTATATTCGAACCTCGTTAAGTCTTTACTCTGACTTAAATAAAATAAAAAAAAAAGATACAATATTATTAATCTCTGTTTGATCAATCTTATATAAAAATTTGCACTTATTTAATGCTTACTCAAAATATATTTTATATCCTTTAGCTATTATTTATTCAGTATGCTTCTTTTAAAAAAAAAAAAAAAATTCTACAGAAAATATAATACGGATAAACATAAAATAATACTAATCGAAAACATGGATATCTTTTTTTTTACTAGATAATTTCACTTTAGCAATATTATCGATATTATGTAATATAGCTATTGATAACTTATTTCTAAATTATGGATACTATTGTTCATTACACTGTATTTATCAACTATAATACATTCCATTATAACAATATTATTATACTACTATAGAATTATAATTACTAATACATTTTCTATTATTGAATAAATATAAACTGTACCTAAACATATTGTGTAGATCGTTTTTTACTTTATAGAATTATATTAAAAATATGCAGTACTCTTTTTAAAAAAAATTGAAATAAATACTAATATTATTTAATACTTCATAAAGAAACAACTTTACTTTACATATTTTATTCTTAAGATCTTATATTTATTTTCCAAAAATAAATAACTTTATAACATATTTTATAATTCTTTCATTTGAAGTCCATTGGATTTCCAATTCATACAAATTCTATTTCTTCATACAAGTAAATGAACTCATCTCATTCCAAACAATTGCATATCTTTAACTCTAAATCATCTATTATTTTCTTTTAAATATACTATACTGTATGATATAGCTACTTTTTGAAAAATAGATAGCGAATAGATTTATAGGATGGGGAAGAAAAACTAGAGTATAACACATAACTCATACCAAAATATACATCATGGCACAGTGTAATTATAAAACTAGAGGGAAGACCTTTTCCTGTCTAATATCCTCAAATACTATAAATGATGTCAAGTTATTCATTTAGCTTTATTGATCATCAATGCTCCAAGAAAATAAACACTGTCCAAAATAAACATACAATTGCAGGGCTATGTTAACTGCATTGCACATTCACAAATATTATGAAATACTATTCATATCCCAAATATCCTAACTTAATAATCTCCTGGATTCATGTTTATCATATTACTAATACCAGGTCACTATCCTATTCTTATTTCCTAAAGATTTACCAGGTCTTACATTGACAAATTTACTAGCTTGCATATTCAAATAATAAATAAGATTCAACTGTAATTAGAGCAATCTAACTAAACCATAAGAAAATTTTACTTTACTTTAGTATTGTAAACTAAACACATAATATCTTGATCATCCAATAATAAGAAAAAGAATCACATAAATATTGATTATCATGTTGGGTTATATATGTTTTTATAATGCATATTTAACATTCATACATCATACATTATTACATAAGCAATCTATAAAAAAAATACATCATAATAAATATCAATAATTCATTAGTTGTTACCAAGTGACATTAGCTCATCTGTATCACTTTTGCAGTCTTCTTTTCTCCAACTAGATAGAACATCTCATACATAAAATACACATCCATGCTTTTATTTAAAATATTCTAAATTAAGCTATTAAATATTATACTATAGGATTCTATACCATAAATAATTAATATTCATGTTCCTATACTTATTAATCAAAAATTCACATTTTAAAATAAATAGTAAATAAATCAAAAACCATATTTACATAAACTTCAGATGAAAACGTATTTTTTTTCCTAGATTCAAATATTCCCATTTTCTTTCTCAAAAGTTTTTTTCTTTTTTAAAAAAAAATGTTCTCTTCAAGAACGCTTTATTTCTTCAAGAGCATTCTCATTTTCCCCCATTGCTATGATGACGAACAAGACAATTTGTCGGTCAGGTGGTGGTGAGCGATTTTTTTTTTTTAAAAAAAATACATAGTAAAAAAATAATAATATGGATGAAGTCTTTTTGAATCTTGAAAATTAACCAAAAATAATTATCAATCCGTTTTAGCAAAGTTTATAGATAAATAGTTTATGGATTCTATAAACTAGAAAGATAATTATTGGAATCATAATAAAATTCACTATTCAAAATAATAATTCAAAGCTTCTTTTCTGGAATATTCCTATGTTAGTTAGGTGATGCATTCTTCGACTTAACTAAAAATATTCAGATAAACTTATTGCGCAATCTTTATTTCCATGGCTCCATTCTTTTATTTATTTATGTATTCATTTCTCCCATAAGTTTTTTCTTTAGTATATTTACTTCCATTTAGTATTTTTTTCTCATCAGTTTAAAAACTTCAAGTTTTTTTAAAAATCCTTTCTAAAATGCATTTAACCCTTTTAAGACCGTAAGTTTTATATATCAAATGCTTTAGCAAATATTTTCTGTGATTCACTTTCTTAAATAATTTCTTGCAAAATATTCTTTAAAAATGTTTCCTTCAGAAAGGATAACATTTTAACCTTTTAACATGGTATTTTTTATCAATTATCATAAAGTACATTTGTCTTATTATTACTTAATTTTAGACAAGTTTATCTTCTATATAAAAATAATGCATCTTTACTTTTAGATGGTAAAATATCTTTCTATCTAGGCTTCTTGTACAATGTTCACACTACTATTTTATTCATTAGAACAATCCTCCTGATCATTATTAATGAAACTGTATCAACAAATATTATATACATTTTTAAAATATTATAAACTGAATATACTTTACTTCTTGGCATATCCATTTATTATCGCAAAGTTCTAAGTTAGACTTTGATAAAATACCACTGGCAAAGGAACTTTAAAACTTTAGCAAAACATTTTTAATGAAGTTATTAAATATATTACAGTTTAACTCTCTTTTGCAAATACTTTTTAAAATATCAATTAGCTTTGCAAATAAAATTGTACGAGAGAATAAAATTGACTAAATAAAAAAAAATTAAAATTTAATATCACCTTTATAGCTTCTGATATATTTTAATCTGACCCTTTTATCACCCCGTGCAATGGTATTTATATTCCAGAAAATATGTCCCTTGATTGGTTGATTCTCACTTTTAGTTTGAGATCAAATTTACATATTTTCAGTTTTACAGAATTAAATTTGAAAATAAAAAATTATGACGTAATATAACTTAAAAATATTATTTAAAATATAACTTTTAAATCAATTATTGTTTTACTAAATTGATTAAATATCTTTAAAATAACTTTTAAAATATATTTTAATATTTATCCTACTCTTAATATTCAATTTATCTAGTTTTATTTAAACAAAAGATTTAATTTTTATTATAACTGTATTCGTCTTTATAATACTATTTAAAACATTTAGAAACATTTATAGCAACTATTTAATATTCACTTCTATGATAGATAGTAATTATATTCAACTCTATAATATAACTTTTTAAAATATTTCAAACTTTGTTATCAATTCAAACAAGCGTGTGTGAGAAACTATGCATTATCTAAATCACATGACCAATAACTTTGACAGACGATTTTCAATCTATTTCTCTGTCTAAATTAATAAAATTGCTACACTTTATTATACTGTATAAAATAATACAATAACATAAAAATTTGGAAAAATGATTTTGAAAATATAGAATTAAATACAATTTTCACTATCATAAAGCTTATTTTAAAAATATACGATTTTTATTGTGATTATTAAGTATTTTTTATAAATATAAATATATCATTTATCAAATTATAAGTTTCAGACTATTAAAATCGAACTTTTAGACATACTTTTAATATTTATAGCTGTGTTGTTTTAGATCGCCAGCTTTTGCAACTATATGCAACCATATTTAAAGCTTTACATAACTATTTTTAAATGATTCGCTATAATTTTACATACTACATATTTTCTTTAGCTTCAAATTATACTTTAAAGATATAATTATCAAAATATAATCAACATATTAAAAGAACATATTCTAAAATTTAAAATTTTTTAGTAATTGACTGTGATGGACTATTATTGACCTATAGAAAAGGGCACAATATATATATATATATTTGACTAACAATATTAACATTTAAAATCAACAATGTGCAATCCCAATATTTCAGTAGAAAGTTGGACTACCATTTCTGATAGGAAGATTCAGAGATTTAAATTTTAGCATCCCTGATTGAGAAACATATATATTCATATCCATTATTCATTTCAATAAATAATAAGAAGAATGAGATTTTTATTTTATTTTAAATAAAATGATATACAAATTTAGTTAAAAAAAAAAAAAACTGAAAAGAGGTTCAAGAGAAAACTAAGTTTTGATATAAGAATCAGTTTTTTTTTTCTCTTAGTCAGATTGGAATATTACTTCATTCAAATCCCAGGAATTCACTATGTCTTATGAATAAAAAGGATGAACCTTACTTATAGTTACATGTAATCTGGAACAGTTTTGAATGATATTTTGAATAACTCCAAGTTGAAATGAAGAATTAACACTTATTTAAAATTACAAGACTATGCTATTATTCTAAACAGACTTTTAATAGTTGTCAGCAAGAAGTAAATGACAATTATTTTGTTTTGAGTGAATCTTGTATTTAAAGAATGATTTGTACTTTATTTTAAATAATTTGGATTTGTAAATAAGGCTTAATATCTGGGTATTATTTTAAAAGCAACTGTCAATAAAAAAGATATGGATTTGTAATAACTTCTCTTTCCTTGTTAAATTATTTTTGAAGTGTCAAGCATTGGTGGCTGAGTGATTTTCACAGCTGCTTTACAAGCAGTTGTCCCGGGGTTCACTTCCTGGCCAACGCTTTGACACATATAAATATATATTTTTGAAGAAAAAATATATCACATATATGTATGCTAAGCTTTTGAATTTTATATAATAAGAGGAAAAGGTAAAGAAATAATGATAATCATGTAAATGCAATGCAGACATAAATTGTCTAAGTCATAAATAACCATAGTTAATGAGGTAACTATTTCCATCAGTCTTATTCGTTCATAGTTAAACTTATATTTCATTACTGAAAATTGGATTTTATATAGATGGATTTATGTATGTACAGTTGTTTATTCAATGTTTAATAGTATGCATATGTTCACATCCGTATGAAAAATACATTTCTCAGAATAAGCCATCCCTTTATAAATTTTAGTTGTATTAAATTATGATTAGGTCCAAAAGGTGATCATTTAGGAATAGGATCTAAAAAGACTATTCATTATGATTATGTATGGGTGCTGAACTGAGTTCAGACCCATATGACTATATAAGCTATTGAGCTTAGATTGAAAATATTTTTTGTGTTTTCAATTTCATTCTCATAGTTTTGTAGTTAAGTAGAGATAAAAGGTGGTTGCTAGAGGGTTGCATTAGATCCTAAGATCTAGATGCAGTGCTCTCAGATCCAAAGCTCCTCACTGACGAAGGCCACAAGCCAGAAACTAGTCTGGGGATATTGGATGAGTAGGCATTAGATAGGGATTTTATGCACAAGCCTTCTGGCATCCATTGATTACTCTGTTTAGCACAGGTGGCAATACTGTATGGAGAGTTTTGCTCTGTTTACATCAATTACACTTATAAGTAACTTATTATTACATGACATTACTTTATTTGTGTAAGACTGCATGGTCTACCATCATTCATCATGAATAACTTACACTCTCTGTGATTTAGCCTAGTATTACAAATAGGGCTGTGTAATGGTTACATTATTACATTGAATAAACTATTGTTTATTGTTAGTTTATTTCAAGATACTTAAAGTCATGTGGCACCCATGTAACTTATGTAAATAAACAAATAGAGAAAATGTAAAATATTGAAATATTCTAATCTGACTATTGTAATATATATATATAGAAAGAGACTTCATTCTTTTGTCTCTTTTTAATAGCTCAATAGCATGCAAAATTATGGAGTGCAATTCAAAAACACCATAAATTAAGTTGATTGGTTATGCACTTGTATATAATATAATAATTAATCATAATATATATATATATATTCTATTTGGGTGTTTTAATTTGGAAATAATACTATCTATACATTTGAATTAATTTGATATATATATATATATATTCTACCAACCGCCTATAAAAGACCCAACCTACTTCGAAAGCAAACAATGGAAAAAGCGACTAACAACTACTATTTCTATTTATATTATTTAACACTTGTTACCTAACTTCTCTTAATGCTATATAAAACTTACACTTTAAAAACTACTACTTAAACTTACAGGAAATAACAAACACTAAGCATCGACAAATAAAATATTAACTAATATTTTATGATATTTTGTCCTCCTAAATTTCCTTTCAGAAAATGGTTGGTTTTCAGGCAAAATGTCAACTGTTATCAATAACAAACTATTAATAACATTCAACACTCGTCTACCAAATATATACCAATCAAATAAACACTTTATTAATTTTTAAAGAAGAAAGAAAATCCCTTAGGTGCCAGCTAATTACATTTAGAATTAGCATGTCCATCTGACCAGCATAATCCAGTGCCTGAATCGTCCACTAGCTCAGTCATTCCAAAAACAAAACAAGGGTATATCTTAAATGCCCGCCTGTTCTAAACTGCTACTATTTTCTAAAACTAAAATAATTTCCCCCCGAACCATTCTAAATAATACTTTGCTCCTTTAAAACTAATAACAACAACATTATACTGAATGCTAAACATTTATAGATTTAACTTAGTGAATCTTTTCTAAAATACTATGATTAATGACTGGATTTTTTCCCTCCTACTCTTATTAAGAAGATAAATGTTGATACTTACCCGCACATATCAGGAATAAACATAAATATTTTAAGAAAAATAATTTAAATGTTTTACTTTATTTTAAAATAAATGAATCGTTTTATTTTATAATGAAACACACATACACTTCTTTTTTTAAAAGATTAAAATAAGCATTTTAATATATTACTTGAGCAAATAAATTATACACGTTACATCATATTTTATTATTATTATTTTTTAAGTTTAAGTTTAAAATCAATCACACGTGCATGCCAAAAATATTATTTAATAGAAGCTGCTTTTATTTATTATTGCAAAATATTATCTTTTGAATTTTTAAAGTTTATTTTCTTTTAAGTTTAATTCAGAAAGTTCAAAAGTTCTTTCAATAAAGTTTATCTTTATTTTAAGAAGAAATCGGAAATATTTATATCAAAGTCAAATAATTACCTAGGTTTTGTATACGACATAAACAGTATAATGGAATTATTTCTTAAATCATCAACATCCAGTTAAATTGATTCCTTCGTGGATCCTGTGTCCTGATATTTCTGTGGATGGTTTGGCATTCCCCGCACTCTGCTGTCTGTGTAGTTTATTTTAACATGATTACTTTCCGAACTATTCACAGGTCTTAAATGCGTAGAGAGCGGATTTTCAGTCAACTGCAAATCCGTTGGTTTTTTAACAATGCATCATTTTTGGAAATATTACTTCAAAAATATTTGTTAAAATGAGAAAGTCCAAACCCAGAATGGACAAAATTTGAGCAATTTATACTTTTTTTAAACAATGGGAAACTATTTTTAGCAGCAGTGTTCTTCTTCTAGTGAAAATGAAATCAGTTTCTAGCATCTATTTTTTATTAAAAATTGCATACACACACGCACATATATTTATTTATTTATTATAAAATAAAACAAAATCTCTTTATTATTTTATTAAAAATTCATTTAAAAAATATTAAATCATTTATTTATTACAAGATTTTTTCCTTCTTTTAAACAAAAAAAAATCTTTTATTTTAAACAGCTTCTTATTTTAAAATGACTTATTATTTTAAACAGCATTTGCAGTTATTTTATTCAATACAAAAATTCCCCCTCCCCCCTACTCTTTAGTTTTTACATTTCATTCTCTTAATATTAAACTTTTATATTTTTAAACATGGAATTCATAATAAATTAATTACATATCAATGTACTTTGGTACATTATCTCTGTCCCTCCTCTGAAACTAAAATATTCTGAGCATTTTAGTTTTCTCAGAATTTAAACTTATAAATAATCTAATTTTATCTACTTAACATTTATTTAACTGTATATGTGTATTCTTATTTATTTACTATAACCCCCATCCCATTATAACTCCATCTTATAACCGATCATGTGGCTCTTTCCTTCTATCCAATATATTTAGCATTATTTTAACCAAACACAAAAAAACAAAACAAAACATTTTAAATTTCCAAACATATATACAGTCAACCTCTACTCTCTTAGTTCTAATTCTTTGTGGAGTGCGTGTTATTTTTTTATCATTAAAAAACACTTTTCTACTTTCTAACGTCCACAAAAATCAAATTTTATCATACACCAAAGCTAACTTGTTCGGGAAAAAAATACAAATCTATTAATACCTTTATTACACTTCTCTTCATCAAATATCCCCTATTAATATATAACAATGGTCAACTTTGACCCTTCCTCTAAATAATTACACTACACTTCAAGTTGTTTATTCTATTCAAACAACCAATTTTAAGCCATGTTGATTCGCCAAATGAATTCACAACTATATTTTATAGTACTCTTATCATTTGCTATGACTATTTCAGGCTCCTTTAAATCTCTACATCAACGTCCAATTATCCTTTACATTGGTCCTACGTTAATGTGCAAACGACCATTCAACTACGGTCCTATCACTTAAACAACTAAATTTTGGGCCATATTACTGCACCTATTAAACATCCAACTATGTTAATATGCCATATTGCCCGTCCAAACTACAACTTCTATTAATTCACTTAAAATGACAACTTTTGGGCCTCGTTACTGCGCCTAATAAACATCCAACTAACTATGTTAATACGCCATGTTGCCCCACAAACTACAACTTCTATTAATTCACTTAAAATGACAACTTTCAGGCCATGTTACTGTGCCTAATAAATGTCCAACTAACTACATTATAAGGCCGTGTTACCCCTCCAAACTACAATTTTTGTCGGTTCTTCCACTCGAAACATCTAATTGTCGGGCCACATTGACACACTACATAAAACAGTTTCACGCCACGTCAAATGCACCAAAAGAAACAGTTCCATGCCACGTTGATGCGCCAAATCTACCTACCACCTATAAAAAACCCAACTTACTTCGAAAACAAACAACGGAAAAAGCGACTAACAACTACTATTTCTATTTATATTATTTAACACTTGTTAGCTAACTTCTCTTAACACTATATAAAACTTACACTTTAAAAAACTACTACTTAAACTTATGGGAAATAATAAACACTAAGCATCGACAAATAAAATATTAACTAATATTTTATATTTTGTCCTCCTAAATTTCCCTTTCAGAAAATGGTTGTTTTTCAGACAAAATGTCAACTGTTATCAATAACGAACTATTAATAACATTCAACACTCGTCTACCAAATATATACTGATCATCAAATAAACACATTTTTATTATTTTTTAAAAAAAGAAAATCCCTTAGGCGCCAGCTAATTACATTTAGAATTAGGATGTCCATCTGACCAGCATAATCCGGTGCCTGAATCGTCCGCTAGCTCAGTCATTCCAAAAACAAAACAAAGGTATATCTTAAATGCCCACCTGTTCTAAACTGCTACTATTTTCTAAAACTAAAATAATTCCCCTCCCCCCGAACCATTCTAAATAATACTTCTCTCCTTTAAAACTAATAACAACAACATTATACTGAATGCTAAACATTTATAGATTTAACTTAGTGAATCTTTTCTAAAATACTATGATTAACGATTGGATTTTTTCCCTCCTACTCTTATTAAGAAAATAAATGTTGATACTTACCCACATGTATCAGGAATAAACATAAATATTTTAAGAAAAATAATTTAAATGTTTTACTTTATTTTAAAATAAATGAATCATTTTATCTTATAATGAAACACACATACACTTCTTTTTTTTAAAGATTAAAATAAGCATTTTAATATATTTCTTGAGCAAATAAATTATACACATTACATCATATTTTATTATTATTATTTTTTAAGTTTAAGTTTAAATCAATCACACATATGTGCATGACAAAAATAGTATTTAATAGAAGCTGATTTTATTTATTATCACAAAATATTATCTTTTGAATTTTTAAAGTTTATTTTTTTTTAAGTTTAATTCAGAAAGTTCAAAAGTTCTTTCAATAAAGTTTATCTTTATTTTAAGAAGAAATCGGAAATATTTATATCAAAGTCAAATAATTATCTAGGTTTTATATACGACATAAACAGTATAATGGAATTATTTCTTAAATCATCGATGTCCAGTTAAATTGATTCCTTCGTGGATCCTGTGTTCTGATATTTCCATGGATGGTTTGACGTTCCCTGCACTCTGCTGTCCATGTAGTTTATTTTAATATGATTACTTTCCGAACTATTCACAGGTCTTAAATGCATAGAGAGTGGCTTTTCAGTCAACTGCAAATATGTTGGTTTTTTAACAATGCATCATTTTTGGAAATATTACTTCAAAAATATTTATTAAAATGAGAAAGTCCGAACCCAGAATGGACAAAATTTGAGCTATTTATACTTTTTTAAACAATGGGAAACTATTTTTAGCAGCAGTATTCTTCTTCTAGTGAAAATGAAATCAGCTTCTAGCATCTACTTTTTATTAAAAATTGCATACACACACACATATATTTATTTATTATAAAATAAAATGAAATCTCTTTATTATTTTATTAAAAATTCATTTAAAAAATATTAAATCATTTATTTATTACAAGATTTTTTCCTTCTTTTAAACAAAAAAAAATCTTTTATTTTAAACAGCTTGTTATTTTAAAATAACTTATTATTTTAAACAGCGTTTACAGTTATCTTATTCAATACAAAAATCCCCCCCTACTCTTTAGTTTTTACATTTTATTTTCTTAATATTAAACTTTTATATTTTTAAACATGGAATTCATAATAAATTAATTACATATCAATGTACTTTGGTACAATATATATATATGCATTTTAATTGTAAAAGAATTTTATTTAGGGAGAATATTGATTTTTTATACATTAACTTCTTAAAGTACATTGACTAAACAAGATTCTATAATGTTACTACTGGATTGATAGTGGATGATTTGTAGAAATATTTATCCTGTGGTTTATAGAACATTTCATCAGCTATCTGGAAATGTATTGGGCTTTGGAATTTGGAATAGATTCCAGGTTTTTTCAAATAGAAACTTGGAGGAAAGGGTCATGTCTTTATGCTTGATTTTTAAAAGAGATATGAATCATATAAAAACATTAACATTTGCAATGTATATCTAATAAATATTGAAATGCTAACATAATTAGTGAAGGAAGAAGCAAGCAATGACAAACTACTACAAATGATAGTGAAGTTATTACTTAATTATATAATCCTATTGTTCTGTTTAAAAGTCTGTGATGATGGCAGTTTAAGTGCAATTATGAACTAGACTGTTTCCATTATCTAATATTAATTGTTAAAGTGTCTTTTAGAAAAATTCCAACTTCATTTAAATTTTTCAAATGCATCCAACTTTTGATAATAGCTTATAATTAGAATATAATATGTTATGAATGGTAATATTCTCTTCTCTTCTTCAAGTATTGTTGGTTTAGCCAGTGATAGTACTATCACAGGAATCTAACTTGGGACCTTTAGATTCGAGAATATTAAATTTAAGGTGACACTCTAACCAATTTGCTATTTACAAAATAACATAATTTGTTAGAGCACCACTTTAAATTGAATATTAAGGAATCTAAAAGTCCCAAGTTTGATTTACGTAGCAGCACTTTGCAATATCTGAGGAAGAGAGAATTTGAAAAGTTTAAAAAAGTTTACATTTTCTAAAAGTGATGATTGCTGGTTTAGCATGAAATATGTATATTTAGGTGATTATTTATTTTTTCACCATATATGTGTTCAAGTGTATCAGTGATATAAAATAGAGTGGTGAGTGATGTGAAAGTCTGTGCTCATATACCCTATATATTACATATATTGATATAGATATACAATAAGCCTGTATTTAAGTTATTATATAGGTATATAATAAGCCTGTATTTCAGTTATTAAAAGTCATTTAATAATTAATGCTAGATTATAGAAGTAATTCCAATATGTAAATTACAAATACCATTTTCTTTGCCTAGTTACCCTCCCACCTTTATAGATATCTGAAAACTTGAAATAAATCATCGTGTGTGCGTGCAATGTACTTATGTTCTTTACATATTTTTTATTATTTTTGTTTTGCTGGACTTTCGCTGCTTATATCTGCATTTCAATAATTATAAAAAAAATATATAATAGGATCAAATATAATTAATTAAGAGCAAAGTTTTTAATGAATTTTTATGTACGCAAGTACATTATATATTGTCTTTCTTTATATATTTATATAATATCTTTAATAATTATGTAAAAATTTAATCAGAATTATATAACATTATTAATTCATTATATAAAAAGTTCAGACGTATAAATAGAATTATCAAAAATAATAAAATTACTTTGTAGCAGTGAAGATATAATTGAATTAAATAATATACTAAGGAATACACATGTTTTGTTAATTTGTCTTTCAATTATTTATCAAGTTTATTACTATCAAAAATCAAATTGATAACTATGAATATAAAAATGTTATTAAAAAGTATTGACCATGTTAATATTATTGATATTATACAAGATTTCTCCATCTACTCTCTATACTGTAAATTCTTAAATCAAAAAATACCAGTTGGGATAGTGCTATAGTGTCTGTATTCAGAGCAATTTCTGACTTTAGACTTCTTTGGCAAGAATTTATATAAATATTATGATTATTTTTTCTTACAGTAGAGGGCTTTAGTGCTCTTTGAAGTGTATGAATAAGTATAAAAAAATAATAGAAATTGTGAATAGCAATATCACCACAAATTAGGAAATTACACAAGGTTAAGAATAAAGTTATCAGCAACATCATTAAAAGCCACTCATAAATAAATATAATTATTCTTAAATTTCAAAAGTAAAAAATAATAATAATTTCGAAGATTAAGTAAATGAATTCATGATCTATAAATAACTCTATATATAATATGTTGTTCTTTAATCTGTTTATTTGACTATCCTGCAATATTATTTTAATTTTTTTTTTCAAATTTTACTTTTTGAGATACTTAACTTTTATGGCTAATTGTATTCTATTATCAATGAATGTTTCCTAATGAAAATCTTTCAGATAATCTTTATAACAAATGGAGTCTGTCTTTCCTATATAAACTATGCTTAAGTTTATCATAAAATATCTTGATAGAAAGTCTGTTTTATTTATTCACTTCACATTATAAAAACAGGCAAAACTCTCTATACATATTGCCATTCAGTGCAAGCCAGAGTAATCATTGGATGCCCAAAGGCTTGTGCATAAAATCCACATCTAGTGTCTATTCATCCAATATCCCCAGACTAGTTTCTGGTTAGTGGCCTTTGTCAGTGAGGAGCCTTGGATCTGAGAGCAATGCACCTAGATCTATGATCTAATGCAATCCTCTAGAAGCCACCTTTATCTTTACTTAACTACAAAACTATGAGTTTTAAACTGAAAATATAATATTTTCAATCCAAGCTCATTAGCCTATATAGTCATATACAATTTTGTAGTTAAGTAGAGATAAAAGGTGGCTTCTGGAGGGTTGCATTAGATCCTAGATCTAGGTGCAATGCTTTTAGATCCAAGGCTCCTCATTGATGAAGGTCATGAGTCAGAAACTACTCTGAGGATTTTAGATGAGTAAACACTAGATGGGGATTTTATGCACAAGCCTTTTGGCACCCATTCATTACTTTGGCTTGCATTAAGTGGCAATATGTATAGAGAGTTTTGCCTGTTTTAATAACAGTTATAAGCAAGCATAAGAAATGGTGATCATGTGATGTTTATTGTTTCACATTATAAACCAATAAAATATGACTTTGCAATAGTATATTCAATAGAATCACATCTCAGAAGCTGATTAACATATTTTTTTATGGTCTTATTATTAATTTTCGAGAATTTTTAAGGATTTTGTTACTTCTAAAGATAATTCAAGTTTCACTTTTATATAATAAGTTGGGAAAAATAATAGTTCTATATGCAAATTTTTAGTTGCAGTAATTATAACATTTTGAATAATTTAACTTATTAAATGCAGTAGAAGCATACTGTGATGCACTTCAACATCTAGATCTGCATTTCTACTTTAAAAATCTTAAATTGAAAACCATTTTCTAAAAATTACTGGAGATTTTTTAATCCCTGTCTGACAATGATTTTCATTCTTAGGAGCAGTTATTATTAAATTAAAGATTTTGTTGGTGGCATTCAAATCATTAAAAACAATCTGTAGAATATCCTTCTGATTGGTAATTATTAGCATAGCTTAAATATAGAAACCAAGAATCTGATCTTTTTTTTTTGTTCAACCATTAAGCTTGTATCTATATTGAGGTTTACTTCATTAGTCTATCTACAAACTATTCCAATAACTTTTATCACAAAAATTGGAGTTACTACACAACCTTGTTTAACACTAGTTTTTTTTTATGTTTTTAAAAACAAATGGAAGCAATTTAATGAACAAAATTTTTGAAAATATCTCAAAATAATCACTGCAATCTTTTCTATTTTTTTTAATTTTACAAATTAAACTATAAATAATTTTAAAATCAAATATACAACTTCATGAATGTAATTTTTTTATATTCATTTTGAATATATTACCATTTTATAGAAAACTTCTTCCAGTATCTCATCAGGATGTTTTTACATTTTTGAGATTAGAAAGAGCTTTTATTTAACTTAATTAAATGAGAAATCTTTATTCAAATCTAAATGAACCCATAAAATGGATACATCTTTTTAAAAGTAAACATCTCAATTTTTGCATCATTAATAGAGAGATAATCAAATTACTTTCCTCACTTGGTGAAAAGGTCATTTTCAAATAAAAGTCTTTTATGGATTTAATAGAGTTATTTTTTGTATGAAAAAAATCTAAAGTGATTACTATCAATGAATAACATCGTCTTTGCAGTTTTAATCCAACAGGCAATCATTTTTAAGCCTTGTCTTTAAATATCTGAATTGTTCATGAAATCCTGCATTAAATTTAGTATTTTGTCTATATTGTCTTATAATGCATAATAAACATGTAAATAATTATATTATTGTCTGAAGATTTATAATGATGACATTTTATTTGTAAATTATATTTGAGACTGTTTCTACCATTTAATTGAAGTGAATGTTTTCAAAAAGATTCAAAATTTATCTATATTTTTCTAAACAAAAATTCAATTATTCCTAGTAACACACAAGTTTTATGAGGATTGCCATGTTTTAAGTGACATTCTTTAATTCTTATCTTCAAATGTTGTTGGGCTGAGTAATTACATCATGGGAATTGAAACAGGGATCTTTACATTTATGAATACTGAATTTAAGATGTTTTAACAAATTAAGCTATTCTATTAAAATCATTAGTCAGAATTTTTTATCCATGAGGTTTCATTTTCCCATATAACGATGACAAATAATTTCATAAGTTAATCCAATATGATAATTCATAATATTTGATAAACTATTCATTAAGCCTGTTCTAAAAAGAAGAAAATGAAGAAATCAGAAGAACCCTCTCTATTGAACTGTTGTCTTTGACAAAATAATCTAGTTTGTTAAAAAATAAACCTTAAACTCAGTATTTGTAAATCTAGAATCACTAATTCAGATTTCATGATAACTGTCATTTGTAAAAGCAACAACAGCTGAAAAAGAGAAAATAATGTTATTTGAAATATGTACAATATTGACTGACATGTGATTATTAATAGTCATATGAATCTAACAATTCAACTAAATGATGGAAATAATTTGATATATAACTACAGTTATTGATCTTAAAACAGTAATAACTCTCTCCATACAGTAGTGCCATTCAATACAAGCCTAGTGATCAATGGATGCTAGAAGGTTTGTGCATCAAAATCCCTATCTAGTGTCTAATTCAATATCTGCAGACTAGTTTCTAGCTTGTGGTCTTCATTAGTGAGAAGACATGTGATTATTAATAGTCATATGAATCTAACAATTCAACTAAATGATGGAAATAATTTAATATATAACTACAGTTATTGATCTTAAAACAGTAATAAATCTCTCCATACAGTAGTGTCATTCAATACAAGCCATAGTGATCAATGGATGCTAGAAGGTTTGTGCATCAAAATCCCTATCTAGTGTCTAATTCAATATCTGCAGACTAGTTTCTAGCTTGTGGTCTTCATTAGTGAGAAGCCATGGATCTGAGGGCACTGCACCTAAATCTTTGAGTCTAATACAACTCTCCAGCAGTCATCTTTATAGTTAAATATAAAGCTATGGATCTGACATGAAAACACAATAATGTTTCCAATTTAACTTATATTGTCAGTCAAATCTGAACCCAGTTTAGTATCTATACATTTTGGTGCTGATTTTTTAATAACCATAGTCACTATCATCCTTTGGCCAGCATTGTAATTACTACTAAAACATATTTTTATGCTCACACAAGCTATAAAATAGTAGCAGTTCTCTCCAAACAATAGTAACACTCAGTGCAAGCTATAATAATCCAATAGATTTTAAAAGGTTTGTGCATCAAAATTTTTATCTTGTGGCTACTCATTCAATAGTTAATGAAAAAGGTACCAGATAGTTGTGGAAATATTGCATTGCATTCAAAGATCTAGGAAAAGTGCTCTCAGATTCAAGGTTTCTCACTGATGAAGATGACAAGCTAGAAACTAATCTGGGGATACTGAATGGGCAAGCACTAGATAGAAAATTTGATCACAAACTTTCTACCATCCATTGATATGTCTTGTGGTGGCTGGCACTACTGTATGGAGATAATTGCTACTGTTTTAATACCTTGTATAAAGCATAAGAAATGTTGATCATGCAATGTTTTAGAAATTATTGATCTTGTATTTAATTTTTAAAAATAATTAAAACTTTTAGATTTAAGTTAAGTAAATTATTTTTAGCCATATCTTTAAATTTAAGTAGACTATTAAGACAACAGAGCAATATAGTATGTCATCTGTGTCATGACCATTGAGGAGATCATGTAAAAATAGTTGGGGATTGCAAATTTTTTAAAAAAAATTTCCTTAAGTTCCAAAGATTTTAATTTTTAAAAATAATTAAAAATCACATGAAAATAAATTGTTTTTGTACATATAATAATTTTTTAATGCTTTTATTGAAGATGGAAAATTGGTTGGTTTGTTGGTAGGTTTCTTTTGTAAACTTTTGACCTTTTTTAAGTTAGAATGAAATTTTAAAATTGAGATTTAATATTTTTAAATTTAATAGAATTGCTAGAAATCTGATATATAACTAATTAATATCAGGAAGTCTGATCAAACCAAGCTTGTAATTTTGAAATACTAAAAGCTTATCTAATCCAATTGAAACACTAATCTTTTCAATATGTCACCTAGTTTCTTAGATATGGAACAAAGGGTGGGAAAATATTAAAAATATTCAATATTTTCTCCATGTCAAATTTAAAAATTTTTTGTAGGACTTTCATTTGTTTTAAATAAGAGAATGGTATAGTGATTTGTTTTCTTTCAATTTAATAACATATTTATAACATTTTATATTGCACTATAAATTCATCAATACTCCTTCAACACTTTAAGCAAATAACTTTATTTATATATTTTACAGTTTCGACTGTACTAGCAGTCTTCATCAGAACTACAACATAAAAAATTAGACAAATATTATATCTCTACAACCAAAATTATTATTCTTCATATTTCCATATAAAAGTAAAATAAAACAAAATAATATAAAGCAAAAACAACTCAATCCAAACCCTTTCAACCAAAATCCTCCCAAGTCATTCAAAAACCCAACACATAAAAATTAAACTACAAAAAATATAATATTAAAATATATATATATAATAATAATAACAAACTAATAATAAAAAAAATAACAATAAAAATAAAAAATAACAATAAAAAAAAAATAACAAAAACATTTTAAAATCATTTTTAAATTATTCTTCAAATTGACAAACAAATAAATGTATTAAAACAATTCAAATTTTATCATCAAACCATTAAAAACAAAACCCTTAAAACCCATTAAACCAATAATCTAAAATTTAATATCAAAAATTATCATTTTTATCATAACTAATTACATATATAAGACCAAAAACCCAAACATATTAAAATCAATATTTAATAGATTTAAGTTCAAGATAATTTGTTGGAATTTTTTATATTTTTTTAAAATCTCTATGAAAGTGATAGGACACATTAATATTTTAAATCGATGAATTAGTTTTTTAGATATGAAAGAGTAGGGAAATATTTTAAATAATTCAGTCATAAGCTTTATGTAAGTAATAAGAAAATTGTTTATAATATAAAAAAAAAAAATCAATTAAAAAAAAATAACAATTTTAAGCAGACAAGTTACTGATTTCTTATACATATATAATTATTAAAATTACCCCAAATCCAAAACTTAATCAGACTATCCAAGAAAAAATAAAATCAAAAACACAAAGATTTTACTGCTACAAGCAGACTTCTCAAGTGTAAAGAACTACAAAACAACACCATATTTATAATAAACATTACCCACAAATCCATTTACTTTCCATCCACTCTTAATATTAAAAGAACTTTTAAATAAATTAATTGCTTCAGAATAATAAATTTTCAATATTT
The DNA here is from genome assembly GCA_028023455.1 of Epiperipatus broadwayi. Taxonomy (NCBI): domain Eukaryota; kingdom Metazoa; phylum Onychophora; class Udeonychophora; order Euonychophora; family Peripatidae; genus Epiperipatus; species Epiperipatus broadwayi. The sequence goes on along the minus strand of JAQFVV010000426.1, from coordinate 453,475 downwards.
GGGGTAATTTTAATTATTTATTGACTAGTTTAGCTTTATGCTTGCAATGTTTATATATAATTATGAACACATACTAAATATGATATAGTTATAAAGAGTATACATATTAATTCACTTCAGAAATATCTAGTGATATATATATGTGTGTGTGTGTGTTTGTGTGTGAAATTGATATAAAGTAAAAATATATGTATGAAGGGAAGTTCATTTATTATATAGTTTTGGTAAGAATTTTTTTAAAAATTAAAATTTCTAATCAAATCAAAAATGTTAAAAACATTTCACTTAAAGTAATATTTCATATTTTTAATTACTTATATACACATATATTATTTATATTTCATATTTTTAAATACTTATAGACCAATATATTATTTACATATACTAAATATGATATATACATAAGGAGTATACATTTTAATTTGTAGCAGAATTATCTAATTATATATATATATATATATTGAAACAGCAGTGTCTCATAACATACAAAACATAGTTGTGTGTGTACATATATATTTAAATTTAGAAATGAAAAGTAGAAATGAATACAAATAAAATTTCTTGTAGATATTTTATTTAAAATATATACACTGGAACAATAGATTGAAGATTAAATAATAATTTTGAAATTTAAAATTATTGTATTTTAAATCAAATATTAAAAAAGGTTCATTTAATGTTCTTGTTTAATTCTGATTTGAATAATTAAAAGAAATCTAAAAAAACCTGTTTTCATTTTGCAATAGATAGAAATTATAAAATTCTCCTATTTTTAATTAGATTGTCAGAAACTTTTTCTTCATAAAACTACTCTTGATTAATGTAAATTGAAAAATAGTTATTAATGTGTGTTTTTTTGATCAAGATAAAAAAAGTTAGTTAACCTGATTTCAAATTCCACTATAAACTATAAAAAAGGGTGTTTGAAAAAAAGACTACATTATAAAGAGAAATCACACATAGAGTGTGAGTCAACTGCAGTTAGTTTCATGTCATTCAAGTTTGAATTCATATTGGAAGTATGGGAAAGATTTTCTGCAACTCATAACCCATATACATGTATTAGACTGATTCCCTGTCTAAAATCCATCAAACTATAGAGGCTGAATTGAGCTGACTAAGTCAAGAGTGTTAATAAACCAGTTTACAGCTCTATCATGGACATGATTAAAATTGGCTAGCTTATCAAGAGATTCGAATAGTAACCAGCTTACTGAGAGACTATGGTGCTATGTTTTATATATATATATATATGGTTTATCTATATGCAAAAAAGCACAAACATATAGTTACATACAGTATTTGCAGATTTATTTCACAAATGAAGATATTAAGCACTGAGGGAATTAGTTGGTGAGTTGTATATATATATTACACTGCTAATGAATAGCGCTACATGTAAAATTGTTGTTTAAAATTATTAAAATAAAATCTTATATTTAAATAATGATAAGATTTTGAAATTAAAATATCTCATTTGAAAAAAAAGAAGAAATCTATAAAAGTTTAAAGAGTTTTCTTCATATAAACATAGATTGCCAAAGGTCATTTATTAGTATGTTTTACGAGTTTGAAATAATAATAAAAAACAATTAGACGGAGGATTAAATGGTCATTCATAAAGTTTTACAAATTAATTAATTTGGGGGGGGAGGGGGAATTTAACTTAACAAAAATTAAAACTACTAAAGAAAAAAAAGAAATCTAAAAACTAAACTCTTATTAAATAAAGATTGTTTTTAAATATAAAGAAAATAATAAAATGTGTGTGTGTGTTAAAAAATAAAATATGAAAGTTAAATATAAAAATATAAAAGGAAAGCTCATAATTGAAGTTAAAAAATTCTCTCAAAGATTGCATATACTGATAAGCTACATAGGAATGGGATTAGCAATGGCTACTAATTAACTAATTAAAATCCATAAACAACAGGACTAATTAAAAATGCATCTTATCCAAAATTTGATCTACAAAAGCAGCAGATTTAAAAAATTTAATTAAAAGATAACAACAAGATGATCACATAAATAGGGCTGAAAATTTCATCAGTCAGTCATTCACATATCTAGAGTCAATCATCTATTAGACTTATTTTTCAATGAATACAATGCAGTGCTAAGCAGTTTTCAGAGCATGCAATGAACTCCAACCTTCATCCACAAGAACATCAGCAGTCTGCCCATCTAATAATTTGAAACCACCAAGATAACTGCCTGAAGTAAGAAATGGCTCAGAACCACAATCAACAGGACTGCATTGGAAGCCTAAAATCCAACCAGTTGGTAAAATACACATGCAGCAGCAAAGAACAAGAAGTCACAATGTTTAAAATCCTATAGGTAATAACATTTCTTATTCCAATTCCTGATATTAATTAAAGTAGCCATTGCAATCTTTGAGTATTTCCAGAGCCAGCATAAAATGAACTATTTATTTGCAGGTTTAGTGTAATGAACAGATATTGGTAGAACTTTCTTAAACATATAAACAGCTTATGATAAAATATATGTACGTTTTAATGCTTTGTACTTATTTTAATGCTTTATGTTTATATTATATTACTATTGTGTGTTTTATTAAGAATGTGTGTGGTTATCATATATAAAATCAGTGTTTATTTAATTAAAAATTTATAAAATTATTTTACAAATTATATTAAACATTTTATTAAAAATAATGTGTTGTCTGTCAATCACTGTTGGTCAATTCTTTAATTATACCACTAAGAACAATTTAGCAGAGAACTTATACAAGCAGTTTATTGAATTATATTTCAGTTGAGCTGGTTTGGAATTTATCAAGCATTGAATTAGTAGCTGTCATCCAGCGTATGTTAGTTACTTCTTGTAATTAATTGGTGCCTGAAGTTTACTTCAAAACAAATAAAGTGCTTTGAATGACAGGGTTTGAATTCAGCAGTTGGGCTGTAACCTGGAAATGTGGCTGTAGATTATACCTTGTGTAACATCAGTCTGGCAACACATACCCTATGGGTATTATACTTTTCTGCCTGAGGAATCAGGTGTGTAATATTTAAATTGCAACTGGAGTAGGTTGAATTTATAATAAATAATTTTATAATATTGTCATTTTCTATAAAGAGAAGTCAACAATTTGTTTATAATGTTTTCATATTTTGTTTTTATTAAAGAGTAAGTTTTATTTTGTATTCTAGTTATTTTATTAAAGAACAAACTAAATTTTATTATTCTATATTTGTTTTTTATTCTATCAACTCACCCACCTGGTTCAATATATATATATATATTGATAAAGATATATTTCAATCATTAATTTTGCAGCTAAAGAAAGTCTGTTTCTACTTATTGCCTATAAGGAAATATTTATCATCTGTTGTAATGATTAAAAATAGATCATTTTGAATGAAATTAAAGCATTTAATTGATGGAAATAAATTTGAGAAAGGTTCTTAAAGGACATAAATTAGAAACAAATGAACTTGTTTTGTAAAACTTTCAAAAATGTTTGCAGTTAAGATAATCTGAAAAAAGAACCATTTTGCAGGATTTTCAAAGTTTTTTTTTTTAAAAAAAAAAAAAAAAATTGTTTAACTTTTTACAAGAAATTAAAAGTGGTAATCAAAATATTTCATGTTTTTTTTTTAAGTGTCATGGCATCGGTCGGGACGCGAAACTGCAACCTGGGCAACTGTCTGCAAGTTATTGAAATAAACATGTATGGTTATTATGTATTATACCGGTCGAAAATGTATGTCCATCCAACAAGACTTAGAATCTGAGTAAAAGTACCCCGAATCCAATCATACCCGAGATACATGGGTCAGGAGCAATCATGAATTCTAACCTGTTTGCCCATTCCTCAAATTTATAACACTACGGACAACACCTAAAGTGATACCACATAAATTCATTATTTCAGTGCCTAGTGCTACAACATTTTACATGAGATCTCAGCTGATGATGATGAGATATTGAGTGAACCCAGGATATAATTTAAAGGACATATATAAACATATTAATAAGATTTGAACACACTGGATTAAGTTTAGATATGAATATTTATTATCACAAAAGATTAATACGATTATATATATATTACCAACTTCATGTAATGTACACTTTATTTTAGTTACAAGCATTCGACCATCTTGAATCAATTATTTTTAGATTGACAGATATAGATCAAGTGCGGTATTACAATAAATAAAGTATATTCGGAAATCAGATTTTATTTATTTTTACATAAAATGTTTATCTGGATGATTGGTGGATGTTCTACACATTAAGAAATTACATTTAAAGATATAATAACAGGGTTTCGCTATTTATATAACTTGGCTAGATTGCCCTTGGCATTATGATACATAGATTTATTCAGCATTTATTGCCTTTATTTATAACATTTAAACAGAATACATTGGGATTCATAAGTATACTAAAACAGATATTTATTATTTATTTTCAACATTTGAAAATCAAATATTTAGCGAAACTTGATAAATATGGTAATGGCTTATTTAAAAGAAGGGGAGGGCAGCTTTAGAATGGTTGGATCTAAAAAATCCAACGAAAAATATTTAAAGATCTAAATGATTAATTATTACATATCATTACATTATATTTTATTAAATAGGTGGGGAAATGAAATATAAAGAATTGCGGTGCTAGCATATATGTCATTGAAGAGAAATATGGTAACTTTAGCTGATAAAAGTTCATCATTCTTCTATTGGATGATGGTATGTCCACTTCAGGTGGAGCAATACCTTATGGAAAGGTAAATAGGAAGTTGCGATGGTCTGATGTACGGTGATCCATGCAGAGCTTTCAACCACACTAGCTTGCTTGTTCCAGGGTATAGATTTATACTCGTTTTAAACAAGAAAAGAATCCTCAGTATTCTCTGGAGTAACAATACAGATGAATCTGAGCAAAACAATAAAATACATTTGGAAGAAGAATGCAAAACCACAAGAAACTTCAGGATCTTCCGGAATGAAGGTATGGATGGACCCGAACAAAACAATAAAATATATGTCTATGTGACATATGCTAGCAACATGACTATCAAGACATGAAATTATTTGATTTAATAATGAAATAAATCCTTAAATGGTTTAATAAATTACAGAATGATATGTTTTAACTAATGACCCATATACAATAAAGTCATTATTAAGTAATTAGACTTATAATTAATAAAGCATGCATTCCCCCCCCCTTCTTGAATCAATCCCATTTTATTTAACATATATAAAAAACAAAAAACAAATTTGTGCACTTAAGAGTGCGGCTGACAAAATAAAATAGGTCACCAGCCTTTTGGCAATGATGATTAAAATAAAGCAATCAATAAAATCAAAATGGACATCAATATCCACCCAGATTGGAACAATGTTGAGGCGGCATTCCTCGACTTTCAGAGCAGGCAGATTCTAATTAGGTTGAAGACATTTCTTCTTGGCCTTGGTGATTCTCTAATGGCATGGGCACTTTTAATTGGAAGGAGCTATACTGCTGCATGGCAAGAAGATGGGTTAAAGATTGAGGAAAAGGTGACTTGGGCCCCTCTACTCAAAAACCATTTCAAAAAAATCAACAAGCATGCAACAAGTTAGCGACAGCAGACAAAACTCTAATACAATAGATTTTCAAAGTATTTAAAGAATGCTTTTAGTTAAATTCCTAGCCCAAACATAATCTTTAATCGAGAGAAATATTTTGTCTATTGTTATTGGAGATGCAATAGTTAGATAACTGTCCAAAAATAAATTGAAATCAATTTCCAGATTGGAAATAGATTTGACCAAAATGTTTACAACTAAAGTAAAATCCATTAGCTTTGTTTTAATTTTAGTTTTATTAAAACTTTAATTAAAATTTATTTTAAAACCCTGAAACAATCTAATGTTTCCACCCTTTTAATTACTTTTGGACAATTAACGGTTGCATCTTCCATCTTGAATTTTTATGTAATTATATAAAAAAAATAATTGCAAAGTAAAAAAAAAATATATAATTTTAAAATATTCAAAATTATTTACAACACTGAATATTTGTAATTATATATATTGTACCGAGATATATCAGGAAGGAGTGTGCTTGCTTCGGCGGTACACATAATTTTAAAAATAATATAAATTGATAAACGATTTGTGTAAATATTAATAAAAATAAAAGATCGTGTAGGGTAAAATAAGAATAAAGATTTTTTTTCTCATAGACAGGTTATCGTTAAAAGCGTAAAATAAATAGTTTTATAATATATAATTTTGAATCGTATTTAAATAAAACCTAAAGAATTAAAAATTGATTTAACTAAATTTGATTTGATTAAAATTTGATTTAACTAAATTGAAATTCGATTTAAGATTGCTTTAAGAAAAAAAAAAGGAAAAAGCAAGGTGGAATTCGTTTTGTCTTATAATCAAAAAAAAATATATATATATGTAATTAAATGAATGTAATGAACAATGGGAGCTAATGACAAACATAAGAAATTTCCATTAAACGGCTAATTAGTGAAAATAACTTTAACAAAGAAATTGAAAATAACTTTAACAAAGGAATTGAAATAACTATAACAAAGAAAGTGAAATAAAGAAATTGAAATAACTCTAGCAGAGAATACAAAGAAATTAAATGACCAATGTGAACACCAGAAAATCAGCACGGACCATAACTGAAACACCAGAGGATTAGTTACGTATTGTAGATTGAATCTGCAAGATAAGGACTGTAAAATATAAAAAGGGCAAATTTTCTATTCATTAACTTAATCGCATCATTTCTTCTTATTCATTCATTAATTATATTATTTTCATAGATAAAGAGTATACGTCTAAAGTAAAATGCTGCATTGTTAAACCCATCGTGTGAACAACCGGCCGAATCCTTCCATGCAATACCAACAGCGGACAGTTCAAATTTCGATCATGGTCGTGTAAACAAGAAGGAGATGGAGTGTCCACGTGGAGCCCACAGGATCTCAAAGACATCGGGAAACGGATTGCAAGGAGTTAGTGCTAACTGACCGAAGGAAATACTATTAGAAGCAACGCTCAGAACCGTGCATAGGGGAGAAAGCTAGGTAATGTTTATTTCAATTTCTAATTCACTAATAAAAAGCCGTAATAATAAACTCTGAACTTTAAGTTACGAACAATAACTACTAAGTGTCTTTAGCTCCATTACCCAGAGATTTTAGTGTGATTTCAGATATAAGTGTATGGGTATAATTATTTTCAAATATATTTATAATATGAGATTTTAGTGTGATTTCAAATATAGTGTGTGCGTATAATTATTTTCAAAATGTATTTATAATGTGAGATTTCAGTGTGATTTCAAATATAGTGTATGCGTATAATGATTTTCAAAATGTATTTATAATATGAGATTTTATTGTATTAAATATTGTCTAAACTTGAACGAAGGTGTAGTTAATTATATTATAAGACCAAACGAAGTATAATAGCATAAATGAAGATTTCATGGTTTAGTGATTACTCAACTTAAATTTAAATTAAATAATTAAATAAAAGAAAAAGAGAAAGCGAGAAAATTAGCGCAGAGAAAGATTCTAAAATTGATTTTTAAGTAGGCGGAGTAGATTTTATTGATTATTGTAGCTGAGCTAGCGGGAGCGGGTACTAGACCGTATTGGTCAAGCAGACTTGTCGACAAGGTCGGCTGGCGCCCATAGGATTTCTTCCTTTAAATAAATAAAAGTTTGATTGGCTAATATGTTGTCTAGTAAACGAGTATAAATGTTATTGGCAAATGTTTTCCAATGATATTGATTACTCTACCCGTAGTACTGACAGCCCTGTGATAGGATTTTGTGTAAGAGGGAGGTACAGAATTCTGATCGAGTCGTTATTATAAAATTTAAAACATTGTTATTGATTTTTATAAATGATGTTTTTATAAAATTTACGAGACGACGTAATAAAAGGGTGGAGGTAGTAACAATATATATATATATATGCTCCTGTAATATATGTATATATCTGGCCTACATCTATTGATGTTAATAATACTGAAATAATTAAAGGAATTTTTTTATTCAAAACTTATATTTGTGAATCTTATATATGCTTCTCAGAAATACACATACAACTTATATATGATTAAAAGGAGTGGGATGACATGTAGGGTTTGATATTGGGCTAGTGCTGGTTAAGTAGTAGAATAGTGAAGCTCAATCTTGGGCTAAGATTGACTGTTTCAGCATATGGTTGTTATTTAATGATAAAATAATATTGGGATATATTAACAAATGGAATATTATTTGAACATTTTTAACACCCATTGGATAGGCTTATCTATGTTTAAACATGCATTTATATATTATAATAGTATTTATTGATTTGTTATTAGAATATTTTATATTCATAGACATGCACATGTAAAGCACATATGTACTTAATTATTTAATACTTGTTACAAATTGTATATTTGAAAACTATAGACAAAGCTACCTGTATTGGCTATGATTTGTCAATCTATGAGTCAAAATCAGAATGGTTTATTTGTATGTAGAGTAATTGCAGTGAAGTTATTTAAATTAAAATAGATTAACATATACATTTACATTTCTACAGAAATATTATCAAAACCATCTTTTCTTTTATTTTTGCTATAATATCTTATATAAATCCAATTTATCCAAATCATTTGGAACACTTTTTAGCAAAAACCTTTTATTGTACATATATATACAATACACATATGTTGCAACTGCAGGACAGTCGAAATTGTAGGTGTATGCATATATATATATATATATATATACACACACACAATAAAAGATTTTTGCTACATGATGGTCAAAATGTAGGTGTAGGTGTATATATGTACAATTAAAGGTTTTTGCTAAAAAGTATTTGAAGTGATTTGGATAAATTCATGTAGATTTCTTTTGTTTACAGTCAAAGTTCCTAATCTTGTGATGGCTTTAGAGAGCAGTAATGGTTGTTATATGGATTTAAGAGTTTATGTTAGTGGTGGAATATCCAGATAATTCTCTGAATGGCACAAACATAAATATATCACCTTTAAAATCCATTTACTGTGTTTGGTGTTTTTTTTGTTAGAGAAAATTTAGTTTATAGTTATAGCCACAGCATGGATGATGATCACCATGTTACAATATTCCAACATTATTTTTTATGATACCTATGCACCGAAATAATGATTGTACATTTTGCCGTAAGTCTACAGTAGCTAGATAATTAGTCTGTTTATGATGTACCTCTTTTAGAGCCAGTCACAAGGGATGACTGTTGATTATGGAGTTGAGTGTTTATGTGTAATGTTGGGGTAGTTTATTATTATAAGTAGAGTTGCTATAACTACTTATATATAGTTTTGTTCAGTGCTGATTTTATGCTCCTACTATTTATTCCTTATATGTTTATTCCTTTATTTGTCAATGTTACATGTTAATTCATTTCCTTTTATATTTGCTCATTCTATACTTTGTGCATTTATACATGTTTCTTTGTTAATTAATTGTTTATGATATTATATAATTTAATTTTATGGGAACGATGATGTTTTCCCATCTCCCCATATTATCCCTATATTCCAAACTGTTACAATATCAACAGTCGATTTAAAGTACAATATAGTTTTACATTTTTATTTATTGTACCAATACTAAACAAAATAATAGAATTTAAAAATATTTTTTTAGATTAAATGTTTTTATTGCCTGTGCACTAAAAAGAAAATAAATAATTGTTGTTTTTTTTTAACCACAATTGGAGGGTTTTAGATTTAAATTGAAATAAAAGTACAGGGGAATTGAAAATTAATTAAATCAATCCATTAAATGGACTTAATTAATTTCTGGACCCATCTTCCCATGCTTTTATTTCAAGCTAAATCTAAAAATCCTAATTGAGGCTGAAGAAATTTTTTATTTTTTATTTTTAGTGCAGCTCAATAAAAGTATTTAATATACATTTTTTTAATCTCTATTATTGTAAGGATATGATTTGTTTCAAAAATGTCATTTCAAATCATATGTGCTTAATACTAAAATATTATAAAATATAAATTTTTATATTATTAAAAATATTATAATTTTATAATAAATATCCTTACATACTCATACTTATAATTTAGATATAAGTAAAATAAATAGTGAATTATGTCAAATTTTTGTCCAGGAAGGGGTTGCAGTGTAAAAAGGTTACATAGGTAGAATATTAGTTTTATGAAGGTATATTTAAGATCGTACATTAAAATGAAATATTTATGTTCACATATTTTGTTCATTAGTATTAATAATTACAGATAATTAGTTTTTCATATTATAGTCTCTTTGTATGTGTTTGTTTCTATAAAGAGATTTTTTTAAAGAATAGACTTTTATGCACACATGTATGTCTGAAAAATTATTAAAGCATGAATATGACAGCTTTGCAGAAAATGACTTGCATGTTTTTGTTTAATTGATTTTTTTTTTTTTAATTTGTAAAATATGTCATTTTTTTAAGCAGGAAAAAAATGTAATTTTATAAACAAATAGTGAAGTTGAATCCAAAAGTATGCACTTTACCCTTAAAAGGATATAGCTGCCATTGGAAAATAATAGAAAATCTAAGCTTTACATGAAACAAATATGGATAGAGATTATTTTCATTTTAGTATGTTTTTATGTGCCATAATATACAAGACTGGGTGCATGTTGGATTATGATAGAACTCAGATACCTTGTGATGGTGAAACTATATATTTCCTATCATCAAAGTTATACAATTGTACTGAAGTTTGTTGTCTTTAAGTCATCAGAAATTTTACAAAAATTCTGAAGAAGATAAATATAATAAAAGTTTAAATTAGCCATAAGTGAATGGTATTTTTTTTTCTTTTCTACCGGGAATCATTAGAGGCTATGAATATCAAACAAAAGTTAATTAGACAAATGTGAATAATCTTAATATGCAAATTCTAATAAATGTCCATTTAAATTTATCAAATATTTATCTAAATGAACAGGCAGTAAAGAGTAACTACGTGAAGAAAATGATATAAAAACAAAAAGCAAAGACACATGCAAGGATATTTATCCAATTAATGCAAGACTAGATCAGATAATAGTCATTTTATAAACATATATAACAAGGAAGATCAAAAATCCAGTCAAGATTGTGAATTTCAGTCATTTCACAAACTTTTATTATAAGCAAGTTTAAAAATAACACCTACTTGTTACAGATGTAATAAACATATCTACAAAAGCAATGCATAAGCACACAAAGGAAATTTGTTGATACTACAATCATTTGGACACATTGAAACAGCTTATTTCACAAAAACAATGAGAAATGTGGCCAAAATAAGTGATGTAAGCCTGTATCTAAAATATAATAAGCAAACTCAACATATAAAAAAATTTAAGGATTCAAATTCAGCCTTCAAGATCACTGTCATAATAAATGAGATATCAATAATAATGTGATTGGGCTTATTACCATCAGTCTCCATTATGTATAAACTACAGTCAATTCAACAGAGATTATCAAGGAAATCAGATTTCTTTCTTTTGTGAAAGGTATTACAGAATTAATAAAATGCTTCAATTCATTAATTGTTTTGACAATACAACATGGGAAATCATAGTCATCTAGGGTATACTGGGGCCAATTCATTTATAAATAAATAAAATCATCAAGCTCATAAGTTGCATAGATAGACTGTCATTTGTCTCATAGGTTAAGTATCAGAAGATTGTTCAGGCTGTTGTCAGACAGAGATATTCATATCATCATACACTCTTAATGAATAATTTCAGTAGTTTCCATCAAGAACAATTTGTGAAGATTATTGATGCATGATGAATAAAACATGATCTATTGAGGAAAATAATTTGCAGCTAAGAATAAAAGAAATCTATCTACATTGTGTATAATTGATAATTACAATTTTTAAAAATTAGTAAAGAAAATCTTCATTGCAAGTATAAAGAAAGCAAAAGAGTCTAGAAGATAAATGTTCTAATCCAGAGAAGCCTATGTTATAAATTGATTCAGGATCAACAATTCATGTACTACTGTAGAGATCATTAATAATTCAATAGCAGGGATGATATTGAATAAGATGTTCAAGAATCCAATGTCATTCAAAATTCCTTCAAGACTACATAACAACTGGATAGACCTTACCATCACAAAGGAAATATAGTATCTGATTTCAAAGTGGAAATATAGATTTGAAAAGGTAAATATTTAATCATTGCCAAAGTTAAAGCAGCAATAAAATTAATAAACCAATCATTAAGAACAGATTTTCGTTTTTTGCATAAATGTTAATGCTCTCCATATATATATATATATAGCAATATTTATCCCTAAATGTCACTTTGATAATTTCATAAGAAATTAAAACTTCTACTTAAATCACAAAATTCTCAATGGAATACGATTTCCATTTCTGTCATGTAGATAACATGACAATTGTTGAAGAGTTATGAGCTTGCATTTTAGTGGATAAATACCCAATGTATTGGGCTTTTTCTTAAAGATTCTTATCCCCAACTAAGCTCATATGTATCAAATCTTAGAAATTGAAACAAGTAATTTTTTAATATTAGACTTTCCTGTCTTCACAAACTAATGAAACTAAAGTAGCATAAATAAAAACCTTGCTATTACTTATTAATAAAATATAGTAAAACATATATAAGACCTTTATATCAGTCATCAGACTAACAATAATGTAACTAATTTGGGTATTCACTAGCAATATATATATATATATGAAATTTATCATGCATAACTGAAAAGGTTATTAATGAATACAGATAATTTATTATAATTGCGGAGAATATGCAGATTTTTTTAAATAAATAAATCACTATTTCTTTTTTTAGATTCATAATATTTACTTATGAGTTCTTTTAACATTTTAATATTGAAAGAAGTCTCAACAAAAGGATAAATTGATTTTATTAGTGAAGAAAGTTTGTACATCTGTGCAATAATAATTAATTATCATTATTGTTCTTCAATCTTTTTATTTTGCACTACACACACATATAATATATAAATATATGTAAACACACAATGCATATTTTGTAAAACAAAGCTGCAAAACAGTAAATTTTATTATTCTACATAATATGTTTTGCAGTTTGTATTATGAAAATAATATCATGGCAAAGATAAGAGAATAAAATCAATGGTCCGCAAATAAGACGGAAAGATCAATAAGTTTTGTAGAACAAAATAACAGCATTACTAAGAACAATTTTAAAATAAGAAAATTTATATATGGAATGTTATAGATAATGAAATAGTTATTAATTAGATTTTATATTGATCTAAAATAATTGTATCAATCAGGATTAAAAATATATTTGTCTTTTCTAAAACAAGTAAAGATTACAATAAATATGAAAATGATTAGTTGCTCAAAAGATCACTACACTTGAGCATGAAAAGTGGCATTAAGATTTATTCCAGTAATCTTTAATTTTCAACTAATCAATTGTGCATTTATAAATTTTTATTTGGATTATCTGGGGAAATGATATGAAATTTAATATTTGCAATGTTTATTCAAAGAATACTTTAAGTTAATGAAAATTTTAAACAAGCAGAATAAAAGCATTAGTTTAACTGATAGAAAGTTAAATTATAAAGTTAATTTTAGTAAAATTAAAAAAGGCTATATATATATAGTTAAAAGAAGGTTGCCTTGACAACAGTTTGAGATTGTTGATTGTTATTTATATTGGGATTGTCTAAGTGTTGACTGGTTTCTAATGATATTATATATATATAAGTTTTAAAATATTTACAAAGTTAAAATATCTTTATATAACTGTAAATTGTATGGAGAAATATATTAGGTGAGAATGTTTTATGATATAATTAATATTTATTTAGATGAAATGCTAAATTATTGTAGTTTTTGTTTCATAATTGCCTTTCTCTTTAGTATATTTATTTGTAAATGGTAATGATAAGGGAATACACTTAGATGTAACTAAAGAAATAATGAAGTACTCTTGCAAGAATTTTAATTAATTTAGTTAAAATCTGTATCTGGTTGATGAGTATTATTTTAAGTAGATGGATTTTGTGTATAAGCTTATAATTTAATTAATCAGGGAAGTAGTTAATAGCTTCACTCTGTCAAATCAAAATGCTTTAGATTCACCTATATAATTAGAAATTAGGTCAAAGATAAGAGTGGCCACTTTTGTGTTTTAAAGTTGTTAATTTTGTGTTTAGATTTGTAGAGGTTCTTACTGTTGCATTTTAGGCACATAGTCTTAAGGTTATAGCCTTAATACATATTACTTACACAATGAGTATGCACTTTACAAATTATTATTTACAACTTTAATTAATTAAGAAAATTAAAAGAAAGTAGAGTACATACATTTTTTTTTGTATATTTTTAAATCTTCAATGGAATCCAATCTCAAGGAAAAGATTAGTTTCTTCATTTATTTAATAAACTTTGTATAGAACATTTTAAAAGAAAATTTAATTTGTCTTGTTTTTTTTAATATAACATATCTGATAAGATAAACAGAATTACTGTGTATAAAGAGGAAAATGAAGTCAGATATTTATGAATTGATTTTTCTGGTAATTACTCAACAGAAGATCTTGTAAACATGGAAAAAACAATGTATAAACTTTTTAAGATCAGCATTACTACGATTAAGCTATTCTCCTTGAAGTAAAAAAGCCTTTTAATAAAAAAAATGGCTAAGTATCCCAGCATTGTTTGAATAAACATCACATTATCTACATTTTCAGCAATCTTCATCAAGAAACAATAGAGTAATCTAAAGAAAACCAAATACTTTAAAAATATGCAAAAGTAGCCATCAATATTAATCTATTTTTGTTTCAGAATCATTAAACTAGTAACTATACAAATAAATTATTTAATTATGCATAAAATTTGGAAATTATTATTAAATATTATTTCTAATAACTTAAGCACATTATTAGTTAGTGACTAAAACAATCATTATCACAACTACTTACTATCACTGATTTATATAATTTGATTACTCAAATTATGAACTCAATGAAATAATATTGGTGAACTGGTTACATTTTCCTAACAATTATCATGCTTATTTATTTATCTGAACTTCTAATAACTTAACTAGCTAAACTAATGAAAAATATTATTCTAAAATTTGAATGCATATATTTTATATAATATAGATCTACAAAAAAAATGTTGGACTTCTTAATATATTTTATTTAAATGACAATGTATCATATACTATTAATTCTAAATAATATAATTAATGGTTTCTCATGGAATAATGACTTTATAATTGTTACATTTATTGGTATATTTTTAGATATAAGTATTATTATAAGTATATATATATATATGATGTATTAACACGAATATATTTGAATATCGATGTAACAATAATATATTTATTGTATATTAACTAATTAATATTAGGGGGAGGGACAACTAAATGTAAAAATAATGTTTCTATCAATTTAAGAGTTTATCTGTTATCAACATTGTAGAATTTATTTTAAATGAGCTTGATTACCATGTGTGAAAATAAGATAATGTCTTATAAAGTAGACATGTTTATTACAAATATTTCTTTTTTTTGTCATGGAAGATTATGAATTTTAATCATCATCAATGACAATGTGATAGTGTCCAGCTTACAAGGTATTATATGTTACATAGACTGCTTTCCAACATATAGAATAAGTGCGTGTATATACATTTACAATATATATATATATTAAATCGAAGATTTTCATGAGCTGCAGATGTAAATGAAGTATTATCAGGATACATTCGTGTGTAATTTATTATATATATATAAAACCAAAACTGCCTAACACTATACTAGCAAAAATAAAAATGCAAAACCATAAAACAATACAATACTAGATTAAATTCAAAATTTTACCAAAATCCTTACACAACCATGGTTTCATCTACTACAAATAGACCTTCTCAAGCGAAAATCAACCTAAAGGAAAACATATATATATATATATATATATACATACAAACAAACAAACCTTCCCATAATTCATTTCAAACTCCAACTTCCCTTAATATCAAAAGAAGTCTTCATGATAAAACTCCTTGATTCTGAGGCTATCAATCTTATGAAGACTTCTTTTGGTATTAAGGGAAGGTGGAGTTTGAAATGAATTATGGGAAGGTTTGTTTGTTTGTATATATATATATATGTTTTCCTTTAGGTTGATTTTCACTTGAGAAGGTCTATTTGTAGTAGATGAAACCATGGTTGTGTAAGGATTTTGGTAAAATTTTGAATTTAATCTAGTATTGTATTGTTTTATGGTTTTGCATATATATATATATACTAATACAATTACTCCTAGTGAAAAATTGTGTGTTTGTCCAAATAATTTATACCATTTCAGC
This sequence comes from Epiperipatus broadwayi, assembly GCA_028023455.1. Classification (NCBI taxonomy): domain Eukaryota; kingdom Metazoa; phylum Onychophora; class Udeonychophora; order Euonychophora; family Peripatidae; genus Epiperipatus; species Epiperipatus broadwayi. The sequence goes on along the minus strand of JAQFVV010000426.1, from coordinate 437,074 downwards.
TTGTGTAACCAAGCAAAAACATTGGTATATTAATTTTTAAAATCATACATGGATGAACTCTCAAAGTATATCATTTATATATCATTATTTTGGTACAATGCATGTTTAACATTCTACCATGAGAATGTTTCTGAGAGAAAAGTATATTTAAAAAAAAGGAAAAAATATGCCAATATAAAATATAAAAATTTTAGATTTTTTTTTTGTTTGTTTAATAAACAAATTTATTGTTTTATTGTAACTACCCTGATAATTAAAGAAAAAAAAATGTGCATGTATAGATTTTCTAAGATAAGGAAAAAGTGTAATTAACAGTAATTAAAGGGGGAGGGAAATTGTGATATTTCTTCTCTCCATAATTAAATATGTCCAATTGGAATGTTGGTCGCCCATATGAACTTAATAAATGAATGAAAAAAAGAAAAAAGTATATATTGTAAAAATTAGAGATTTTATATAATTAAACATTGCTTAATTTTGTAAAGTGTTTCTTCATTTTGGCTGATAAAATTATGTTAATTCCCAGCCAGAAGTGAATGCTATATAAAGCTATGTATTTAAATTATAAATTAATTATAATAGATAAGCTAGGTATTTGCACAATGGAATCAGATAAATGGTATAAAAAGGTGACACTAAGAACTTTGATTCCTTCCTTCCCTGGATCATTATTATTATTCGTGAGTTTTGCAAATTATAGTGTTGTATTTCTCACTGAGTGTCAGATTGCAGAAAAATATTCAAAAAGCTGTATAAGAATGTTTTGCCATGTGTTCATTTTTACCTACAGGGATAATTCAAACCAGGTGCACTGCTAAGCAGATATGAATGCTGGTGTCTTTTTCCTAGCCTAAAGTTGAGAGGATGCCTCAATTCAAAACACTGTGCTTACATAATACCAGAACCCGAGCAAGCTACCAAAAAAAAAAAAAAACAATACTTCAATCAGACATAATGGATCTCATAATTTGTAGAAATAATCTGCCCCCCCATGGTCATGGTTTCCACATATTAGTCCAATCATTAAAATCCATTCAAAGAAATAATAGATAAGATTAATAGGATCTCTATACCTAACTTTAATGTTTATCTAAACTTGTAATATAAACTTTTTTTTTATCTTTTAATAAATAAACTAAACTTTGTTATTGCTAACAGAAGATTGAATTCAGTTTGTAATGGAGAAATTTGTTCTATGTAATGTTATATCTATATCTTAATATTTAATAATATTTGGTAGGATAATATTAGTAAATAATTTGTATATTATAGTGTATACTTACTTGTGTATTAAATCAATGTTGCAATTTAAATTTGGCAATCTTCATTATTTAGTCATGTAAGATGGCTAACACACATAACTAATTTACTAAATCTCCATAAATAGAAATTTGATAAAAAAAAATACTGTAATTATAAAGAAAGAAAATTCCATCTTTATTAATTAATCTTGTGATGGCATGTTCAGTGAAGTGGTTCACTAAACATTGGCACCTGAAACAAATAAAAAAGCTGTCACAAGCCATAGTTTTCTTTTATATCATATCATATACTATTCCTCGGGGTTTGATTGACCAGGAAATATAATCACATTTTTTTCCTAATATTTATTTAGTAAATTAGAAAGGGAGGAACGATTTGGTCATATCACAAACATTTCTTGTTATATTTATATGTATAGTATAAATAGTTTAAAACCCCTTTAGTAACTGAGATCTATATTTTTTTTAAAAAAAGGAAATTTTCATGATGAAAAAACTACGACCTGGTACAATATATATATATATATGAAAATACTTTTTTTTTAAACATAAAACATATGTTTTTGCATAGTTTACCAATATTTCAATGAAATCACATTCATCTTTGTCAATGCTAAGGCTATAATGAAAAGCTTTTTTGTCTCAAGAAAGGTGATTATAAAATGAAAGAAAATACAAAAATTTTTGCTAGTTCATCTCCTATTCTGATTGGATCATGAATGAATGTTCATTAATTCATATGCAATCACAATCTTGTTTTTACTTGAGTCAAAATAATTTTTCATCACATCCTTAGTCTTGATAAAAATGAATGCAATTTCATCAAAATATTGGCAATCTATGAAGAAAACTAATACATGATATGACCCAAAAATGATTTTATTTTCATGATATAATCATGAAAATTATAATACATGATAAGACTTAAAAATGATTTTACTTTCATCATATAACAATTAAAATCTTTGTTAGATTTTTTAAAAATCAAAACAAGCATGAAAACAAAGAAAAACTTTAATATTATAAATATAAACTAGTCATTACTTCATACGAATAATTTATAAATTTTGTGCTATCAGATAGTTCAAACAAAAAATTATATAATTAATATTTAAAAAAGATGATAAAGAAGATATTAGAAATTACAGACCTATCAGCCTTTTATCAGTTTATACAAAATTTTTACCAAGGTTATTACAACTCATCTGCAGAGAACATTGTATTTCCACCTACCAAGAGAACAAGCTGGATTTAAAAGTGGTTTTAGTACAGTAGATCATATCCAGGTATCAAGAGAAGTTATAGAAAGGACAAATGAATATGAGTTGCCATTATGTTTTGGATTTGTAAATTATGAAAAGGCATTTGATTCTATAAACATTTCTTCATTGATTAAAGCATTGGATCTTCAAGGTATAGATTCAGGATAGTGTCATATTTCAAAGAATATTTATAAAAATGCAACAGCAACAATTAGATTACATAATGATACTAGGAAAGTCAACATTGAGAAGGGTGTAAGACGGGGTGACTCCATATTTCCAAAAGTTGTTACAGCAGTGCTGCAAGAATTATTTTGTGGATTAAAATGGGAAGCTAAAGGAGTGAAAGTAAATGGAGATTATTTGTCATTTAGATTTTGCAGATGATGTAGTTGTTTTTGCACATAATGCTTTAGAGCTGCATGAAATGTTGCAGGAGTTATCAGATGAAAGTAGGAAAGTAGGATTAAAGATAAATGTTAAAAAGACTAAAGTAATGTTTAATGGATTTTCTCAAAATATGAAAATAAAGATTGATTATGATGAGTTAGAAGAAGTTAACAGTTACAAATACCTTGGTCAGATTACTGATACAGATGGAAACATAATGAATGAAATTTATTATAGAATTAAACTTGGTTGGAGTGCTTTTCATAGAAATAACTTGGTACTAAAAGGAAATATGCCTATGTGTTTGAAAAGGAAGGTTTTTAATAAGTGTGTTTTACCAGTTCTTACTTATGGATTTGAGACTTGGACACTTAATAGAAGATCAATACAGAGACTTCATACCACTCAAAGCAGTTTGGGAGTAACAAGAAGAGATCAAAAATGCAATATATGCGTGAGAGAACAAACAAGTGTTACTGGCCTCATTGAAAAAATGAAAAGACTGAAGTGGAGTTGGGCTGGACATATTGCTAGAAGAGATGATAATAGATAGACAATTGAAATCTTAAACTGGATTCCAAGATATTGTAAAAAACCCAGAAAGAGATCACATGTGAGATGGATGAATGAAATAAGAAAATGTACAGGGGTGATGTGGAGAAGAGAAGCTAAAGATCGGAAATGGAGTAAGCTTGGAGAGACCTTCATCCTGCAGTGTATTGATAATGATTGATGATGATGAGTGTCACCCTAATAGTTCTCAGTATGCAAGTGATATTCCATGTATTTTTATATTCCAAATTATTAAATGGTTATTTTTGATAATAAAAAAGTATTTTCTTTTTGTTTTCTACCCCCCCCCCTTTCCAGTATATAGTAAAGAACTTAATTTAATGATATAAATATTTTTCTCCACTAAAGAAATAACAAGCAAATAAAATTAATTTATAGCATTCTAATAGAAGTACACAAAATACGAATATCATATTAATACTTGCATTGAATTTGGAATTTACTTGCATTGTAGCAAATATTAGTATCATTTCAGTTATTGGCAAAATGCTTTAAATGATAATGATTGTGACTGTGTTTGAATTATTTAAATTAATGCTATTGTGAGGTTTTATTTTTGTAATGTAATTCTATTAAAGAACTTATATATATATATATAATTAATACATAGAAGTATTATATGCACTGAATACCTCTCATTTCATTATCATTATTATTAGCAATCACTCAAAAAAAGGGTATGGTTTATCTATGAATTGTACAATACTACACTTACTATATTATTAAATATTCTAAGGATTTGGGTACTGCAAATAAAAAAAATGGATAATAGAGAATATAACTCTAGAGTTGAAATTGTTGCAGATGTTACCTTAATTTTTACAAATTGTTACTATTATAATTTTTTTATTTCAATGCTGTGGTGATTATGGATTGAATTTATAGGTTGTCTTTGAACCAAAATTTTGTTCAAATGCCAAATGAATTAACTCCAAATATTACAAAAAAATGAACGCAGGCATATTAAAAAGGATTAATCAAACAATGAGGACAATTAAGTGAAAGTGAAAATAATGAAATTGAACAGAAGGCTAAATTATCGCAATTACGAGAACATTTATGGGTAGTACATGAGAATGTAAGTACATTAGTAGAGAAAGGTAAATTCTATATTAAACACGAATTGAAGAAAGGAATTAATCTTACAATATATAATGACACCTTAGCATAAAATAAAATTAACAATTTTAATTAAAGGCATAAGATTTAAATCAATTTGCTGTATACTTTTTTATTTCTAATTTTATACAGCTTTTATTTTCACCAATATCATTTTTCTTATAATGTTAATCCTATCATGTACAATAAATGATGTTTTTAATTCATTAGCTTTCAAATTAATGAAATAATATGCTAAAATTTAATTTGTATTATTTTATTTGGAAAGCTACATGATTGCTTATCCTAAGGGAAACCCTAATACTGTATAAAATAGTTATGTTTTGACAATGTCTTATTTTTAATGCTACTGAAATTTATTTGTTGTCAGAAGAAAAATAATTAATAAATTGAATTAATGGAAATTTGTCAATATAATCTTGTCAAACAATTGTCAGCAGTTTATTCTTACTAATTTTATTACTTTTCCATAACTTTGTTTGTGTTCGGTAATCTCGTTTAGCGTAATTGAGTAAAATCATTTTTATATTTCAAATATACAGAATAAAGTTTTTAGCGATAAAAATGATATATGTATATAATTGAACTAAATAATATAAAACCTTGTTGTGTTAGTTTTTGATATTATGTAGTATAAAAAGGAAATACCTACTGCTGAGAAATTTTTTTTCTTTAAAAACAAAGATTTTTGCCCTGGAGGTCATATGACAGTCAAGAACCGAACGTAAGAAAATTAAGTTTCAATTAAGAGAATTATAGATCGAATCCCTTATCTTTATTATTTGTCCTGCATGCTTTAGTGCAACAGTATGAGTGGCAGAGTTTGAAGCTCAAGGCCTTGGAATTGCACCCAGCATCTACTACTAGGAGATCCTGAATAATAAACTATTTAATTATTTTGTTTATTCCATCACTATAGTACATAGCACAGTGAGTAAAACTCTAAAGAAGGATATAAAGTATTTCATATCAAACTGGTATAGTTTCATGAATTTCTGATAAGACATGTCTTGTTTTTTGTTTTAAAAAGTTAAACTATTGGTGTGGATTATTTAAAATATTATGGTTTAAAACTACTTAACTATTTAATGTTTTAAGATTTACAGTCTTGGAGGGGGGTATAAACTAAAGTTTGGGAATATAATATTTTATTGTAACAAGTAATTGGACATTATTGGTCCCTGACAGTCATTATAAAGATTTGTCATCAAAATAATTTACCAAAGCACAGGGAGCATATCATCAAAGAATGTCAGTAATCACACCAGAAAATATTTGCCTTTTGAAAAATCCATTATGATTTTTTATGTAGAACATTTGTAAGTAAGATGTCATTTGTTAGCCACTTATTTTGATGGATAGTTACAATAAATGCTAAAGTGGATGATATTTGGAAGTTTAACTTATTATTTACGTTTTTCAACAACTGAGAATAATTTATATTTGCAAATTATTCATTTAACAAATACTTCCTATTATGAAACTTGGTGGAGAATTTTTTTTTTTAGATGTTCTAATATCCTTTTGGTAAATAATGACTATGCATGGATTTATCACTGATACAGTTTGAAAAATCTTGAAGACCAAATTCATATTTTGGTGTAAACATTGCTTTCTTACAAACTTAGCCAAGAAAATATTAAGTGGATGAACATGATGAGATATTATATATGTTTAATGGACCTTTAAAACATCTTATTTAAATATTAACTTTTTAGGTGTTATTCTTAAACAATAACTAAGATATTGACAGCTTTCATAAACATATGTAAAAGAATTTGTCACTTTCTCTCCCTGAAAAATAATTTGATGATACTCTAGATCAGTAGTCTTCAACCTTTTCACACCTGCGGACCGGTAAAAATAAGGACAAGGTTCCATGGACCAGCAAAAATAAGGATAAGATTTCGCAGACTGGCAGAAGTCTATATATAACTTTTCTTAAAGATAAGCATAATTGTTATAACTGATCAAAACAACAATGTTAAATATATAAGATAAAGTTTTATATATATATGGAGTTTATATAATAAAAAACTTTTTAAAAATTTTTTTTAGAAAAGTAATAAAAAATGTAATTCTACCCCCCCCCCCCCCCCATAAACATCCGTGATAACTAGAAAAACAAATTAATTTATGAATGATTGATTAGATTTTGTTTTAGTTCTGTTTTCTTTTTTTTTTTAATTGGATAAAAATGAGATGAAAAAATAAATAAAAACTGGCTATATTAATTCAAAGTTTAAACTCTTATTACGGCATGGACCAAGGGTTGAAGAACACTGCTCTAGATGCTGATCAAATTATATACTTTCAATTACATAACAAAACACACATACTACTTGATCAAAGTAATAGTGTTTCATAGTATTAATGACCCTATATGGATCTGAAGTTGCTCAATATTATCATTCACTAGATTTTCCATCTTTATAAGAAATGAGAAAGCAAATATAAAGGATTATTTTACATTTATTCAGAAATTTGTCAAAAAAGTTGATATTAACACAAGTTGATCATTTTAGTATTTACATATAATTTGAAGCATTACATTTTTTAAATAGTATATTATGTTATTAATTAGTGATTAGCCTAGAGATATTATTAAACATTTATTTTCTAATTAAAATATTGATAAAATAAAGAATAGAATAGGATTAAATGAGAATAAAAAAAGGTAATTTATATTGGCTTCAATTTAGTCAAAGATTTGTTTTAGTAAAGTTAGAAAATTATTTAAAATGATTAATAATAATTATAATGTTTTCATTTATCCAGTTTACAAAAAGAAAAAAAAAGTTTAAATGTTTTAATTAATAATAATAGGGGATATAATAATTTAGAGATTATGAATTCAGTTTACATAATAAAATGTTTGAATTGTTTTAAAAAGAATATGGAGATGTCATATGTTGGGACTACAAAAAAAAATTGGAAACTGGATTAAAACACCATTTAAGTGATAAAAATTCTGCTATTTACAATCATATGAATAAATTTAAATATAAAGATTTTGAAATAAAATCTTTAGAATATATAAAGTCATACCATGAAAGAATGATAAAGGAAGGAATTTACATTAGTGAAATTAAACCTGAATTAAACACAATGTTAATAGAAAAGAAAATAATAGATTTATTAATTAAATGTTTAAAATGTATTTTTTTTTTGGGGGGGGTATATATAAATGTAAAAAATTTGATTAAGTTGAGGCTGTAATAGAAAAGATGTTGAGATAAAGAGAATTTTTAATATTTTTGCATTTGTTTGGAATACTGATATTTATTATTATATATTCGTATTTTTTTTTTATTGTTCCTTGAAAAAGACTATATAAAATAGTTGAAACATTTGATGTATTTTATTTTTATTATAGTCATATAAAAAGTTTTAAAAAGAAATTTGATGTATTCATTGACATATATGGAAAATTATGAACTATTTTGAAAGAAAAAATGTGTAGATGATATTTTAAATTTATTGATTTACCATTTAAATATAATGTTATTTTTTAAATTTTGAATTTATAATTGTCTATCTTTCTACAGCATTAGTTAGTTTTAAGCATTTTTTGTGAATAGACTCAAAATATCACAAAATGAGTAACTTTTATTACTTTTGAGAAACTTATAAAATATACTTTACCATTTTAAACTTCCTCTTTCTGTTTTAGCTCCACCTGATTTAAACTCTTTTAAACATTAGTAATGTTTGGATAACCAAATATTGTCTTATTTCTACTAACATATTGATAATTTTTAAAACACTTTTCTCTATATATTGGTGTACTTATAACTATTTCCTCATCCTTTTGAAATATTTATTAATATCTTAATAATTTTATACAATATAAAAAAAAATTTCATCATCTTGAATTGTACATCTTTTTCTCTCATACTTATTTTACATTATCTTGTATTTCACTTTTTCATCTTATTTACTATATCATGATAACTACATTCTAATATTTTTTGACTTTTTAGAAATCTTCTACTGTCATTTTTTTTAAATCAGTTTATGCTTCTGGAATTTCATGCTGTTTGACTAAATTTAAGTCTTCACTCACATCTATTCTATTTCTTTCTTTCAAAAACCTTTTCATTTTCTCTATTCCAAGTCCAGATTCATTGACATAAATTTTTAATATTTTTTGTAACTTAAACATCTTTTGTATTTCCATCAAATACTACACCCATTTCCATTTTATCTATATTATCTTCTATGTCTATATATTGAATACAAATTTGTGTTTTTATCTGCTTCATCTTCATATAACTAGAATTCTTTTCTTTCTCCTTTAAATCTTTCAAAGAAACTAATATTTTCTCTGGAAACAATGATGTATTTATTACTTTCCTAGGTAATAGTATGAATACTGAGCCCTACCGTTGATAGTGCTCTTTTTCACCCCATGCACATCCAATATACAGATTCATGGGATGTCGGGTTTTTTTACAGAATACTACGATATAAAAACTTCTTTTTTTTTCACTTTCTATACATAAAACTTGTATGTTTTTTTTTTTTTCATTTTTAATAAACAAACACTTTTGTTTTTATATAGTGTAGGGTACGGGGGTGGGGGTTGCTTTTAAATTATCGACTTTTTTTTTGATTTTGAATTATCGATTTCCTTACATAATACTATGGTAAAAAAAATTTTTTTTACCCCTTTTTATACATGAAACTTATAGTTGCTTTTTTTTTTTTGCCTTTTTAATGAACAAACACCACTTTGTTTTTAGATGGTAGAAGGTGGTTGGTTTGCTTTTAAATTATCGCCTTTTTTTTTTTTTTGGATTTTGAGCTTCTTTTTGAAAACCTTAAACAATTCAGTTTTAATTAATAAACCAACAGTTGTTTTTTAGAAAGTGGAGGGGCATTGGTTTGAATTTTAATTCTCATCGTTTAGTATCTTTTGCCGATGTACTGGAAACTTGGCATATTAATTTTAAATGTGTTTGAATATAGAATACATATAAAGAGATAGATGAACAAAATATACAAATTATTGGAGGGGGTTGGTTTGCTTTTAAATTATCGACTTTTTTTCCTTGTTGACTTTTTATTGATTTTGAGCTTTTTTTTTTTTTTTGGAAAGCCTTATTAATCAATTCATTTTTAATAAGCCAATAGTTGGTTTTTAGAGGGTGGAGGGGGATTGGTTTGATTTTTAATTATTGTCTTTTATTATTATGAGGTGGTTTTTCTAAAAAAAATATTTACACTACCAAAACCTTTATATGATAGCAAAAAGTTCTTCCTTTATTTTTTGCCTTTTTTTAAAAAGCCTTAATTAAACAGTTCATTTAAAAAAAAAAAAACATTTTTTTAAGGGGGAGTTACAGTTTGTTTGACTCCAATAGGAGATGAGTCTTAAAGCTGTAAGTAACAGGATTTTGGAGCTGTCCAACCAACTTCCCTTACACAGACCCCAGGTATGGTTGCAGGAGTGGCAATGGAATTCCCCAGATCCTGTAATCGATTAAATCCATGCTCCTTCCATAAGCATATAGCTTTGCATCTGGCAAGATGTTTGTTCTCTTTCTGGAAAAACACAACAGTGTCAACTTCTGTGGTTGGCAATTCACTCCCCTTCAACCAATTTTGAATACTTGCCATGCTGACATTTTACTGGTCTCACATGGATTCACACATAAATGTGAATTTGTGCATGAACTTGCCAGAACTCTGCTGAAAATCCTAACCTTTTTAGATTGTGTGCAGTTCAAAATCATCAGGAAGCATGCGTGATGGCCTGACAATTCTTAATATGTAATACTAAATCCACTACCCTTTCTCAAAATTTTACCACAATGAAATTTTTTGATAGTTTTGCATTCTTCAAATATAGCCAGCATCAGATCAGACCATAGTGAGAATTGAATTGCACTCACTTGAGAAATACTGTCACAAGTCAATGGGCATAGTATTTCATTATGTAACTGTAGGATACATTGCTCTCTAGGTGACCAGTTAAGGATCTAAACAACACTGTTGTAGTGATAGCCCTAAGTTAGGCCGCTAAAATAGTATATTGATGTGTTGTGTGAAAAACAGTGCCATCAAATGGTAGGTTTCAGTATTCATGCTATTACCCTTTCCTATTATCTATTATTACTGCATTATTAACAAACTTTATTTTATTTTACATTATTTTTAATTTGTCTATACATTTATATAAATGATCCTTTTATTTGGCTCTGCTTCTTCTATTTTAGATTGGTTCATTTTATTATTGATTAATTTTGCTTTCAATTTGTATTTTTTTTTTTTTATTTAATTCATCTACTACTTCACTTTGAATATTCTCTATTTCATTAAAATTTATTTGTTCTTCTTCCATTGTACCTACTACTGCTTTATATATTTCTTGATATTCACTTTTAATTATATTTCTCTATTGTGTTTGCTGTGTGATTTGAATAAACATATACTAATAGATATATATGTTTATAATATTTATTTATTAAACATAAAAATGCATATTCTACAATATATAAAATCATTATAACTTCACTTGATACTATTGGTTAAATATAGCATCTAGTTGCCATGCTACAATAGAAAGCACTTCAGGTAACTTATAATTTACCTATCACTTCCAGCTATTCTATAACAGTTTGAATCTTGTATGCTTTGAGTCTAGTGGCTTCCATTCTAACATGAACCTCACTGTTCAGCCACAAAAAGGACAATTCATATACTGGTGCATTGTCTGGTCTTACCTCCAAATGTATTGACGATTTATGATGAGATCCCCAACAATAATAGAAACAGTTGAATTCACATCGTCATCTATTGGTCCTTTCTTGCCATTGGAAGTATGTTATTTATATGTATATCTATTGGTCTGTGGTGATTAATATTCAGTCCAATCAAGATAAGATGAAATATGAACTAGCCATTATTTGAAGGCAAGGTGAGATATAACACTCCATATCCTGGTACAACTTCTCTATGTTATTGTCTAAATCTTATATTTGTTTTTGCCCTTGCTGCATCTACATTAGTACCACTATAATCTGACTTGAATCATTTTCCTTTTGTACTGATTTTTTTTTCTTTTGCTGATTCATAGATTCTAATTCTATTCCTATTTCTTCAATATTTTCTCAAAATTTTCTCTTATAATCAATATTTTAATAGCAGAAAGTGGTTCAAATCTATTCCTATCCATCAATCACAACTTCCATTAAGAATATACATTTAAAATACTCATCTCGTATTTCTTTCATTTTTCTTTAAAACTTATTAATTAAATTATTTTTTACATATTTTTACTAGACCTTCCCAAACATAAAATTGTCATGGCACAATTTCACATCTAATTTCATTTCAAATATATGAGTTTATTTCATCATGCTCTCTTTATTTGCTTTTATTTTATATCATTACTTTTCCCCCCAAAAATGTTATTCCTCAATCATGCTCAATAGAACCCACGTCAAACTCATCACTGGTAAAATTATCATTAAAGATATCAAAGTATTTAATAAGATTCTTTTTAAAAACTTATGATAGTTAGTGCATTATCAACAGCATATTTCTCTGATAATATAATAATATTTAATGACTGCAGACTGGATTCATTAAAATAAACAAAAACTGGGTATTCTATCTAAACATAATAAACCAGGATTAAGCCTCTGGTATCCACATATCAATGATAAGTGAGGTATTAATCAGCTAACAGGTTTATCAAAATTTTCACATATCCTCTGGTGCAAGAATCATAAGAAGTTCTTTCAAATGGAACTAATTTGTACTTGATAGCCTAATGACTATTTAGGGTAAAAATGCACTTAAAAATCTATTCACATGATTTATTTTATATATCACAAACAATCTAGAAAACAATACAGTCCATTTCCTCTTGACCAATATATCTAGCATCCGCAACATCAAATCAGAAATGGTTTTAAAATGTTAGCTTATCCATTGGGTCACTGCATTTATTCATATCCATTCATTATACAGATAAAGTCTATTAAGATTTTTTTTCTTCAAACTTTTAAAAAAATGACTCACAAATATCAAACATACTTTTGAAAATCCCTTAATTTATGCTTTCCAAGAAAATCATTAAATTATTTTAGAGAATATAACATTCAAAGCATATACTTTTTTTCTCAATATTATAAGTTTATTAAGACTCATACTTTTCCTCTCAGGCACTTTTAGATAAACAAATTATATAATGATGAATTCATAGAAATCCATATTTTTCCTCTCAGGGATATAAGTTTATTGGATCACCACAATTAGAGAATACATATAGGTACACCATGACTAGGAAATCAAACATTGTAACATATCAGTAAAATCTATTAATTGAAAATGATTTCCATCAATCCAACTTGCAAATATTTTTTTGAGCCATGCAAGTCGTGTTGTACCCATTACATATTGACACTACACAATAATACTACAAATTATGATACAAATATTGTGTTATGGAACACAATAAACTAATGTTATAAACCCATCATAATATGTCATTAATAGATATGCATTATATTTAAGATAAAATAAATGCATGAATGAAATTGAGATCAAAAACCATCATGACAACTGATAACCACAATAATAAATTTTTATTGCATAACATGTGTGAATAAAATATAATACAAAATTAAATTAATAATAAAACAATATATTAAATATCTATATATAATCCTTCTAAACACTTTCCTTCTTCCTTACCTTTATTTCTTTTATCTTCATATTCTTTTATCTTCATATATAATATTGCAATTCAAATAATTCTTCTTACACTTTTTTCAGCAAAAAAGAGAAGTAGAAGAAGAAAATAGGATCTGATGAAGACTGCAAAGTACAGTGGAAACTATAACTATAATAATAATAATAATAATAATAATAATAATAATGATGATGATGATGATGATGATGATGATGATGATGATGATGATAATAATAATAATAATAGAAGAAGAAGAAGAAGAAGAAAGAAAAAAGAAGTTGTTTTTCATGAAAAATGTGTAAGAAGAATTATTTGAATTGCAATATAATATAATATATTAAATAAATAATAATAAAATAAATAACTGATGTATACAACATGGTTGCAGAAAAGTTTGCTATTAACTGAAAAGTATTCTTTGCTTCCTCTTGGAGGCCTTAAAGGAACTGGGCATGGAAAATTTCTAATGTCTACTGTATACATTCTTGTCAATATAGCTGTTATTACTATGTGATTATTTATATAGTATATGAACATGGATGGGCTGCTCACCAATATTCATTAGCAAGTGTGGTGAGTTTATTGGCTTTTTACGTCTGAGTTTAAAATTAAGAAACACCATGGTCTTTCTTTTCAGTTGCCTGGTAAGGTAGAATGAATGTGTATGTGAATGAAATTTTTTTCTAATAAATATTTACAATCATGACACACAAAAATAAATCATGGCTCTTATTCCCAGGAGGTTGTAAAGCCACCAGCCAAAGCAGTGGTTGGTGGCCTATGGCAGAGATTGCTAAGAACCTCCTGATTGAAGACTCAGGCTGCCATTTGATGATGATTTATTATTTAAGGACTTACAAATGCAGATCACTTTGGATTTTTGCAAAGGCACAAATATTTGAAGTATAAGTGGTGTAGGATTCATTATAAATAAAAAGTGGAAGAATAATATTGTGGAGATTGATGGTGTATTGGACAGAAAGGCAAGATTAGTTATTCAATTTAAAAGCAGATATCAAATACAGACAATTCAAGTTTATGGCCCAACAATTTATCATAGTGATGAAGTTGTAGAAGATTTTTATATAGATGTACAAAAGGTTTTTGATCAGACTAAACAACATTTTAAAATTGTTATGGAAGACTTTAATATGAGAATTGGTAAACAAATGAAAGATGAAAGTGTTGTAGATAAATTTGGTTATGGTAATAGAAATGAGAGAGGACATTGCATTAAAAGAAAATTCTTTTTTTGAGAAAAATGTTAAAAGGAAATGGACATGGAAGCATCCAAATGAAGGTACAACAGAATTGGATTATATTTTGACTAACAGAAAATTCACATTTTAAGATTATAATTCTCTTAATACGTTCAACAAAAGAAGTAATCATTGATTAGTAAGATGTAAGATACATGTTAATGCAAAACTAGTGAGAAAAATTATTAAGAAAAACAATATTCACAGTTGACATTCCTAATTTCCAGAACAATTCTAGTGATTTTAATTTAGAACTTGCAAATCATTTTCAAATATTAGCAGATTTTGAACTTGATTCAGATTTGAAGGAAATTAGAAAATAACTGATACACTTTTAAAAACTGCAACAAAGATATCTGTTAGAAAAAAGCAGCAATTGACTAATAAAATCTCTACTGAGACTAGAGAATTTATGAATAAAAGAAGGAATATGAAGATATATAAAAACGATGCATTCAGGATTGAATATCTCAAATTTTGTAAATAGTGCAAAAATGAGTTTATAATGATGTATGAAAGTGTAATTGTGAGCTATCAAGGAAAGCTGTAGAAGAGAATAAAAGTCTCAAGAATGTAAAACATCTTGGTATTGTTATGAAACTTATTTCTGCAATAGGAAAAAAAAAGATAGAACTATTACTAAAAACAGAGATTATTATTTATTAATACACACTTTATAATATTTTATTAGATATCAACTATCTATGCACATTAAGGAATTGGTATTATTATGATTATCTGTTTACTAAACATTAAGTTAATATTTTGATAATTAGCATTAAATGGTTGTCAGGCATTTCTCAGCCAAGCAAATCATTTTTGTCAGTTGCAATATATATATATAATAATAATAAATTTTTGGCCTGAATTCATTATCATAGGTTTTTTTCCTAAGAATCTTGGCAGATTGTTCACTTTTATGTAACAAAAATAAAACTGCATTTGTATTTGAACTTTCTGTGATGAAAATTGATCCGAAATTTTTTTAAATTAATTTGGTTGTAATTTAATTTTCTAATATTTCTATAAAGTTAAAATAGACGTTTCTCATGTAATTAAAAATATTAAATGTTTCATTAGTCTCTTTGAATAAGAAAATATTTATATGAATTATTATTTTATATATGATCACCATTTTTTATGGTTATACAAGTTGTTAAAACAGTAGCCATTCTCTCCATACAGTACAGCCACACAGTGCAAACCGTAGTAATCAATGGCTGCAAGAAGGTTTGTGCATCAAAATCCATATTTACTCATCCAATATTGCTAGATTAGTTTCTAGCTTGTGACCTTCATCAGTGAGGAACTTTGGATTTGAGAGCACTATACCTACTTCTTTGGATATAATGTAACCCTTCAGTAGCTACCTTTTCAATTAATTATAAACCTACGAGTCCAAAATGAAAACACAACAATGTTTTCAATCCAAACTCATTCACTTGTATAGTCATACAGATCTGAATTTATTTCAGTATATACATTTTGGTATCTTTTGTTTTTTAAATAACCATAGCCACCCTGACCAGGATTGGTATAAAATGATTAATATGTCAGATGATCATTATTTCTTATGCTTATGCAAGTTATGAAAACAATAGAAATTCCCTTTTTACAGCACTCCCAGCCAGTGCATGTCATGGTTTGTGCATCAAAATCCCTATCTAGTGCCTAACCATCCAATATCCCCAGACTTGTTTCTAGCTAATAGCCTTCATCAGAGAGAAAGCCTTGGATCATACAGCACTATCTTTGAATTTAATGAAACCTGTCAGCAGTCATCTTTCACCTTTTAATTAACTATAAAACTATGAGTCCAAAATGAAAACACAATAATGTTTTCAATTCAAGTATGTTTGTTTGTATAGTTATACAGATTTGAACCAGTTCAGTATCTATATTTTGAGGTCTTTGGTTTTTTGAATAACCATAGTCATTATTATCCTTTGGCCAGGATTGGTATAAAATCACTAAAAACAGTCTGAAAATATTGTTATGAGTAAGCACTAAGGATAGATTTTGATGCCTATACCTTATAGCATGTAGTGATTACTATGACTTAAACTGGGTGACACCATTGTATGGAGAGACTTGCAATTGTTTTAACAGTTTGTATAAATATAAGAAATGATGATCATGTGATGTTTTAGAGATTTTATACCAATCTTGGCCAAAGGTTGATGGTAACTATGGTTATGAAAACCAGACACCAAAATGTATAGATACTGAACTTGGTCCATATGTGTATGACTTTACAAACAAATGAACTTGGATTGAAAACATTATTATGTTTTTACTTTAAAGTCATAGCTTTATAATTAACTAACAAGGCAAAAGATGGCTTCTGGAGAGTTTCTTCAGATCCTAAGATCTTCTCACTGATGAATGCCATAGCTAGAAATTAGGATAGGATAAGTAATCACTAGATAGGGATTTTGTTGCACAAATCTTTTAGCATCCATGATATAACTTGCACTGTTTGGTACTATATTATGGAGAGGACTGCTAATGAATTATTATTCTGAGCAGTAAGGACAAAAATGATAGTGATAAGCAGAGAAGAGTTCTCTGAATAGATTC
This sequence comes from Epiperipatus broadwayi, assembly GCA_028023455.1. Classification (NCBI taxonomy): domain Eukaryota; kingdom Metazoa; phylum Onychophora; class Udeonychophora; order Euonychophora; family Peripatidae; genus Epiperipatus; species Epiperipatus broadwayi. The sequence goes on along the minus strand of JAQFVV010000426.1, from coordinate 419,925 downwards.
CAACTAAGATGAAAAATAAAATTAAAAATGAGATCTTCACTTGATCAGTTAAATTAATGTTGCATTTAGCTCATCAAATTAATTCTGTAACTTACATAATCTTCCGAACTGTATACCATATAATACATGTATTTTAAAAAAATTTTACACTTTTTATTATCAACACCATGTAATTTTTCAATATATATTAACTTATAATGTAACAAGAGCCAGTCTTTACTGAAGTGTCATCTGTTGTAAGTTTAAATAATCAGATGCCTTTTAATCACTAAAACAGTTTTTGACTTCTGCTTTTATAAATGAGAATTAGGAATTCAAAGCTAGAACCACTGCATTTAGACACCTAGCAAACGCTTTTAACATCTTAGTCAACAGTTATTATAGTATTTTCTATAAAGTCTTTCTGCTTTATAAAAATCAAGAAAGCTTGATTTCAGCATCCCAACAAATTAGTTTTTTTCTATTAGCTTATCTCTTGATATCCAGTCAAGAGTTAATCAAAATCTATGAATTAATTTTTTATTATTATAATGCCCTGAACAGTTTGGTCTATTAGTGTCCTATTTGAAATCAGGAGATCCCAGGATTGATTCTGGTGCTCACAGGAATGGTTCTCAAAACTTCTTATGAACTCCCAAGCAATAAAGCCATATGCATTTTATTATTATTATTATTATTATTATTATTATTATTATTATTATTATTATTATTATTATTATTATTATTATTATTATTATTATTATTATTATTATTATTATTATTATTATTATTATTATTATTATTATTATTATTATTATTATTATTATTATTATTATTATTATTATTATTATTATTATTATTATTATTATTATTATTATTATTATTATTATTATTATTATTATTATTATTATGATTATTATTGATGATGATGATGATGATGATGATGATGATGATGATGATGATTTTAGAGCATCTCTTTTGGGTTTTTTTTTAATTTCTACAAAAACTTAAATAATAACAGTTTAGGTTTGAATTCATTTATTTATTTATTTTAATTTCTCTTATTATTTCTAATATAATTTCTTCAAAAAATTTTCTTTTATTATCAACACATCAATAGACTCTTCAGCATATAACATTATAATGTAAACAATAGCAATTCTATTCCAATGCCATCCATTGCAAACATGAGTGAACAGTGATTTCCAAGCTTTAATACATTTTACTCCCCCATCTCCAGACTGATTTTTGGAGTTTTGCCTATTAAAGAAGATTTGGGATTCAAAGATAGAACCTGTGCAGTTTATTGATATGAATCTGGTATCTTTAACTTATTTTTCATTATCAAAATAAAAGCCTGAAATTTAACAATCTTGTTTTCAATACAAGCCAATATACTTCTGTAGCTGCATAGATGAGTAACTATGTATTTTAGTAATATCAATTTTTATCTAAGGATATGAATCCTTTTCTCTGCCTAGAGAATATTAATTCCAACATATTATTTGATTCTTCAATTTATTGCTTGATTCTTCAATTCTCTATAAAGTTAATAGAAATAATTCTCTATTCAAGTAATCATTAATTATCAGATATCAGTGCATTTTAATCCCCATCCATAGACATTATTTTATAGACTTTGCAGATTATGTTTGGTTCAAAACTTAAGCTTTTAACTGTATTCACCAGATGTTTAGTAGCATTGTTCCTGATCATTGATAAAGACAAAAACCAGAAACCAATCAAAGAATGAGAATTAAAGTACATACCATTTAATAATCAGTGATTATTCAAGCTTAATAAATATAATAGTGCTAGACTATACATTGTTTTTTCTTAACATTAATTGCTTTTTTTCTTGCATTCAAAGTACATTTTTCATACCACAAATTAAAATTGATGAGATATCTTTGATTATTATTATTTTTTACTTAAACATATAAGCACATTTCTTTTAAATGAAAAAATAAGCCTACCAAATGCTTTCTCTCCCATGAAGAAGTAAACTTAATTCTATTATTTATGCAATAACTATTTGTGTTGTTATATTAAAATATATTGATTTTGAAACTTAAATATTATTATAACAGAACTGATATCTCTAGACATGCTTTTTCTCTTTTTATTCACATACATACATAATTATGTACAAAACCATAAAATTATATATAACCATTAAGCATCATTAAAACTATTAAATAACAAAACAACAGTAAATATTAACACAAGAAATATATGTATAACAGATTATTTGTCTAAAAAGAATTTCAAATTTAAAGCAGCATCACAAAATAATGAAACTCTTTGCATTATTAAAAAATAAAAATTTCAAATTTTAAAAAAGAACATTTTAAAGGACCTTGCAGTGCAGTTATAGTGCACATCTTGACATTCCTTTGATCTTGGCTTGATTTGAATTGGGATAAAACTTGAAAATGTTTCACAAATTCTAATACATATTAGGATTATTTTTTCAGGCAGGTGAGTCATAATCAGACTTACTATCTACTTTTGGTCAGAAAATCAGATCTAGTTATTCTTAAGTAGAAAATAAGTAAAGAAAAATACCCAAAGTATTATCAGTCAACATCTGAAAGCCTGATAAATGATTCTTTCTTCTTCACTATTTTTATGAGAGATTCTTAGGCTATTTAAAGACTGTTTTACTTATCAATCTTAATGATGATATCTCAAGAAAATGAGATGATAGAATAAATTATATTATTAGAGTGGCAGGCAATAGCAAATTACTACAGTCTATGACAAAATGTTATTGCCTGATCTTAATACTCAAGTTGATTTTGGGCAGAAAACTTTGGACAAGATTTTTGGGGTCCATTTGGAAGTGAAGGTTCTACTGAAATGTCCCTCCCCTTCACTATTACATCCTATAACATTCATTACAGAAAACAGTGTTGATTGTATTTTGTAACCCCAAAGACACCTTATGACTTTAATATTAAAAATATTATAGAACTGTTTACAGCTAATAAGATCTTATAATAGAATATAATTAGCTTCCAATTTCTGGCATTTGTAATAAGCAGATCTATTGAGTTGCAGTCATCATACATTATTCATAACTTACTATATATTTATTTAAGCATTATAGTCATTCATTGCTGCTATGCATGATGTGGTACAGGAAGTAGAATAGTAGACCCGAGAATTAGAGACGTACCCAAGCTGCCATTAATGATGCTTGAACCCCATGTGATTTATCACATTATAATCATTATTTGAAAGCAAATAAATAAACAAGCTAAACAAAATTAAAAATATGTTTATCAATATTATCAATTAGAAAATATCAGTCCACATAAAATATTTGAAAAATATTAATTCTAATAGTATGTTATTCAATTGATACCTTGAAGAATATTATTAATTTAAAAACTTTTTTTTCCAACAACCTACTCTCTCTACACAGAGGTGGGTGGACGTGAAAGTATATTATTTTGGCAAATATGCCATTTAAATATTTTTAGTGCATTGATATAAACAAAAATTAGGAAAAATATTTTTAAAATCTCATTATTTTTATCCTGATAATTTTATTAATACACTGTATCACTCATATTCAACATTCATTTTTTTTTTTTTTTTTTTACAAAAGAATGTATTCTAATATTAAGAGACTTTTTCAGGCTTCACCTGTTAAATAGTTAGAATAAATATAATTCTACCTGAGTATTTATTGTTGAAGATTACCAAGAGTTGATGAGATCATATCATGTGATTCATATTACAATTTTCTTTTCAGCTTCTTGTAAATAGAAAAGCCATCTAATTACTTGTGGTGTGGAAGTGTAAAAGTCAAAGTGCTTACAGGTGAATCATAAATGATTAAATGAATTCACTGGAGACATATTTCAAATGATGCCCTCTAGTGGAAAATTTGTTAAAAAAATTCAATAGTCTTTAAAATATACTGTACTAATAATAGATTAAACTACAGTAATTCAAAAAATTTATAAGTCAATTATTAAGATTCTCTAACGCAACTGGACGTATATATTTACAATCATAATTTTGTGTGTGTGTGTGTGTGTTAGCAATTTTCATAAATGCTTAAGATGAATGTAATTTATATGTATTTGTTATAATGTATAAAAGTATGAAATGAATTAAACTGAGAATAAAGTTTAGATAATTTCTGCTTTTGCTTTGCTGTGTTTTCATTTCGTAAATTGGAAATATGCAACAACCAATAGAATAAAATCTGGGTGAGTTTATTTCATAGCAAAGGAGAGATATTGTGAGAAAAATATAATAATAGTCACAATATATGACACTTCAAAAGAAAATAGTAGCTTCAATAAATAACTTAGAGGCATTGATCAAAATTTTATCTATCTTAGATTGTTTTAATTCTGTTTTATGTTTTCATTAATGTTAGTAATAATCAAAATATAGAGATCTAATTGTTCCTTTTATTTTCCCTCCTCTCACTGAAGTATTTTCTATTTTAGCTTCTTTGATAAACTCTAATTTTTAATACCTTATTGTTTTTAATTTTATTTACCTTGTTTAACTCTATCTTTTTTATTTATGCCTCAGTTTTTAAACATGTCTTTATTGTCTATGATTTCAGATCCTTAGATCAACATTGCAATCAAATATTTTTTTTCTTTTTAAATATCACTGTTTATCTTTCTAGCTTTACCATTCACCTTTATAATGTTAGAGGGGTTTTTTTTTTGTATATTGTAACGTTTTCAGTTATAACTAATTCATTAAATCCTTATTTTATTTATTTGATCTATTTTTTACATCTTTATATACTATAAATTCTAATTAAATTTTAATAATTATTAATAAGTAATAATTTACTAAGGCTGAAAAATACGAAGGTAGGGACCTCTATAGGTCTTAAAACACAAGCTTACGCTATGAAGAAAAGAGAGAATCCTTCTTTACTTCAACCTACTTTCATATATAAATAGGTGAAGCTGAAGTGTTTTGATCTTTTCATTGACTCATAGTAAATTGTAAGATGTATTATAAGAATTGTGGACTTAATTAGTGAAGTATTGAATAGCTTCACACTCTTAGATCAAAACACTTCAGCTTCATCTATTTATATATAAAAGTAGGTTGAAGTAAAGAAGGATTCTCTCTTTTCTTCATAGCGTAAGCTTGTGTTTTAAGACCTATAGAGGTCCCTACCTTCGTATTTTTCAGATGCTTATTTCTAAGGTTACAGCCTTAGTAAATTATTACTTAATATAATAATGGGTGTTTAATAAAATTTATAATTATAATTATTAATAAGGAAATTTATATTATGACATCATGATTAAAAACATGAGCAGAGCTCACATGACATATAATTTACATTTAATATCTGCATTATTAGTAGTAATATATTATATATCAATTTAATTAATAGACTCCAGATATGGAAGTTATGCTGAGGACATGTGCAAGGGTGGGTAAAGAGGTGGGGATTAAATTTAGTGAGGGAAAAATCAAATATAATGATGGTTAATATTGTGGAAAAGGAAGATGTAGAATATTTATTGGGAGATATTAAGTTAAGTGTGGTGAATAGATATAGTTATTTGGGAATTATTTTAAGTAATCAGGAAAATTATTTGGATGAATGGAGAAAAAATTGATAAATGAAGCAAAGAAAAGAAAAGGATTAATAAAGAAATTAACAGTGTTTTCATATAATAAATATGATGTATCTAGAATTATATGGAAGGGAGTTGCAGTAGCAGGGTTAACATATGGTAATGATGCATTATATGTTAATGAAGGGATGTTAAATTACTTAGAAAAAGTTCAAAGGGAAGTAGGAAGACATGCATTGGATGTAGATGTATGGACAGCAAGGGGGAGGGGGGGCAATTCAAGGAGAAATGTGATGGTCAAGTTTTCATATGAGAGATGCAAAAAGTAAAATGAAAATGTTTGGTAGATTGCAGTTTATGGATAATAAAAGAATAGCCAGAATAGTATTTAATTGGGTTATGAGTAAAGGGCAGGTAACAAGATGGGTGAGAAAGGTAATGTGGTATGCAAAAGATTTGGATAAATAATTTATATCAGTATATTTATACAAAAAATGGGATGATTGTGTTAGGAGGATTGTTGAGGGTTATAGTAGTAAAAAATGGGATAAAAGAATAGATTTATTAATAAAGAATAGGGAGTTAGAGAGATGGAGAACTAGTATGGAGAGTAAAAAGAGTTTAAATATGTATAGAAATAAACAGAATATTAGATGCGAGTTAATATATGATAATAGTAAGGAAAGTAGTTTATTGTTTAAGGCTTAAACGGGATCTTTAGCAACAAGAGAATATACATGTAAGTGGGAAAAATGATTTAGTCTGTAAATTATGTAAGGAAGGAATAGAAAATATTAGGCACCTGTTAATTGAATGTAAATGCTTGAAAACAGAAAGAGCATGTATAATGAAGTTATGGAAGAATAAATATGAAAAAAGTGATTATACAGAAAGTGGATTATTGGTTTTTGTGCTGGGTTTGGGAAAAGATAAAGGGGATTTAGATATAAAGGCCATAGAGTTGACAAAGATTATGTTGTGGAAATGGGATGGAGCAGAATATGGGAAAACTTAGAGTGGGGAATGGAAAATAAAGTGGCTAACAGGTTTCTCTGGGCATAATTGTTGAAAGATTTCTTGAATCTGTTTGCTACAGTACATCACATCACATCACAAAAAAAGCAAGAGGTTTAAATGGATGGGAGCAGAGACGGTAATGCATTTAGGATATAGGGCAAAAGTAAAGTTATTATCCTGTTTTAATAAGATGGCACAGAATAGAGTTTTTTCGAGTAGTTGGAGTAATACAAGAGTAAGATTAATATTTAAAGGAAAGGGTAAGGATCATAGAAAGTTAAATAATTACAGACCGATAGTGGTGACATCAGTTTTGTATAAAGTTTTCTCATATACGGTGGCTAGAAGAGTTGTAAAATGCATGAAAGAGAATAATGTAATGGTGGAAATGCAAGGAGGTTTTAATTAGATGGGTGTATAGGATATAGTCAATTTGTAGTTACACAACTTATGGAAATGTGTAGGAATTCAGGTAAACAATTATATATGAGTTTTATAGATACAGAGAAAGCATATGATAAAGTAAATAGGAGGGAATGGATGAAGCTTTAGTGGATATTATTAAGAAATTATATGAAAATAATTATTATATATAGAAACAGTTAAAGTTAAAAATGGTGTGGGACTAAGGCAGTAATGCCCTATGTCATCTATTTTGTTTGTGTTGTATTTGAGTGAAATAGAAAGAGCAATAGAAAGAGTAGGAAGAGGAATAATAGGTGGTAAGGGAGTATATATTTTGTCAGGTCTTTTTTTTTTTGTGGGTGATATATTTTTGTATGCAGAAAGAAAAGAAGATATGGAAGTTATGCTGAGGTTATGTGCAAGGGTGGGTAAAGAGATGGGGATTAAATTTAGTGAAGAAAAATAAAATATAATGATGGTTAATACTGGGGAAAGAGAAGATATATAATTTTTATTGGGAGATATTAAGTTAAGTGTGGTGAATAGATATAGTTATTTGGGAATTATTTTTAAGTAATCAAAAAAATTATTTGGATAAAATGGGAGAAAAATTAATAAATGAAACAAAGAAAGAAAGGGATTGATAAAGAAATTAACAGTGTTTTTATATAATAAATATGATGTAGCTAGAATTGTATGAAAGGGGTTGCAGTAGCATGGTTAACATATGACAATTATGCATTGTGTGTTAGTAGAGGGGTATTGAATTACTTGGAAAAAGTTCCAAGGTAGGTAGAAAGACATGCATTGGATGCAAATGTATGGACAGCAAGGGAGGCAGTTCAAGGAGAAATGGGATGGTCAGGTTTTTATATGAGAGATGCAAAAGTAAAATGAAAATGTTTGGTAGATTGCAGTTTATGGATAATAAAAGAATAGCCAAAATAGTATTTAATTGGGTTATGAGTAAAGGGCAGGTAACAAGATGGGTGAGAAAGGTAATGTGGTATGCAAAAGATTTGGTTAAAGAATTTATATCAGTCTATTTATACAAAAGATGGGATAATTGTGTTAGGAGAATTGTTGAGTGTTATAGTTGTAAGGAATGGGATAAAAACAGATTTATTAATAAAGAATAGGGAGTTAGAGAGATGAAGAACTAATATGGAGAGGAAAAAGAGTTTAAATATATATAGAAATAAACAGAATATTAGATGAGAGTTATAATATATGATAATAGTAAGGAAAGTAGTTTATTGTTTAAGGCTTGAATGGGATCTTTAGCAACAAGAGATACAAGTTGTAGCGGTCAAAACATGTTTATCCATCTAACATGAGCTGGAAGTCACAAAATGTACTTCAAACCCAATCAAGCCTGAGATTTAGGTCAGGGACCAACCTGAATTCAAACCCACTCTTTAAGCCCCAGATCAAACACCTAATGGATAACATAACAATGAAGGCACATGAGAATTTATTTTAAATCCAGTCCACTAGCAAAGCAGAAAAGTCGATGAGACATCAATTAACTATTATAAATATGTATATGCATGGCTGTACATTTGGAAATGGAGAAAAAGGAATTTGAACTACTCAAATAAGTTAGACAATAAAAATATAGTTTAATATAATGACAAATTATTTACATACATTTATAACTTATTGGCCTACATTAGTATGTGCATGAATGAGCAAGTGGTCTACCTAATGATAGATAATTATATATTGTCTTTCATGTTATATTTCTCATATGCTCTTTATTAACTAAATAATATGAATAAACACACATCTTTGGTGGGTCTAATATTAAGATGCCAATTGATTATTAGAAAGAATTCACATAAAATTGCTATTAACCCTTTAGATTACGGTTCTGAAACATGGTGACTAATATTATTTCGGGGAGCATTCTGGGATTCATTACAGATATAATATAAACTATTTTCACACAATTACAATGGTGAAAATAAGTAAAACATATTTGAAGATTACATTTAACTTTATGACAAAATATTTATTAAAAAACATTTAAAAGACAGAACACTTGATTTTCCCCAAGGCAGATACTCTTAAATAGATAAATAACAAATTATGATGATGGAATTTTATAATAAAACTAAAATAATATTAGTAATTAATCTAGCTAGTAATATTTGGCATTTATATATATTTTGAGCAGAGCACAATTTTAATATTATTACAGCACTAAAATTAGGTCATCAGCAAAAGAAATAATAATATAAAGTATGGCAGTACTGACATAATGGCAAGTAACTAGAAAGATAAGGTTGTGCTTCTGGATGAAAAATGAAATCTAACACCCCCTTTTCTAGGGCAATGCTTAGAGAAAAGTGGATAAGGCATGCCATGGACGTCATTGATGTGTGAAGAAAGTTGATAGGCATAGCATGTGCCAGACTTACAGGAATCACTGGCAGAGGCCTTTTTATACGAAATAAATGGTCCTGGGAAGATTAGCTATCCTCAGGACAAGGCTTGAAAAGAAATCTATGGGTTTGAACTTGTCACAACCCCAGATTAAAAAGCACATATTATATATATATATATATATGAAGATAGGCTGAATGTCAGTAACACAGTAATGATAAATGTCACTAATGACATTAAATAAGTGTTACTGCTTTAAAATAAATGACCCTTGTTTGAATGCCATAATTTACATAATTAATTTGCTATGCCATTATAATATATAGAGAGATTTAGATTTCATTTGATAAAATATACATTAAGATTTGACCCCCTCCTTTTCTGCTATTTAAAATAAATCAATCCCACCTTCATTGATTTTATAGTAACTGGAATATTTAAATACTGTATTTGATATTTTAAGAGTATATAAAAAAGACTAGCAGTTATATAGAAAAAAATAATAAGTCACCCTTTCAGAATTGGATAAATAATATTTATAAAATAAATAATTTTCAGAGATTAATTAGCCTAAGTTTTGGATTCCCCAGGTAGAATCCAGAGTTAAATAAATAACAAATTTTTATATTAAAAACAAACCTAAAATGTTGATTTGTAAAAACAATCTGGCAAGCGTATTAATTAAAGGGAACATTAATAACCTGAATTTAAGGAGATATAGTTAAAAAAATGACAGAAAAGATTTTTAGAAATTAAGCTCACCAGGTTGCTTGAGATTGGCATATTAATAATAAAAGCATATATATAAAATCAAGTAATAAATAATTATAAATAAATGACCACACCAAAGTTAAGGAAAATTAGAGCATATGAGAGATTAAGATTCATAAAAATTCTTTAAGAGCAATTTACATTTATGTTTTTAGTAAAACACAAAGTTAATAAATAATACATTAGGAGAAATCTTAATAGAGTTTGAGACTAGTTCGTCAAGCTAGATTTAGTTTCAATGGTGGTGGTTTGAAATAATTTACCTTGCACCATTTAATAGTTCATTTTTCAAAGTACAGCATTTAATGGATCCATGGAAATTCTTGGTGACAGTAAGCTTCTGATCATCATTCCAAAGTTCTTTTTTAGGCATTTTTTCATTTCAGGGCAGCAGGATATTATGGCAGAAGAAGATGATCTTCACGGAATGGGCTTACTACTCGATCATTATTTTTTAAAACTTTCAAACCAGCATGTGTTATGTTCACTACAGTTCTTTTAATAGTAGCTAATCTGTTGGTGATTTAAAATTGGCCCATTTTGTACTCCTGCCCAGGTATTTAAAAAATAATTTTCCATTTTTTATCTCTAGCTCAAACGTAATCTTTAATCTAACAGAAATTTTACATCTCTTTATCCATTGTTTTATGAAAGATGCAATTGTTAGATAACATTCTAAAAATATATTCAAATCTATTTCCAGATTGGAAATAGATTTGACAAAATGTTTATAACAAAAGTACAATCGTTAATCTTAATCCCCATTTTATTTTAAGTAAAACTTTAATTAAAAATTCCTTCCCCAGATTAAAACAATAGTGTTTCCAGCCCTTTAATTCTTTTTGGACAATTAACGGTTACATCTTCCATCTTGGATTTTATAAAATATACAGTTTAAAAGGAAAAACAAGCAATTTAAAAGGAAAAAGTTTAAAAAATGACATATAATAAAATATTTAAAACATCACTATTTTGTTAGTAAGTTTTTGCTCCTATATATATATATATATATATATTTGAGCCACACCTGTGTACTTTAATAAAAAGAATTAATAATCATAAAATTAATAATAATAAAATGTTATGAAAGTTAATATTTATAACTTTTAGGCGAGCATCTCAATTATATACATAATATATATATGATTAAAAGAGCAGGATGGGATATAGGGTTTAAACACAGTTTAATAGATAGACCCATGAAGCTCAATCATAAGCTAAGATTGACTGCTTCAATGTAAATGGAAAAATATGGGTGATTTAGTCTGTAAATTATGTAAGCAAGAAATAGGAAATATTAGGCATCTGTTAATTGAATGTAAATGCTTGAAAACTGAAAGGGTACATATAATGAAGTTATGGAAGAATAAATATGAAAAAAGTGATTATACAGAAAGTGGATTATTGGTTTTTATGCTGGGTTTGGAAACAGGTAAGGGGGATTTAGATATAAAGGCTATAGAGTTGAAAAAGATTATGTTGTGGAAATGGGATAGAGCAGAATATGGGAAAACTTAGACTGGGGAATGAAAAATAAAGTGGTTAACAGGTTTTTCTCAGCATAATTGCTGAGAGATTCTTGACTTCATTTAAGGGAAGCTATAGTACATCACATCACAAGAACATTTGTGGTTTGAGATAAGGTTAGGAAGGTAGGAGTGAATAGTGGCTGTAATGTATATAGCCACTGGAGATAGTCAAACTATAATGGAGTGGAACAGTAGCACATATGAATTTCTAGTTGAGCTTATACAGAGTTTTAAAGAAAAGGGAAGAGAATAATGTTTGTAGGGAATATGAATGGGCATATTGAGGAAATTGATGCTGTAGATAACAAGAATGGACAGTTTTGAAGAATTTTTGTCAGAGAGTGAATTTGAGAATTGGAAATTTGTCAAATATTTATGAGGGACAAGAGGGAATGAATAAAGTATAGAAAATTAAAGTGTCTAGTAATGAAGAGGAAGTATGTAATAGTGATCATAATTTTTTTATAATAGAAATGGTTAGTAATGTGATGGAAAATAGTAATAAAAGTAAAAAGGATAGTGAAAGATATGGATTGAGAATTAATGATAAGAATAAGTTAGAATATAAAATAAAAGTTGAAGAAACCATAGAAGAGTTGGTTTGGGGGTAAATATAAAGACTGGTGTGGTAAAGTAGAAAAAGTGGCAAATAGGGTTTTAGGTGAGAAAATTCAGAAGAAAAAAGTAATAGGAAAGTGAAAGTGTTAAAAAGAGGGGGAAAGCATGCCGAGAATATAAGTGTGATATTAAGAACAAAGAAAGTGAAAAAATATGTTAATGCTAAATGGGATAATTATTTTTAAAAAAGAAGTTGGTTAAAATAAATAATTTTAGAGAGAGAATGAAATTAAATAGTAAATTGTTGGAGGATATTAATAAAAGTGGAAGAGATGGGAGTAAAAAAATTGGGAAATATATTGAAAGAAGGAATGTAGGGGAGAAAAAAAATAGTATTACTATATGATGAGGGAATAGAGTGTAGCTCTAGAAAGAGTTAGAGATAATCTTAAATAAGTATGTAATGGATATAGAAATGATGTTAGATATGAAGGACAGAGTGATAACAAACATGAAAGCATATAGTAATGGAAATATTAGGTTTACAGAAAATGAACTGAATGAGGCAGGGAAGGAATTGAAAAGTAGAAAGGCAAGAGGTTTGGATGGATGGAAAGCAAAGGTGGTAATGAACTTAGAAAATAGGGCAAAATTAAAACTATTATCATGTTTTAATAAGATGGCATAGAAGAGAGATTTTCTGGAGGAAAGGGTAATCCATCATAGAAAGTTAAGCAATTATAGACTGATAGCGGTAACATCAGGGATATATAAAGTTTTCACATATATGGTAGCTGGAAAGGTCACAAAATAGGTGGAAGATAATAATATAGTGGGAGAAATGCAGGGAGGTTTTTAATCAAATAGGCATATAAGAGATAGTTTATTTGTAGTTATACAGCTTATAGATATGAGTAGAAATACAGGTAGATAGTTATATATGGTTTTTATAGATATAGAAAAGGCATATGATAGAATAAATAAAAATAGATTATGGGTAAGTTTAGTAAATTTTGGAATGGATGGAGCTTTAGTGGATATTATTAAGAAATTATATGAAATTAATTACTATATTTATCAATTAAAGAATATAGAATCAGTTAAAGTTAAAAATGTGGTGGGACTAAGGCAAGGATGCCTTATGTCACTTATTTTGTTTTGTTGTATTTGAGAGAAATGGAGAGAGCAATAAAAAAAACTAGGAAGAAGAATGAAGATACCATTAATAGGTGGCAAGGGAGTGTATACATTATTGAGTCTTTTATTTGCAGATGATGTCTTCTTGTCCACAGAAAAAATGGAAGATATGGACATTATGCTGTGGACATTCACAAAGGTGTGTAAAGAGATGGGGATTAAATATTTAGTGATGAAAAACCAAAAGTAATGATATTTAGTATTGAGGAAAGAGAGGACAAAGAATTTTTAATGCGGTATATAAAGTTAAGTGTGGTGAATAGATATAACTATGTGGGAATTGTCTTAAGTAATCAGAGAAATTGTTTGGATTAATGGGAGAAAAAATTGATAAATAAAGCAAAGAAAAGAAATGGATTGATAAAGAAATCCACAGTGCTTTCATATAATATGTATGATGTATCTAGAATTGTATGGAAGGGAGTTGCAGTAGCAGAGTTAACATATGGTAATGATGCATTATGAGTTAGTAAAGGGGTATTAGATATTTTAGAAAAAATAAAAAGAGAAGTAGAAAGTCATACATTAGATGCAGAAGTGTGGACAGCAAATGTGGCAATTCAAGGAGAAGTGGGATGGTCAAGTTTTTATATGAGAGATGCAAAAAGCAAAATGAAAATGTTTAGTGGATTATAGTTAATGGATAATAAGAGAATAGTAAAATAGTATTTAATTGGGTTATGAATAAAAGGTAAGCAACAAGATTGGTGGGAAAGGTAGTACAGTATGCAGAAGATTTGGATAAAGAATTCATGTCAATATACTTATACAAAAGGTGGGATGATTGGGTTATGAGAATTGTTGAATGTTATAATGGTAAGGAATGGGATAGAAGAATAAATGCATTAATAAATAATAGAGAGTTAGATAGATTGAGACTAGTATGGAGAGTAAAAGAGTTTAAATATATATAGAAGTAAATGGAATATTGAGTGTAAGTTAATTTATGATAATAGCAAGGAAAGTAGATAAAGTGGATTTAGATATAAAAGCTATGGAGTTGACAAAAATTTGATAATGGATATGGAATGGAGTAGGATAGAGAAGAATTTGGGGGATCTTAGAGTGAGGAATGGAAAGGTAAAGTGACTAATAGGTTTCTCTGGGCATAGTGGCTGAGAGATTCCTGACTCCATATAAGGAGCAGTCACAGTGCATCACATCAACTAGTGATTATACAAAAAGAAAGTTCTTGGTCTCTATGCTGGTGTTGGGAAAAGATAATGGTATATAGATACAAGGATAATGGATTGGACAAGATGATATTGTGGAAATGGGAGAAAGCAGGATAGAAAAGAACATGTGTAAATCTTAAGGTAGAAAATAACATGTTTTTCTTGGGCATATTGGTTGAGAGATTTCTGACTTAATAAAGGAGTAGCCATATCACATCACTAATTTCTGAATGTTGATTTTCATTAGAAAAAGCATTAGATTGACTAATTTAACTGAAACTACTTGTATAGCTATATAGGTTTTATGCTAGGATCAGTAATTTAGATGTTTTATTAATTTAAATTATATGTTAATTTTAAGCATTTTTAAGTCTTTAGAAAAATACTAAAGCAGACATTACATGATTCTCTCAACTTACTTTTAACATCTGCATTAATCAATTTCACTAAAATATAATTTATAGATCCCTTGTGTTAAAAATGAGATGCTATCTCCAGTCTTGTATAATTAATTGTGAGTTTAATAACTGTTAAAGTGTGTATTCCATCTGATTAATAAATTGATTTCACTCTGAATTACTAATATGTTGACAAAGATATTCTTATAAACATCATATTACCAAGAATACACAGATTCATCTTATTCTTGATCCTTTGTTTAACATTTAATGCTTTTAAGTCATAACCTGGGGAAGAGTGATTTACTTCCTTTGTTTATGTAAACTTACTTTAATAACACATTTTGTATATTCTTTTATATCGGTTATGGACAATTACGTTTTTTTGTCATACATGCTTGTTTCATGATTATATCAATATAATAAGAAATTATTAAAATTTTGTATGTTCTGTTTGTTCTTATCCATTTAATGACTTTTTCTCAATCAAGGTTTGGTATAAAGAATATTTACTTCTATTTTCACAAATTATAAATGACTTTACAGTGGTCATTAAGAGATATCAGCAAGAATATTCAATGGTTAACTTTTCTTATGCTTACACAAATTATTAAAGCAGTAGCAACTTTCTCCAAACAGTAGTGCCATCAATGGCTTGCACTGAGTGGCACTATTGTTTGGAGAGAGTTGCTATTGTTTTAAGAATATTCACATATATGCATTATTAATAGAGAGTCTATTATATTTTTTTAAAAATAAAAATGTGTAAAGCGCTGCAATTTTTTTTTTTACTTTTTAATAAATTCACCTTCTGTAATAACACAATGTTTTATTATTATTGCATTAATTCAGTAAAATTTGCAAATGTTTGCCAGTCAAAGGTATGAAAACATTATGTATGCTTTTATTTCAACATCATTTTTATAAAATCCTGAGCATTCAATCAGCATCAGTTCAAAGAAATTTTAGAACTTTAATTTGAATTTAGTGATCTGGCATTTTATAATGCAGTTTATTGTTAAACAAAGGAAAGATGCTTCAATATTTGTATAGGCTCAAAGAAATAACTTTTCAGAAATTATGAAAGTAAATTTGTTTTCAAATTGAGTAATAATAATAAGTGGATTAATAATTTTGTCCACTTTGTAGATGCATCCATTTATTTACATGTTCTTGATTTAAAATTACAAATATTAATACATGATTTGTACAGTAAAACTGAACTACATACCTCATGTGCAAATGTATAAAGAGTATAATAGCTCAAGTTTTGTTGACAAACCTTAGTATAATCCAATATACTTATTGGATTATAACAAGTATAATAACACTTTATTTATTGTATTGAAAGTATAAACATGGTTCAACATCCATATATCAAATTATCTCTCTCTCTCTCTCTTTATATATATATATATATATATATATATATATGAGTGTGTGTGTGTGTAATTCTATAATTGAATATTTATAAATACAGTAATTAGATATATGTAAAATATAACTTTAAAAATTTTTATTCACTTAGGGGTGCTTTCAACTATCATATTGCAAATTGAAAAAAATAACAACAAAAGAAAATAAAGGAAGCTATGCTAATATACAAATACAAACAAGACTTAATTAACAGACAGGCTGCAAATGTTAAGATCACAGAATTGTGAGAAGGTTAGCCTTTCAAAGTGTTAGTTGACAAAGACTACAAGGATAGTTGAAAATGCTCCTAAGTGGATAAAAAAATTTAAAAGTTACACTTTACATATATCTAGTTACTGTATTTATAAATATTCAATTATAAGATTACATATATTGATTTGAAAAAATACAGATATCAAATTATAACATTATATATGTGTGTGTGGGTAGCAGATGCTTTACATGTATAGGGTGCATATATAAATTAAGATTATAATATAAACAAAAATTTTAATATTAATAATAAGTTGAGAAAGCACATTTATGTTTATAATACTATGAGTATATTCAACCATGAGTATGTTCAACCATTCAAAATTCCATTCCATCATAATTTAATATCTGTTCTGGACATGTTTTTTTTTTTTCAAAAATTTTTAAAATTGTAATAAAAACTTCACAGAGAATAGCTTGGAATTGTGTGATCCAGATTCTTGGCTAAATTCTTCATAGTGTTAAGGCTCTCTGATACAATACAAGTCTGTAAACTGTAATGTTTTGCAATTCACATGATTTAACCACAGATTGCAGCTTTTTCAATTTTAATCAAAAACATTATCCCTAACTTTTATTACAACTTCAATATTTTAAGGGCACAAGTGACAGTGGCACTAATCTTTTTTTCCATAATTTCTCTGATCAATGACTTATTCTTTTAAATGGATTTTTTACTTTTTCTTATTTTGTGTTTTAAATAAATATTGTGTTAAAGATTTGCAGAAGTCCCTACAGTCATTTTTCAGGCACATAGTCTTAAGGTTATAGCCTTAATATATATTACTTTATTTTATTTAAGAAAGTATTTTTGTATTTATTATTTATTGTACCAAAGATATAATAAGTACTTCATACAGTATAAAACTTTTTGAAAAAAAAATTCAAAGAAAAAAAATTGTACATGTGTTTTTTAATTATGGTATTGAATTATATTTAAAGCACAAAGAAAATATGATTAAATAAACTCACATTTGAGATTTGAGAATCTTAAATTTATTGTGAAAAAAATGGCAACCATCATAATGAAATTCATAAAATTTAATAGTTTGTAAATTTCAATGTTTTTATTTTTTTTTACATTCTTTTTTGTTTATTTTTATTATCATATAATTGAGGTCATATATTGTGATGTAGTTTATTGCTTCACTGTATACGCCATATCAAAGTTTTTTTAAACTGCTGGCATATACTTTTTCCCTAACATTATCTATATCCAGATTTTTTTTGATTGACTAAAAAATGTCTACCAATAATCTTTTCATTAAAATTTCTAAGTAGATCACTTTTAGTTTTTTGTTGCTATTGTTGTTGTTGTATAAAAGTTATATGTTAGTTTGTTTTTAAATGTGTTTGTAAAATTCTTCTTATAGCGGAGTGAACTGATTTGATGAAGATTATTTTATGTGAT
The DNA here is from genome assembly GCA_028023455.1 of Epiperipatus broadwayi. NCBI lineage: Eukaryota > Metazoa > Onychophora > Udeonychophora > Euonychophora > Peripatidae > Epiperipatus > Epiperipatus broadwayi. The sequence goes on along the minus strand of JAQFVV010000426.1, from coordinate 401,829 downwards.
TTGGTTTTGGAAAAAGATTGCCCATGCCTGGGTTATACTATGATCACTTAAAGTATATTAAATTAATATACATATAAAGCCAACAAAATATAAAAATAATTTTAATATTAATTAGATATATATGTAGAATGGCAAACTTATATTAAAAATTCATTTTTTTATCTATAATTTTACTAATGATAATATTTTATTTTTCAATTCTTATCTTTCTATCCAGCTTTTTAGTAATAAAAGATAATAGTCAGTGAAAAATGGTATTTAAAAATTTAGTGATTAAAGTTTGTTCTCTACTTATATTATTATTATTATTATTCTCCTTAACTAAAAGTATATTTTTCTTTCTTTCTCTCTTAAATAAAAATTCTATAAATCATACATATATAAAGCAATTGCACAATATTATAGTTTTATTTTTAAAATATGCATATTTTAATTTTGAATAAGTTAATAAATCAGAATAATATATAATTGTCATTATCATCGAAATAGAAAGTAATGAAGTTTATTATGCTGTTTTTTTATATAAATAATAAAAATATTTACAACTATATATTAAAACAGACATGCTGTTTCACATATGTTTAGAAGATCCCCCCCCCCCCAATTAAAAAGGCTAATAATATTTTAATTCAGACTAGTAATATTTTTTAAAAAGAAGACTAATAACATTTTAAGGAAAACTAAATATTTTAAAGAAAAAGAAGAAATAATGAAATTTGTCCACAATTAAAATGATAATTTGTTAATTCAAAATGATTTGGTCAAATGGACAGAAAATCAAACTTTTCAAAATGAAAAGAAAAAGAGAAAAGTAAATACGTTTACATTTGCAATAAAAGAAAGTATAAATCTTTCTTTATTAAAATTAAACTTAAAAAAATCTTCAAACATTAAAACTCAGATTGAAAAAACTTCTAAGACAGAATAACTCTAGGTGTCAAATCACTGTGCTGCAGGCAATAAAAAAAAATCAAGATTCAAAAACACATGTAGGCAAATAATTGAAAATAGTCACTAATTAAAAGTCTGTTTCTGCCAAAGAGAAACTGTCCAATGATCTGGGGGATTAAAATCATGGACAAGGATGAAAAAGTGGATATCAATGGGAAAAAAGGGACAGGTAAGGTAAATCCATCTGTCAGAGAGAAAAAAACATAAATGGTGTGGAAAATCAGTAAAAAATTATTATTATAGTTGATTGATTCAGAGATACAAGATTTATGAATTGATACAAGATTTAGCTATTAGACTAATAGAAAAGTGATTTAATGGAACCATCAAACAGTCTAATGAAAATCAATTATAATATGATCTTCGGCTAGACTACTTGTTCTCTCTATTTGCCCACCATGTGAACTCCAAGCATTGCCTAGAAGTTTTAATGTGCCATTCAAAACAGACCCCCAGTTATTTAGTAATGCGGTAATAAATGAAGACATAAAATTTAGAGGTAAGCAATTAGAAATGATTCAATTACAATAAAATATGAATTAAAATTATAGCTATTAATTTTTATAAAACAAAAGAGATAAAATGTTATATTATTAGTCTTAAGAAAAGTTTTCACAATCAATTATTAACTTCAGTCAAAAGTTGAAGATAGTTTTTTTATCTTTATTTAAAAATAAAAACAAGAGATAAAAATCATTATTATTTAATAAAAAACACTCACATATATATATGTTATAATATTTCATTAGGTAAACGTTAATTATTTCATAAAATTTAAGATATGTTCAAATAATAGAAATACTTCTAATAATAATTTCAGATTTTTCTTCACCATTAACAACTATGTAAGATTTAATATGCTTTAAAAACGTATATAGTGAAATTAAATTCTAATAATAATTGTAATAGTTATTACAAATGAACCAGCTAAATGGAAATGTCAATGACAAAAATCAAAGATATGATAAAAATAATAAAATACTATATGAATCATAAATACTTATATGCATTTTTGCTATATCTTAATAAAATAATAAAATGTATGTGTATAAATATAAATCTTTGATATTACCTGCTTACCTATCTGTAATGATTCTTAAAAATTATAAAATGCTATATGAATCATAAATATTTATGTGCATGTTAGCTATATTTTAATAAAATAATAAAACATATCTTATAAATATACATCTATACTGGATTGGATTATAAATGCTCCATAAACATGGAATAGCTGATATTACCTGCTTTCCTACCTGTAATGATTCTTAAAAATAATAAAATGCTATATGAATCATAAATATTTATGTGCATGATATCTATATCTTAATAAAATAATAAAATGTATGTGTATAAATATACATCTATACTGGATTGGATTATAAATGCTCCACAAACATGGAATTGCTGTTATTACCTGCTTACCTACCTGTACTGATTTTTAAAAATAATAAAATGAAATGCTCCACAAACCTGGAATTGCTATATTACCTGCTTACCTACCTGTACTCATTTTTAAAAATAATAAAATGAAATGCTCCACAAACCTGGAATTGCTGATATTACCCTTTTACCTATCTAAAAAGACATACAGACCTAGAACAAATAATTAAAACATTCATGCATTCATTGTATTTGTATACTTGTTTGAAAGGCTTCTAGATTTCTTCTCATAATTGAACTGAGTTTTCATGTGGATATGAATAATGAACCATATCAGAAGGACTTGCTAATGACTTCTCATAATTGAACTAAAATGAGTTTTCACATGAATACAAACAATGAACTATATTAGAAGGACTTATTAATAACTTCTTATCATAAGTGAACTGAAAATGAGTTTTCACATGGATAGGAACAATGAACTGAAAAAGAGTTTTCACATGGATACGAACAATGAACTATATTAGAAGGACTTGCTAATGAATTGTTAAATAAAATTGTTGTTACTTAAAATAAATTTAATTGTTAAATCTATTTTGCATCATTAGTCATTCATTGCATCTTGCTCACAAGAATCTCATGCCTCCTGAGCTATGTTTGGCATAACCAGACGATGGTAAGTAAGGTTGTAGTGAGATGGAACTCTAGTGTTGCTGTTTGGGAAACCAAACACATAAATTTCTATATGGTTCCAATCTCTATGGTGCTACATCCTCTGATGAGCAGGAAATATTGTTGTAGGTAGGGTGATGTCTGCAAATGCCAACCGATAGTTTTTTTTCTGCAATATGCTCATCAGGAAATAAAACCAACACTGAGTGGTGTTTGGTTCTTGTCTGGTTACAATATATTGAAGCAGTCAAATCTGTTGCACACATTTGGCTTCACTTTCTGGTGATGCTTGAAACCTTCAAACATGGGTTCAAACTCAGTCATTTAATAATAAATCACTAGGGAGTGAAGGTATACAGATGCACAAGATTGTTTATTTTTCTGTTAAGCTTTATTCTCGTTTAATATTAATTTAAATATAAAACATAAATTTCTATCATGGTAAACAATCATGCGTATGTGTGTGTAACAGATAAACATAATAATTTTATTAAAAGCGTTTATATTACGTATATATTTTTATTCATGTATTTTTATTTGAGAGGAAGTTCGAGAGAGTAACGCAAATTTAGCAAACAAAAGACTTGCCTTATTTTAAATTCAGAAAAGATTTGTTTTTATTTTAACATAAGTTTATTTTAAAAATTCACATTACTTAACATTTATTCTGTGGGTCTATTTTCAGCTCAAAATAGACCAAGACCAGCTCTCTCGAATTTGATCTCGTTCATACTTTCAAATTAGCTGTGTCATTGTTGACAGTTAGCTTACATCCGGGAATTACCAAAGGCAGCCAAAATGAGTATAAATACCACCACATTTGCTAGCTAAAGGAGCTCTGCATCTTGTTTCTAAACATTGTTGTCTAGGTAATCTATGTCACTCAGAATTTTAACATGGTTCATGAGTAGAAATAAAATTTGCTTCCCCGATCTCTCCAAGATCAGACCAGTGCCAATGTACTCATAAGCCATCGTTTCCAAACTGCTGCCAAAATGAACTGTAAAATACACCAGGAAAGGACATTAACCACAATTTTGCCAAAATAATGCCAAATTAGTTATATTTCTTCAAAAATGAAATCAACACATGTGCATAAGACCATCAAGTTGTCCAACAGAAAGGTAATTCCCTGCCACAAAATGAACTCTAAAAACTTTCATCTAAATAATTTTCTTAAGCGTAAACTGTAAAATTCAACTTCTAATTATGTAAAGTTATTTCACCTAAAGTATATCTTTGTAATGTTTCCATTTTTGTAGTCTTTATTTTCTTTAAAATGTAACTTCTTATTTTTTCCATCGGTAATGCCAAACCGATTAATTGCTTAAACAATGACTTTTCTTTTTGCTTTAATATCTAAATTTTATTTGATTTTCTAAACTTGATTGCTGGGTTTTCACTCTTACTGTATTATTATTTTTAAATGCGGCAATTTTAATTTGATATTATGTAAATCATACCCATTTTAATATGCTAATAATTCAATCTGGTGAATTGACCTTATATTATTTTACTATTCCGCCATTAAGGAATGTTAAATCGTAAATGTAAGTTTTCTTACTAAACTATAAAGATTTGCCCGGTTGAAAAATATTCCTAAATTATTTTTATTAAATTATATTATGCTATCCATTATCATTTCAAATAAATTATTAACTATTATTTCATGCTATTGATTAATATTAAGTAAATTCAGTATTAAGTAAATTGAAGTTCAGATCCTTACTTTTAGTGATGATTCATTTTATAATTAACCCGCCATCTAACGATAGTTTAAGTAACTAATTCTTCGGCTGTATTGATATGCGTTTAACGAATGGAATCTTAATTTTTCATATTTTATTACTGATATGCTAAATAATCTTTTAAGCAAATTGTATTCCCCCTTTTTGGGATTGCTTATATATTATCATTTCATTACACTAGGCTTACTTACTCTTTAAGGCCATAAAAATCAGTGTTAATACAGACCTGAAAGCCCTCATGATGCATCCCGATGATAACGTTCATCAATCAAATGTTGCTTTGTCATACTTTTCCTCATACCAAAATCCTTAAAGCACATTTCTCGGCAGAGTGTGGAGGCCCCGACTCCAAAGGTTGTGTTTGGTCACATAGGCTCTATTATGGGTTAACATTCAGAAAAATGGAACCATAGTATCTTGCCAACCACCTCTTCAGATGCCATCTGTCACAACTGCAGATGAGCTTATATTTTTCATTCTCAAGTTGATGAAGCTTCTCGTCCTTCCAAACGTTATCATTCGGTCCGAACGCTATCGTTATACTTTCTCACATATTTTATTCATCTGTAAGTCGTAATGATATGATTTTCCTAAGCCACCCCAAGTTCTCATATAATATAAATTTATTTTGCCCTATCACATGTTATAGCTTATTAGTGCTATCCACCCTCTTGTTAAACCGCTATTAAATATGTTGAAAGTTAACTTCTAATAAAGCCTGTAAAAGTCAAGTCATGCGACTGAATGTCAAGATAATTATGCTTTTTCTTATTCTATACATAAATCATAAATGATGAATCATTTTATAATTTCCAAGATAATCTATCATTAATATAATTATGATGAAATCCATGTGTAATCAAAATTCACTAGATAACTTGTTATTCAAACTATCATAATGTATATAATAAAAGCCCACGTATAGTTATTGAAATCCGTTATATTCTTTGTGATTTAAAATATTATAATGTACATAATAAAAGCCCATGTATAGTTATTAAAATCTGTTATATTCTTTGTAACTTAAAATATCATAATGTTCATAATAAAAGCCCATGTATGGTTATTGAAATTCGTTACATTCTTAGTGATTTAAAATATCATAGCATGAATAATAGAAGCCCTATAAAATATATTTTAAATTAGCATATTAAGCCGCATTGTTTTGATTAATAAATTTCTTATTAATATGTATATTTAGTACTTGAATATCCATCAATCCTTAATTTATGTTGCTAAGGTCAGCATGGAATGCCCACATCAACATTATGTGAAACCTAGATAGACTATTTATTATGTATACCAATTTAGTTGCATCATTAATGTTATTTTCAATAAATTCATATTTAATAATCTATTCTTTGGATATTTTATTAATTCATGCATTCACATCTATTATTATATTGCGTCATTCTTTAGTTAATCATTAGATCTCTTGTGTCTCTGCTGACCCTCTGGGCCGGGGATTGTTAGAATGTCATTTGCTACCATCAGAAGTGTTGTTTGTAATGTTATAGATTTGGGAAATGGGCAATAGGGCAGAGTTCATGAGTATTTCTGACCTGTGTATCTCACATATGATTGAACTCTAGGTACTTTTGCTTAGATCCTAATTCTTGTTAGATGAACATACAATTCTGACTGGTACAATATATATATATATATATTATACTGGTTCATCCCTACCCTGATCAGGTGAACGTGCGCACATATTGAACGTGAAACAAATATGGTGGCACACCAGGATAGGAAGTAATTTAAAATCTTTTTTATGATCGGTTTGATACAGTCATTGGTACATTTATAAAAGTATTGACTCTTACATATCTTTGAAAGATTTCTTTAATTTAAATCCTTTGCACCACTCCCAGAAAGAAAAAGATTAATTCCCCCTCCTGAAAGGATATGTAAGGCCAATAATAACATGAAATAAAATGAATCAAATGAAATCTAATAGAAATAAACACCAAATGACCAAAGATTTAAATCCCAATAAGGGAGTATCCCATATGCCAGCTCATTGTTCTCTTTATCTCATGTAAAGAAATGGGAAAATAAAACTCAAGCAATTATCTAAGGGTCTTATTATGTTAGAGAAAGAAATACAAATAAATTATCAAAGCAGTAAGGTACGTTTATAAATGTTAAATAAATGTTTATTGAATCCCTTCACCAACTCCCAAGATAAATATAATAATAATAATAAACCCCAATGCATAATATATATATATATATATATATATATATATATATATATATATATGAGAGTATTATAGGTGTATTAACAAAGAAAGAGAATGTAAAATTATAAAGATCCAACTAGTGAGAAACTGGTCTGAGGTTCACAACTCACACACAAGTACATTTCGTAAACCCTGAATAGTAAGTAAAATATTATCTTAATGAAAGGAATACACTAATGAAATGATTGGATCTAAACTCGATCCAAGTTTCATGACTTATTTAGCACTAATATGAGATCAAACCTGATCTCTACTTTTTTAAGCAAATCTATTTAACGGACTCTACTATTAATATTTAAAATACGTGCATATATATAATATTCACACACAAAAATATGTAATAAATAAATCTTATTTTATTAGAATTAACATTATTTAAACCTTATTATAGAAATTAAAGTAAAATTAAAATGTTCATTATTAAATGAATATAACAAGGCTAAAGAAAGGAAAATACAATAATATTAATTAGGGTTATAGAGAATCGATACCAAAGAAATAATTATTAGTTTTAAAGTACTCGCCGATGAGCAAGTTAAAAGAGATTAAATATACAGAAAACATTAATTTAAAGAGAGTTTACAAGTTATAATTTAGGTAATACAATTATAATGACTTTGGGCTGGTTACCTCAGCATTCTATGGAATACAGATGCATTTTGTCTCTTGGCCTTGGCGGTTCTTTGATGGCATAGGCACACTTGAATGATAGAAGCTACATCATGCATGGCGAAGATTGGAGCTGAAGACGGAGGGGAAGGCAGCTGAAGCCCTTCAAAAATTACACAGACATGAAGTCGGTTAAAGTCTATTGACCTAACTCTCTTTCTTTTTGACACAATAGATTTTTGGCCCTATTTATACAAAACTCTAAGGTGTTCAAAGAATGTTTTTTTTAATTAAAACTTCTTATCTTTAATTAACAGAAATATTTTAGCTATTGTCAGTGGAGATGGAATCGTTAGATAACTGTCCAAAAATAATTTCAAATCAATTTCCAGATTGGAAATAGATTTGATAAAAAATGTTAATCTCTAATTAAAATCAATTAGCTTTGTTTTTAAATTTTACTTTCATTAACTTTAGTTAAAAAATTCTTTTTAAAATCATGAATCCCACTCCTTTAATTATTCTTGGACAGCCATCTTCCAGCTTGAATATTTTGTATACTTATGTGAAGAAAATATTTATAAAACAAATGACATATAATTAAAAATAAAAATACAAAATTTTTTAAAAGACTTGTTTGTGCTTTTATATATATAAAAGCTCCGTTAATATATGTATATATCTGAGTCGCATCCATAAAAGTCAATGTTTAAAATTAAAGAAAATTTTTATTTGAGATTTATATTTATAAACTTTTATAGATGCTTCTCAGAAATATACTAGTTTATATAAATATGACGAAAAAAACAATGGGTTAAGTGGTTGAACAGTGGAGCTCGATCTTGGGCTAAGATCGACTGCTACACACTTTCCCACTTACAATGATAAACAAAAAAAATGAATAAAAAAAAAAAGCTTTTACTTTGAATCCATGACAGAAAAAAAAAAGAATAATAAAACAAAAACCTTTACTTCGAATCCATTGGATACTGAAGAACAACCAACTTTCTTTCAAAAACTGTACTTAATTATCTAATATGTTATCTACAAAAAAAAACTGTTTATGCTAGTGCCCTTTCTTTTTTCATTAAAGGTTTCTGAACTTATTTTCCCTGTCTTCAACTATCTCCTGCCCTACTCTTTCAATTACTCCCCCATAATTTAATTAATCTGCCTGCTATAATGAAACTGCCACCTACGTTATATATCTAAAGAACATCTGGTTCACTAATTAATATACGATTATAAACTCGAACTATTTATATATAAACATGGAAGGCAAAAAAAAAAAAAAAAAAAAAAACTACTGTATTACTTGGATTTTTCACTTTCTATTTTGTCTTGGCTGTTCTCCCACACCTAGAATAGACTCGAAGTTTTATTATTATTACATAGTCACTAATATCTTTTATTTTATTTGCTTGTTAGTATACACAATTTATTCCTAATTTTATAATATCGATTCTCTACTACAACCAACTCAATCCAGGTTCGAATTCACCTTTAAATTCTGTGTTTTAAAATGACACCTGTCAGCAAATTTATATTAGGGCGCCAGCTGACAAGGTCCCACAGAATGTACAAGTAAAAGCTGGGTCACCCAACTCTTATCTACAAGAAATATGTATTTTGCAAGAACAGTCTTTTCAACATGTGTTGACAATTACATCCTTTTACATATATACATATGACATTAAATAATTATATTGGATGTATAAATATAAGAGAAAAAAACTTTACAACGACTGGTCATACAAACTCAGATAAAAAAATCTTACATGCATATTATTCATTATTGTTTTAAAACAGAAAAAAAAAAACATTATATGTACTTATTAAATGCTGTACAGGGTATTGCAGGGTGTGGGATTTTCGAATAGCTCCACAGATGGGTGTCCAAATCCAAGAAATAATTATTTAAAGAAAAAAAAGTAATAAGATAGAATATAGATAAATTAAGTATATATGTATTTTATACTAGCTCGGATATATTAGACGTTTGTTTAATACACGTTCGTGACAGTAAGGAGGGAAGAAAATTAAGTAGTAAGAATAGATCAAAGCAAGGGGTAAAATAGATGAAATATTTTTTCTGTGTCAAAATTAATTAGTGTTTATCTCAGTTATATATGTAAAAATATCCAATATTGATATCATGTTAAAAGTTTTAATTTCAAAGAGTTGCTTGCTAGCGGTTATTTTAAATGTTCGCTCCTTATTATTAGTAGCCTCAAAGCAGGCGAAGACCTCCAAACTGGGGATTGCATGTCAAGCGGTCCGATGTAGTGGACAATATACTTTAATGACAGCGATTTCTAGAGTAACCTCAAAGTAGATGAAGACCTTTTGTGTAACCCCAAGCAGCCAGATGCAGTTGGCAAAATGCTTCAATGGTTTACACGCTCTTATGCTAGCAAGATTAAAAATGATATCAACAAATAAAAGTTCTTGTAAAATATTAATTTTGACATTTTTTTTTGTGCGAAAGCCTCATGCTTATTTGAAATGAAATAGTTGAACTCCTATGTTTAAAACGCGTTGTCAGTTTTAATAAATAATAAATATTCACCAATTAAATTGTTCTATCCTAAATTATGTCAATCATATATGGTTTGGGTGATAAATGGGTTATTTCGTGTGCCCTATTGATCTCATATTGCTGACTGGTGCCCATATAAATAAATTTGTCAGCAAATATGATTGTCAGTACAGCAGACAGTTGCTAAATAAATAATAAAAACCAAATGGATCCAACATAGAGAATTACTAGTATACTTGTAATATTTGTATGTTACTAATTACTTGTATAGTCTACCAATTAATCAAGTAAACTTATAAATGTATCAAATATAAGTAAAAAGATTTTTTTTCATTGTTTTTTTTTTTTTGAAGTGGAAAAAAATGAAGCAGTCGGATCTAAGTTCGATCCTAGCTTCATGATCTTTCACATGTAGCCAACTTCAAACCCTTGTACTAACCTTGAATTTACGATGCAATGGGGCTTTATACGTTCAGTCCACTCTAGTTTCCTTAAAGAAAAACTATTATAAATGTGTGTTAAAATTAACTCATTTGAGATTTAAACTAATCATTTCTATTAATAAATTCATGATAGAATTATTCATGAATTTATATATATTATAACTGTGTGGATTGTGCGTATATATTTATAAATATTTAAATGTACATATTCGTTCTAAAGTTTCATTGCATCAGGAATGTTTTGTTTTACTTTAAATAGTTTGTTCAAATTTTTAGTGATTAAAAGCTACATTCTTTCGATAACCTTACAGATTGTCCCTTTCCAAAAACAATGGGTAAAGTTTTTATTAATTAGAAAAAGATAAGTCTTTAAAATGTAAGGACGGTCCTAATTAAAATCATTTTCTGATTTTAAAAATTCATTTTCTAATTAGAAAATGAATTCAAGTTAATGAGTTTGAAAGCCTTATCGAAGGAATGTATCTAAAAACAACTAGTAAATTTTTGTAAGATTGATTAGGAAAGAAGCGCTAGCCTGAAGGCATCAGATACAGTATAAAGAGCCCAGGAAAAGTTTCCAAGCAGCTATTATTCCTTATTAAGAGAAGCCATATATATTTCATTAGAGAAGAAGCCGCCCAGTTAAATTATGAAGTAAAATAGTGTTTCTACCATAGTGGGGGGGGGCTTAACTTCAGGAGTCTGACTATGGTTCCTGAAGTTCCCTGAAAATCTTCAATGTGGCTGTAATATAAAAATTCATATACCAATCGTAAGCTGCCGAAACCTTAGAGAAATCCTTCAAAATGTCATTCAAATAATTTTCCAAAATGTGCATCTATGTTTTATCCAACTGGACTCTGCTGAGTGTAATTTAAGGAGCCAACCATGAAGAAATGGTAATATCTTTCTTATATGAACCGCTACTTTCTGGCCGGTCTTCGAACTTTATTTTACACTACCTTTAAATTAAGTACTGTTAAAAGCTCTTCTCTTTCCTTAATGTATTAATGCTAGTTTAGATTATGTAGTAATTCTCTATCTTAATCTCTAGTCTTTAAATTTAATATTTGTTAACTTTTTTCTTACGATGGCAGTTCATTTATTATATTATATATATTTATCATGTGATTTATTAATGTTGTTTATTTTTAATTATAAGCCAGTAAAACTTCAACTCGATAATAATTTCCTTTGTTGCGTTTGCCTTGTTAAATAATATATTAATTTTTATAATAATTTTTACCCACTAGAACTCATTGGATACAGTTCTATTAATTATCGAGTTGAAGGATTTATACAATGTTTGCTATTTTTATTAATGGCTAATAACAACAAATTATTAGCTCAATTATTAACCTATGCTCCCAGCCACTTTACTGAGTTTATAATATTCATTTATCCACATTATTAATATTAAAATGTTTTGCTAAAGGTTGATAAAGGGAATAAAATGAACCTATTCTAATTTAAATTTGTATTTCTGTATTAATATTCAGGGAGACCATGACGTTTGGGGGCATGATTGATATGATTCTATAATTGCATTAAATACCTTTTAGTTAAAGCTCGTTTGACTTTAATTCAACTTGGTCAGGTCATCACATAGAGCATTCTTTATATAAAATGGATTTTATTAATTAAAAGTTGATTACCAAGTCATCATTTTTCCGAACGTTACTGATGCGAGCCACCTCCTGCTTCACAGGCTTGTCCTTGGTGATATTACTGTTCATTAAATTACATAAGAAGAAAGTACTTCCTCACTTGCTCGTTTTATATTTGGAACACCAAAGGTTCGAGGCTACAATCCAACCTGGTTTTCCATGTTCTATGGATCCTTCATATAGGGCATCAAAGACTTGTCAAATACAAGCTGCCCTGCTATTTTCTTAAATCACAGACAAGCCATTATTTTTCATATTTATTCTTATAGCTCATAAGTCGTCAATACCGTTTATTTCTCAGTTCCAGTAAAGCCCACTCTCATGCTCGTAAATCGTGATGAATTGATTTTATTAAAGTCGAACAAATTCATATTTATTTATAATTAAGTTTTTCTATTAAATATTAAAGTTATGCCCTAAACACGTATCTTGCTCTTTGTGAATTGATTTACGAATGTGAAAATAAATCTCACATTCTTTCTTTTAGAATTTGAATCATAATTTCTGTCACAGCCAAATACCTTTATCTACCTTTACTTCCTCATCGGGGCATATATATATATAATTCTCCTAGAATATTGCGTAATAGTACTGGCATATAATAAGGACAGCCATTCTTATTGTAAATATAAATTCCGTTTAAAGACTAGAGATAATCTATATAATCATAATCTAAAAGTTGAACAAAATTGTTATTATTATTAAACACTTTATTAACACATTTAGTTTTTAACTTTCTTTCTTATTCAATAAGTATTTTAATATTAATGCTCACTGTCTGTTTTGGCAACCCGAACATATATATATAAGTTAACTTATAAAGATTCTTAGTTATTTTATTATACTTTATTAGAGTTAAATCAGGGGTCTCATTAATCATCATCATCCGTTGAGCTAGTTCCTTGGCGCATAGTCATGTACCATCGATATGTCATCCATTGATTTGATCTGGGCTCGTGAGTTGAGTTTGAATTCAGTTTGAACTGCCTGGGTTTGAATCCAACTTTGAGTTTGGGTTTGTTGATGTGTTGGCTTCTTTTTGACTGGTACACTAATAAAATATTTATTACATTGATATTTGTATGAAATTACTAGAATAAATAAAAAATAATAACATTAATAAGGGTACCACATAAAGTCTCTATCGTACATCTAGGGGTTCAGAGTAGGCCAATGTATGTGTTCTTCCAGGATGGCAGGGACTTCTCTTTAATACGGCATCATTTGGCTGCTTCATTATCATTTGGTGGCTGGATTTAGGAAACATTTCTGGTATTGTTCAACAGCTCTCATGATCACTTGATGACTGGATACAGGAGACCTTTCTGGTATTGTTCCACAGTTCTCATGATCATTTGATGACTGGATTCAGGAGACCTTGCTAATGGCAGGAGTGGAGCTGGGTGGGCGTGCTGACTGGGGGTTCCTACTCCATGACTATTTCACTGACGCGAGTACATTTGTGCTTGAGGTTTAATTATAAATTTCTTCTTTGGTTAATGATTATCAATTAACAGTAGTGCTTTCTTTTTGTTTTCTACAGCACTGGTAATGATTCTTTTACTTTTAGTTTTCAAATACCAACACCTTCTCACAAACACAGATCTCTACCACACTAATATGAATTATTTAGTTGGAAACCATCTTGAAGTTTACATCAGCATGATTTATGAAAAATAATTAGAACTGGGAATTCTCTAAGTTCAAACAAGCAAGTTCAGATAAATCCAAAAAGTTAGCATGAGTGAATGAGTGATTGACTTGATGACCGATTGACTTAGTGACTGCTTGACTGCTTGTGCCTGATTGACTGCCTGTGCCCAATTGAATTCCACTAAGCTGGGGAATGGCATTTGGCCCTTCTCATTAGAATCTCAATCTAGGTACCCTCTGAAACACATTTAATTACCTAATTTTGACTTTTGTTAGTGATTTCATACAATGTGCGAAGCATTCCTATGAAATCCACTAATTAATCTCAAGAATTTATTTATTTTTAATTCAATTGATTATCTACTCTGACCACTATCTGATTCAACATACACACACAAAAAAGAAAAAGTTTGATCATATAAGTTATTTTCTGATAATCAGATTCCATTTAAAATAATTTTTTAATTAAATTAGATATCTTTCCCTACCGGCATTAACATAAATTTTAACGAACTCTTTTGTTGAGTTGAAATATTTGATAATTAAAAAAAAAGGGAAGAAACAAAATTACTTATCTATTAAAATGTACTTGTCTTTAGGCTTTTCTTAAATTTAGAACAATGAGTTTGTAGAGAAAAATATCTAGTACAACCTTTGATTTAAAATTACCTATATGTTAGATTTTTAAATATTACCATTTTCCTTTCTTTTCACAAGTATTTAACAAACAAAAAAAAAATTATGCATACACATCTTTGCATTTATATAAAAAAATGAACATAAGATAATAATAAAAATAAATTATAAGCATATAGCTAATATGCTAATACTTCAAATTATAAGCCTTAGCTATTGGCTTTTCTTGTGTGTGCGAATATATGATATATCCACAGACATCTCTCACTTATTTTATAATCTGACTTGATTAAAATTTATATAGATGGCATACACACACATTTAATGGCTTTATTACTTATTTTAGGCCATTTTCTTATGTAATACCATCTTATGCTTGGCCATACAAAGTGTGCCCATCATAATATATATATATGTCCATAGATGGCATTCTACCAAAAACACCGATCAAGCGTATGTTTTGTTTACATAAATGTCAGAGTAGTATTCACTATCTCTAACTATAATTCCACTTTCAGATCATGATTTCAAGCTATTTGCTATCATCAGTGAAAGACAGGAATAAAGAAACTAGATCTAAACACAAACTCTGAGCGTCTATGAAACAATTTCTATTCAGCTTGCAAGCGTGAATTTTTTAGACGTGTAATGTCTTCAAACTCAGCATAGCAAACCAGATAGCTATATGGGTCTGATCTCAGTTCAGCATCACCACATAGTAGAAGCCTCTGCAATCTATATCATTGCAAGAAAGACCTCAAAGGTACATTTATGATAAACAAAAATGCAAGTTAAAAAACTTGCTAACGCTTGTATTTATGTCCACAGATGGCATTCTACCAAAAACACCGATCAAGCGTATGCTTTGTTTACATAAACGTCAGAGTAGTATTCACTATCTCTAACTATAATTCCACTTTCAGATCATGATTTCAAGCTATTTGCTATCATCAGTGAAAGACAGGAATAAAGGAACTAAATCTAAACACAAACTCTGAGCGTCTATGAAACAATTTCTATTCAGCTTGCAAGCGTGAATTTTTTAGACATGTAATGTCATCAAACTCAGCACAGCAAACCAGATAGCTATATGGGTCTGATCTCAGTTCAGCATCACCACATAGTAGAAGCCTCTGCAATCTATATCATTGCAAGAAAGACCTCAAAGGTACATTTATGATAAACAAAAATGCAAGTTAAAAAACTTGCTAACGCTTGTATTTATGTCCACAGATGGCATTCTACCAAAAACACCGATCAAGCATATGTTTTGTTTACATAAACGTCAGAGTAGTATTCACTATCTCTAACTATAATTCCACTTGCAGATCATGATTTCAAGCTATTTTCTGTCTTTCACTGATGATAGCAAATAGCTTGAAATCATGATCTGAAAGTGGAATTATAGTTAGAGATAGTGAATACTACTCTGACATTTATGTAAACAAAACATACGCTTGATCGGTGTTTTTGGTAGAACACCATCTGTGGATATAAATACAAGCGTTAGCAAGTTTTTTAACTTGCATTTTTGTTTATCATAAATGTACCTTTGAGGTCTTTCTTGCAATGATATAGATTGCAGAGGCTTCTACTATGTGGTGATGCTGAACTGAGATCAGACCCATATAGCTATCTGGTTTGCTATGCTGAGTTTGAAGACATTACGTGTCTAAAAAATTCATGCTTGCAAGCTGAATAGAAATTGTTTCATAGACGCTCAGAGTTTGTGTTTAGATCTAGTTTCTTTATTCCTGTCTTTCACTGATGATAGCAAATAGCTTGAAATCATGATCTGAAAGTGGAATTATAGTTAGAGATAGTGAATACTACTCTGACGTTTATGTAAACAAAACATACGCTTGATCGGTGTTTTTGGTAGAACGCCATCTGTGGACATAAATACAAGCGTTAGCAAGTTATTTAACTTGCATTTTTGTTTATCATAAATGTACCTTTGAGGTCTTTCTTGCAATGATATAGATTGCAGAGGCTTCTACTATGTGGTGATGCTGAACTGAGATCAGACCCATATAGCTATCTGGTTTGCTATGCTGAGTTTGAAGACATTACGTGTCTAAAAAATTCACGCTTGCAAGCTGAATAGAAATTGTTTCATAGACGCTCAGAGTTTGTGTTTAGATCTAGGTTCTTTATTCCTGTCTTTCACTGATGATAGCAAATAGCTTGAAATCATGATCTGAAAGTGGAATTATAGTTAGAGATAGTGAATACTACTCTGACGTTTATGTAAACAAAACATACGCTTGATCAGTGTTTTTGGTAGAACGCCATCTGTGGACATAAATACAAGTGTTAGCAAGTTTTTTAACTTGCATTTTTGTTTATCATATATATATAATTGATTATACATAAAAATATTTTTTTGGCACATGTCTTGTTCTCTTTTCAAATGTTAAGCATCTATTTTAATGTTAACTAGTTATTGCAGATAGAATTCTATCTAGTGTTCTATAATGGAAATAAAATAACAATAATAGCAAAATAAAACATCAATTAAATCGAATAAACATATGATACAGAGGTTCAATAAAATTTCAAAGAATTAATTATATAATAACATAATATACAGGATAAATAAAACATACCCAGTACAACTGTATTTGTAATGGTAAGTAGCCCTTTTAATTAAATGCTAATTGGTAAAAAGTATAATGAAACATAAAATATTCATGAATTAATTCAGTCTAGGGAAATGTGAACACCAAATAGGCAACCATGCACATAGTGGAGTGACTATATAATTTATATCTTTTTATTAATTAATTTTTAATAGTCATGTATAATGATCAGACAGGCACACACAAAGGGCATGCCTTAATGCATATCCAGCCATATTTTCTGGCTATTATTCTCTCCACATTAAGATATTATATGACCATGTAAAATAATTTACTTAGAATTTGGATGAGAAATAAATAAGCAACAAAATTAGTAATAATAATAATATAATTCTAATTCACAAATACAATAAAATAATACAATTTATATTTACTTACTTACATCTATGTAGTAGTACAGAAAGCACAAGTAACAGAAAATCTTTGTTTATTGATAACAATTTGTAAAAGTTTTATCCCAGTTTTATTAATTTACCTCTTTTATATCCAATTGAGCTCAGTTTCTTTCATATTGGAAGAATTTTAAATGGACAAATGTATGACCATAAGGATCCTTATTTAATGTTTTCAATTTATATGTAGTTTATTTCCATTAATTTCTTTTCTTTGTGATTGACTCTATCTAATTTATTATTCTATTTATGGAAGATTATTTTCATTTGACAAACAATTAATTGAATAGCAGATTTCTTTATGTGATTAAGTGTCAATCAAGTGTTATATATTTTTAGCTTTCACAATCCATTACTAAGCTAGTAAGTAGAATTGTTATTGATTATTCCAAAGTCATTTTTTATTTACAGCTCCATAGTAAGCTACATCGGTGGAAGTTTCAGGGGGCACTCTGAAGCTTTAATCCAGTAATTGCATTACATCCACATAGATAAGGTTAAAATTTTCTTGGCTTCCATTATTCAGGCAGCACAAAGATGTGATCTTTTCCCCATACTTTTAGAAAACAGATGATGATGGCATTTTTTTAATCCCAGTCATTTTGCACCTGGTTTCCATAGCAACTTCTTATTTTAAAATAGCCAATTTTATTTAACAATAAAGAATTTCAATAAATTTTTAATTTATTACTATTATTGTTTTTTAACTTTTTAATAATTTATTTGACACTCATGACTTTTATACCATTTATTAAACAATAATATATATATACATTTACCATATATGTAAACTCTGCCATGGAGGTTACTATATATATATTATACAATTTTCCATTCATTTTAAATTGACTAGTTATTAACTAAATTTATTGAAGTTTTATAAATATTCATGCGATTATTTATATGAAACATCTTATATTAAACATAACAAACAATTGTATAAATACTTATAAAACTTCAATAAATTTAGTTAATAACTGGTCAATTAAAAATGAATGGAAAATTATATAAGGTAGTTTATATACAGTTGTATATAATATGTTTTATTTATTCTATATATTGTTATATTATAATCAATTCTTTGAAATTTTATTGATTCTCTGCATCATAATTCTATTCTATTTTATTCATGTTTTTTTATTATTATTGTTATTTTACTTTTATCACATAACAAATACCAGATAGTGTTCTATCTGCAATAATTAGGTAATGTTAAAATAGATACATAACATTTGAAAAGGGCACAAAACCATGTGCCAAAAAAGCTTTTTATGTGCAAATTGTTATTAATATATTTATATAACTATTGTATATGATATTTTTATTATTTACTATAATTGTCATTATATATATAATTTTTAGCTTCTTAAATAATATTGCTTACTGCATAATAAATTTATTTAAAACTTAAATCTGCAATACAAATACAATATGAAAATAGATTGTGTTGATAATATATGATAGATACACTAGAATGTCAGACATTAGATCTATTGTGTATATTATTTAATGTATAGCTTTCATAATAACTTCTTACTTCATTTTATTAACTTTTTTATTCTTGAGAATTTATTAATTTTAATATATAGATTTTTTTTACACATTCTATTTTTTAAAATATATGATTGTTTTATTTATTTGTTTGTTTCAATATTTTACATAGATTAAATTTTTTTCTTACTTTCTTTTCTTTTTTTTTTTTTTTTAATTTCTTATTATTTTACTTTATCTGTTTCTGTTGTTTTTGTTTTTTTTAATTATTGAAAATTTTAAGCTTAATTTCATTGCATTATTTAAATTTTTGGTGTATGCATACATGTATCTCCTATATCTTATAGTGTTTTTTAAGATGACCATGATTGTAATAATAGCTATAAACTTTATTCTGGTAAACAATTAAGTTATACTATGTTTCTAGAAATGTAATTATATGTTTAATAGGACAAAAATAATGATAAAACATTAAAATTATTTAACTTTGTTAGCAGCATCTTCTTGCAGTTAATGAAGAACTAACTAACCTAGTGACAAAATTTATAATTGGAGAAAACTTTTAAACCAAAATATATATGAAAAAGAAGGTCATGCAACATTTAATCACTGAAAATGACATAGTTAAATTTTTGATCTTTAATTCATAAGCACATCACAGTTAAATTATGCAAGACAACATAAAACTAACTCAAATCATTTACAGAATTTTATATAAAGCAAAAATCTTTCAATTGGTGAACTATTTAAACAAATCTAAAATGATGGAGCTGTTGCAGTTGGAAATGCTGAATCTCAATAGATTTAATAATCATTAATATGTGGAGAAATATGTGAATTGGGATGCCATTTTATTTATCAAATCTTATACATAGCATACATATTGTTTATTTTTCTTTTTTAGTGAATCAATAAATAAAAAAATATCAATATAAAATTTTATATAGACAACCATGATAATTGTCTAAAAGTTTGATGGTGGCTTATTACTTATAATTCTATGTTAGACTATATCTTTCATTTAGTTGTATTGTTAAATGTGTTACATTTTTCTAAATATATTTAAGTGTTAATTATAATGCATAGTAATATAAAACAATATTTCAAGCAGTATTATTCTCTCTTTTTCTGGCCTGATCGCAACACCAATTATCTTGACTCTCATGACTACCAAATTTAAAATCATGCTTAGCTAACAGAATAACTCTAAAAGTCACTATTTCAGTTCTGATATTAATTGTAAATGATAAAGTCAGAATCACTTGAAAAAAAAGGAGAATAATAATATCCCTCAAATCACTGTATTCCATACTAACCTACGTGTTATCAAATTGATAAGTATCAGTTTAGAAGATGTGGGAGAGAAAACATTATCAATAATAATCATCTTAAGTAGTAAAGATATTGCATGATCACATCTCCAGCACTACTATATGGAGTTTTGCTTTACTTTGTTAGTAAAGATATTGAAACAAAACGTGTGAAATGATATTTAATGTAAATAGAAAAAGATTAAAAAAGAAAAAATATAATATTCATCTATATGTAAACAGTTTTTAAATTCAGCTATGTATTTGATTTCTTGTTGTTATTATAATTGGATGAATATTTCGATTTGAACTTATCTATCTTCATCTGCTATAAGAGTAGGTAATAATACTAAAGATGCTGATAACAAAACTCTACTGATCATTTGTTACATGATTTAGCTATTGATTTAAAAGTCAGATTAAAAGTATACTGGCTAAATCATGTGACATGAAAATATATAATTATTTTTCGTTATTAATATTTTTAGAAATAATTACTGTATCAGTCTTGTTATCCAGATGATTATAAGTATGTTTTAACCAAGATAGTAAACAACTTACAAACAAGAATGAACTTGAAACTATGTTTCTATCTTTCATTATTTGCCTGATGTGGCAATAATTGGGTATCTAGTTGCTATGCCTAAGATTTGTGTTCTTTGAGTGTGGGCTGAATAAATTTAATTTTTTTAAATTGAATAATCCACAGCTAACTCAGCTATTATCTACTATTGGTTAATGAATGAATAACTAGCTATTGTTAATGAGAAGTAAAATAAAAAGCAAAAACATTATAATCTTGTTACTTGCAATCAGAAATCTTTGTAAAACCTGCCTTCTTGTTCCCTTTTGTTGGAGAGGTTCTTATAACTATGGATTATTTAAAAGTTGTTTTATTTTTACTTTATATATATATACACACACACGGAAGTTCCTGGAAATAATACCATGAATTCATCATTTATTAGAATTAACATATATATATAAACAGTGAGGATTGCCAATTCCTCTACAAGCTTTATGATAAATGCTTAGCCAGAGCCAGCACTTAAAATATCTCTGTCAGGAACCCCTCCCCAAACCCCTGACCATGGTTTCGTGCTTTGGCACTCCTCAGAGAGGTGTCAAGGTAGGTTCAGACACTAGATCTAAAAATACCAACCCAAAGCTAAGCACTTAGCTAAATGTTATCTATTGAGTGGAAAATCTGAACTTTTCAGACATCTACATGTCTTCAAACCCAGCTATCCAACTCAAATAGCTATATGGGGCTGATAGATCTTCAGCCATACCATATATTAGTAGTCATAGCAATATAAAATTGCATAAAACTTATGGCAGAGACTGTAAATAGTCAAAATAAGAGTCATAGATCAATTCATAGATCACATGACCCTATCTCTTAAGCTTGTAAGTTATATATATTGTAACTAAATTATTTATGTGACCAAAATATATACATCATTGTACCTAAATTATTAATGGGACTAATGTTCAATTTAAACATTATAACTCAGATATTAATTCAAACAAGTTGTCCTTAAAATCATTGTAGCCAAAATACATTGTAGCCAAAATATTAATTATCAATCAAAAGGGCTTTGTAACTTAAATTAATTTCTACTTAAAATTTTTAATACATTGTAGCTAAAATATCATATCCACTTAATATTCTCACAATATATATATAATGTCTGTATCTTGAGGGAGAAAAATGGTGATGAGATAGATATAAATCAACTCCAAGACAGCAAAATAATATCATAATAATAATGATTAGAAACTAGTCATTTCAGTTATCTGGTATCTGGCCTATTTCAAACCCTAGTTAGGCAGCCATTGTATCCTCAATAAATAAGTAGGAACCCATTGTAACTTCAATAAACTATTAAGACATTATAACTCATGAAATAACATCAAGTGGGTGAGTACCTTGGTAACCCCATGAAAATACTTCCTCAATAAATCCAACAGTAAATTTTACCCACTTTTATCTCTTGGTTTTATATTAAGTGAACACCTAAGTGAATAAAAAATAAATATGGAGTGAATATGGTCTATCAGAGCACCACTAGGTTATCTGAACCTAGACAAAGTTATGTGCTATAACCTTTTCAAATGTACTGGGTTTAAACTCCTTTGGTACCGTATTTCTAATAAAATGTAGGATTTTTGATTTTAGACCCATATCACCTTATGCACTAATATTAAAATAAACACAAAACATCCTTAAGCTATGTGGTGTATATAAAATGCATCAGACAGAAATTATCTCCTAGATTCTAATATGATAAATACATTTTAATACCTTCATAAGTTTTACTAGCTCGTATTACACTATTAATTTAGGGTGGTAATTCATTCATCCTTGAATTATGTAGATGATGGAATGGTGGTTATTATAATATCATGAAATCATTATCTTTTTATGGCCTTGATGATGATAATGCTGGTACTTCCATCCACAGCATTAGAACTAAGCCTAACATGAAATTCAGTTTTTTAGAAATTCATAACTATTTGGCTAATTTTAGTATATTTAGATTAGAACTTAAACAGTTAATATTCACCAGTGATGATGAATGATCACAACTAATAATGCATACTCTTAATGAAAATATATGCCTCATTTAATAAAACAAATTAACATTTATTACTACATTACTAACATATACATACAATTTAAAGATAAAAATGAAAATTTATATGACTAATAATAATCAGTGATTATACTGAACTCATAAGATTAATATTAAATTCTTCCACCTTTCCCATAATGACAATATCCAACGTGTATCATGATAGAATGGATATCAGTCTGGATAACAAATTACTAAAATTTTCCATCCACAAGAAAAATATTTCATACAAAAAAAAAATAAAAAAAAATAAACACTCTTTGTGCACACATACTTTTAGATCTTTATACATCTAAACTTAACATATAAAGTAGAATGATTAATTAAAAAAAGTGTTAGTTAAATCAAAAAGAAAAAGATTTCCAGAAACAAGTTTTGAATTACTTTTCTCCTCCTCTCTAAGCTATTGAAATTGCTACTCATTCAAAAAGAACATAATCTAAATTTTTTAATACTATATGTCTATTTATTCTTACATTCATATGCCCTTATATACATGTGGCAAGTAGTATTGTATATTGCTGTGTATGTGTATATTTATCCCCATTATATCTAACATATTATTTAAAAACAAATAATAATACCAAAAAAAAATCTGTTACATATTAACAAACATTTCATACATCTAGATTAACCTTTCAGTAGAGATCACTGCAGCCATGTGTCAAAAACTTTGGATCACTCTAAATTGTTTATTTTTCGAGCTGTGATGACGTATTTATACGCGTTGGAAACTTTAAAAAAAGTTCCGTAAGATGCTGCCATCTCTTGTATTATTTTACAAGTAAAAAATCAATATTAGGAGGGTTTTAAGTTGAACAAAAGAGGAAGGCCAATGCTGATTGGTTGGATAATCTATTCTCAATCTATTTTCAATTCTTATTGGCTGATGATTTCAATAAATATGTTTTCACCACTGAAAATAAAAATTATATGTTTTAGAGTGTTTTTTTTTATTTTTCGTACATATTATAGATTATCTGCTGAAAATATAGTTATTTTACAAAAGTAGTAAGGTTTTATTAAAAAAATATATACTTTGCGCAATTGTAAATTGAAAATTTTACTAAAAAATTCTTTAAAAATTCGTAACGATAAATCTGGGAGGGATATAAATGACATTTACTTTGCTTGTAATTTGTTCGTCATGTTTTCTTTGATTTTTCCACTTTTGAATATTTCTATAAAATACAAATAAAAATATATTTTTGAAATAACTTTCGTTTACTTTCCTAACATTACAAATAATTAATATACTTTTTGAAAATGAAACTAAAATTTATATTAAAAGATGAAAATATTTCAATCAAAGAGTTTTTCACTTGACCAATTAAAACTTGCAGAGTTTTACCTCTTTTGGCCAATAGTGAAGTACACTACGGAAAGATTAATATACAATAATACCCTTTAGAAAACAAAATTTATCAATAAGTGGGTATAAGAATTTTAGCATACATAAAATCATTAACCAAGCTTATGGCTATTATTACTGAAGAAATTCTTGGTTTAACTCGATTTTAGTTCTTAGAGTTCAGACATAAGAAAAGACAAATGTTATTGCTAAAAATTTTACTAATAGTCCCTGATATGATAAAAGAAAAATATATAATGAAAATTCATATTACCAGTCCCTTTTATTTTGTTGAGGCTTCCAAGAGTTCAAACTCAGCTTGTTAAATGTCTCTACATTTTGCAGCAAACACATACCAATCTGTACCATGGGTATATGATCAATTTCTGTGGTTCACTAGAACAGTCTTTCTTTGCTTGACTTGAGGCTTGTAATACTTTCATGGTCATGATGATGAGGAGGTTATTTGCTTCAGTAGGAATCATTTGGCACTGGAACTGTTTTTTTTTTCCTGTTCAGCAGAATTCTTCTAGTAGATGGAGGATATCTGTTGTTCTCATATTTATAATTTTGCTGGGGTTTAAACTCAGTCACTGGAATTGGAACCTGCATGGTTTAATATTTCAGCTTTTAAATGCAGGTGAATGTTTTCTTCTATTTAAAATATGGATGAGCAGTCAGTTTTCTCCTGATCAAGATCAATCATAAGGTGTAGAATATTTTTGATTCAGACTTTTTTCTTATATGATGTGTCAGCTGTATAGTGGGTCAGCAAGCACAAGATAAAACATATATAGATTTTTAACCTGCCATTTCATTTATATTAATCTTCAAAAAAAATTTTATATAAAAAATGATTTCCAATTGATATCTTGTAGAATTTAAAGCTTGTCTTTTTCCAAGTTTCAATATTTAAAATCTCTTTTTCTAATTGACTTTCCAGGCTTTTTTATACATTTCTTTTTTTATTCTCAGTCAACTCATTTAATTAGACTGAGGATATGATTTTTCTTTAACTGCTGGTAAAAAAATTCACAATAACATGATTTCTTCTTTTTTTCGCTATCATGACAAATTTCACACCACTATGAAAATTCTATCTCTTCTCTTTGATCTTTAATGAGAAGATTTTTCAGCTGGACTTCTGAGTTTTAAGAAATACAGATACAAACAAAAAGTTTTTTATAGCAACAACCTTTGAGCAAAAAATAATAATTTAACAGAATTGTCTCTTCTTTTTTTTCAATATGTGTAGCTGTAGTTTTATTTATGCAATATATCCACATACTCTGTCATTCAAATCATTTATAAAACTGGCCTATTAAAATAACCTGAATGCTTCTTACAAACTATACTTTTAATATTTAAAATTAAATTCTTAAAACTTTTAAACCCAAATTAGCGTGAGAGGTTTGCAGTCTCTCAATTTAATCATAGAGAAAAAAATAGAAATAGAGAATAAAAATAGCAGAATCTAGCAAGTGTAGATTAATTTTGAAGAAAGCTAATATTTGAAATATGAAAATGACAAACTAAAATAGCTTGTCCACAGACAAAACTTCCTATATATGTTATAACCTTACTTTTAAGAACTATTGAATAATAAAAAGGTATGTACTACTCTTTTTGAGTTTTGTCAACACACAAACAAATAAAGACCATAACTGTTCCCCCACTTTCCTTATGACTTAGGCTTTAGGAACTTGATCCTGTAGGGTTTAAACTTGGGTGTTCTACAGCTTTTTTTCCTATATAAAAATATGATGATGATTTTTGGTTCCCTATTTCTTTTCATGCACATAACGACAACTTTAGCCACTGGCTAAATTAAAATGGGCACAATATATAATTAGAAGATTTTCAGACTTAGAATGTAAATATTGAAAATTTTAAATGAAAATTTCCCATATATTTTTTAGATAAATACTTGTAAGATTCTATTAAAACATCTATAATTATACTCGAAACATTGGAATTTAAACTAACAGTGCTGAAAAATTTAAGAGTTAGAAAATTATCATATTTGTTATATTTAATTTCAGTATAAAGTTATGGTTATATAAATATGAATGAAATGTTATCTAGATACATCTGTGTATAATTTATTGTATAATATATATATATAAATAAAACAAAATAAATGTCCGCTAATATCAATAATACAATAACAAAACTTAAATATATTCCAAACAACGGTAAACAATTTATAATACAATATAAATAAAAACTCAATAAAAACTCATAAAGAAATATTTTCGATTATATTCATAATCATTTTCAACTCAACTTTCAAAATGGAATCATCTATTACCAACCGGAAACACATGTCGATTTAAATATCCCACAATTCATTAATCCTAACATTTGCTGACTGTCTGTTTATTATCGTATTTTTATACCTACTAATAAAAACTGCCTCTTTAATTTTTCTTTTTTCATTATCTCTCTCTTGTCCTAAAATTTTTATTTTATTTATATCAAAATTAAACTTAAAATTACAATTTCTATCATGATCATAAAAAACAGATTCAGTATATAACTTGACTTCATTACTATTATCATTACATATCTGTACATTTTTCAAAACTCTTTTATATAACAATTTATGTTCTTTAATTCTTTTCTCTATATTACATCTAGATTCCCCTATATATGATAAGTTACACCCACAAAAAATTCTATAAATTATATTACTCACGTTATTTTTTTCTAACTTATCTTTTGAATTATTAACCATTCTATTTAAATTACCTGATCCATAAAAAGAAACATTATATATACCATTATAAACTTTTTTCATAAATTTTACTTGATTATTATTATAAAAAGGCAAAGAAATCCACTTCTTACTCTTAATTTCTTCATCACCAGTATTTCTATTAATTTTCTTACTAAATTGACAAACCACTTGATAAATTTCTTTTATATTATAACCTACACTTAATAATTCACTTACATAATTTTCAATATTTTTCTTTTTATCACATGCATATTTACACAAAATATTATTTCTATACAAAAAAGACCTAAAACCAGCCATCTTATAATTATGTGGCACGTTAGATAAATAGGGAATATACCCTCTAGTTTCAATAGGTTTAATAAACAATTTATAGTCAATCATATTATTGTTCCTTGAAATTATCAAATCTAAATATTTAATACTGTTGTTATATTCTTTCTCCATAGTCCAGATAAGACCTTTTAATTTATTATATTCATCAAAAATTTTATCAATCATTTCTGAAGAAGCACATATAAAAACATCATCCACATATCTCGTATATATCTTAATATTTCCCATAAATATAAATTTGTTTAAAATTTTCTCTTCATAATATGACAAAACAAAACTGCATAACTGTGCCACCATTGGTAATCCCATTGGCCAGCCTTTACTCATCTTATAAAATTTACCATTAAAGGATGCAACAATATTTTGTTCAATAAAATTTAAAGCCTTCATCAGAAAACATATTAATTGATTATCCACTTTCTTTTCCAATAAAGCTTGATGAATTATCTTAATTGAATCAAGTCTATCAATAGATCCATACATCTCAGAAACATCCAATGACACTAAAACATCATCACAGTCCAAACTTAAATCTTTAATTTTTTCAACAAAATCAAATGATGACGTTACAGAATATTTTCCAAATCCAAGTAAATCTTGTAAAATTTTAGCTATATATTTACTAGTCTTATACACAAAAGACCCTCCAAAATCCAAAATTATTCTAAGTGGATAACCTTCTTTATGTAATTTTACATTAGCAAATACACGTGGACAAATAGCACTTGAAGGATATAATGAATAGTACACATTATCATTTATTCCTTTATTCTTTGCCTTTAATAAAATGTTATTAATAAATTTCATTCTTTCTGAATCAACATTATATTTATCAATCAATTCAAAATTTAATTTTTCCATTTGTAAAATAACTCCTTGAACATATTCATTATTTGAAATCAAGCACATCCATAAACCTTTGTCTTCCTTTAAGCAAATCAATTTATCTTTCATTAATTGTCTTTTAAATAATCCAATAACTCTTTTCCATGAATTATCATACTTCTTAGAATTTTGTAAATTAACATCCTTAGCAATTTTATTAAACTCATCTACAGTCATTAATTTTCCATCATAAGAATTTTGAACTGATGATACAATCTCCAGTTTATAGTCATCAACTATATCACCTACATATTTAGAACCAAATCCTAATACATACTTTTGTATTAATTTCAAATCACATGACGATAAATTGACATAATTTACACTTTGATCAATCTTTGAATATTTTTTATTAAATAAAAAATTAATCTTATTATCAAATTTCTTCTTTTCTTTAATATAAAATTTATCATAATAATTTTGACACATCTTTTTAAATTCAAAACAATATTCAAAATTATTCAATCCAATAAAATGATTAATAACCTTTAAATACTTCCGATTATTAAACAAATCTTGCTTATTTCTTCTAATAATTTCAAGCAAAATATTACGTTTCACTTCAAAAATAAAACTATGTTTCAAATCCAGCGATTTATTATATTTAAAGCAGCAGCAATTCGGGAATATTTTAAATAACTTACAATCTTTCAAAAATTCCAATCGACATTTCGTTTTAATAATCTTTAAACACATCTTCTTCCATTCTTTAAACAACCATATCTTATTCATATATTTGGTATCCATTATCACGTAACAATAAAACAAAATAAATGTCCGCTAATATCAATAATACAATAACAAAACTTAAATATATTCCAAACATGTGTTTCCGGTTGGTAATAAATGATTCCATTTTGAAAGTTGAGTTGAAAATGATTATGAATATAATCGAAAATATTTCTTTATGAGTTTTTATTTATATTGTATTATAAATTGTTTACCGTTGTTTGGAATATATTTAACTTGGTCTTAAATTTCCTACCACAAAGAATACGATTTATTAGCATTAAATAATTATTTAGAATTTTCCTTATGATTTCGATTAAGATTACCATTTTTATTTGTTGAAAATTTTTAAAGTTATATGTTGAGTTAAAAGTATTATCTTGGCACATTATTATGAAATTTAGATCGTTTAGTTAAAGAAAGCACAAAAACTTGATACCTTAATTTCTTGTTCAGCAAATCATTGATGTGTTTTAAAAACAAAAAGGCAAATAATAAAAGTTACACTGTTATTTTTTTTCTTCCTATTAGGACACTCTGTGATCCAACTCTCCCAATTCACCTCCAGTTCCGCGCTCTTTTCTCCAATATCCAAAAAAAAAAAAATCATGTGTCAGCATTCTGTGTTTGAATTTCAAGTTTAATAATACTTAACATGAATAAAGTTTATTATTATTATTTTTTTTTTCAAAAAAAATAAACATAAAATACGTGTAATAATTTTACTGATTTTTTTTTCATATTTTGATTGCTGTTTTTATCAGAAGTTTAGAATATTAAATACTTTATTTGCCAAGTTTTATTATCTATTTTATTTTGAAAAGTTAATAAATAAATTGAATATTTTTATAAGTAAAAATAAAGCTCTAAAAAAAAAATCAACATCTACACCCATGCATGCACACACATCTAAGAGTGTAAAACTGATCCTATTTAAGGCAAGCTTCTTTTAATAATCCACTTCAACTTTAAATAACTAAATGCTACTGAATTATTTTAAGACTTTACTGAAGTATTTAACAACCCAATAAATTTTCAACACTAAAATTAAAATATTCATTCAGCTAGCTTTCTTTCTTTCTTTTAACTTTTGATAAAAATTTTACATTATAAACATGCACTTTATTTAATTAAATATGAGTAGCAGTTATATATTCTATTAATACCTTTTATTAGATAACTATTTAACTCCAAAGATATAAAATATTGCTTATTAAGTGAGACCATTTTATCTACATATTGAATGATATAGTTTTATGTCTCTAGTTGTTAGTTTTATTTTATCTTTTATTTTCTTTTTATGGCTAAGTATTACATACTGCACTGTTAAAAATGCATTAATAAAAACAGGTGGCATATCACATGGTTACAATATATATATATGTAAAATAAATAAAATATCCGTTAATTAAAAACAATATTGTAATTATAATTGGAATAATATTTTTAACGGTTTACAAACAATTACAAACAATCTTTAAATCTGCAGAAGTACTTTCGGTTACTTTCTAACCTGCCTCAACTGCCATTAAATTCAAAAACTAAAAGCGGAAGCAAACGTCATCAATTCAAATTCCACGAATCTCGCATTTTAATGTTAGAAGCTTGTCGATTTATTAAATGCATTTTATTCCTGTTTATAAAAATTGCCTCTTTAATTTTTCTTTTACTATGGTTTCTCTCTTCTTGAAGAATTTTCACATTTTCAAAATTAAATTTAAATTTATATTTACATGTTTTTTCATGATCGAAGAAAACTGAAGAAGATATTAAATCACCATTATTTTTATTTTTTACACGCTTATATAACAATTCGTGTTCCTTCAATCTTTTCTCAATGCTGCACCTAGATTCACCTATATATAATAGCATACAATCACAAAAAAATTGATATATGACATTACTTTTTTGCTTGACAGGTATGACATCCTTAGAATTATTAACTAATTTATTAATATTGTTTGGAATGTAGAATGAAACATTAAATACATTCTTATATAAATCCTTAAAAAATTTTACTTGTGAATTTGAAATAAATGGAATAGATATCCGTTTGCTTCCACTTTTAGTTTTTGAATTTAATGGCAGTTGAGGCAGGTTAGAAAGTAACCGAAAGTACTTCTGCGGATTTAAAGATTGTTTGTAAACCGTTAAAAATATTATTTCAATTATAATTACAATATTGTTTTTAATTAACGGATATTTTATTTATTTTACATATATTTAACACAATGGATTCAAGTAATTTTAGAAAACGGTGGATCGTAAAGGAATGGCGGAGACAATGTAAAAAGATTATTAAGCTGAAGTGCAAACTTCGTTTTTTCAAGATTTGTAAAATTTTTCAGATATTTTCGAATTGTTGTAGCATAAAATTGAACAGCTGTATAAATTTAATACCAAAATGTTTGGATAAATTAAAATTGATTATTTTAAATAATACTATTAAGAGTTGTAAAAAGGAACTTTTTGATATTCGTAAATATTTGAAAGCAATTGAACATTTAGTAATTTTAATAGACAGGGTATGAGCACAGACTTTCACATGACCCACCACTCTCCACACTATCTCATAACACTGATACACCTGAACACACATATGTCAAAAAGATAAATAATCACCAATATACGTATTTCATGCTAAACCAGCAATCATCAGTTGGTCCAGATTACCATCTCTACACATATATGCTACAACTGCTCAGATATATATTAAGATAGCAAATCCTCCTACTTTAATGGACAGGCTTCAATGTACTACACACTCCAACTCTTCAACTGTCCATCCAATTGAAAATCTGATGATGGAATGCATTTTAAATGAATGGTGTGCCTGGAACAAATATAAAATTATGTGTGAAAATGGATTTAAAGTAATTGAACGTAAATTATATAACAAATTTGAGAAAAAAGTTGATTTTTTATTTAATAAGCAATATCCACATGCTTATAAGGATTTAAACTTTGTTAATTTATCAAATAATAGGATACATTTAATTCAGAAATACGTTTTAAGTCACGGAGCTAAATACGTTGGTGGTATTTGGAAAGATTATAATTTGGAACTAATTGCAGCTGTTCAAAATACATTTGAAATAATTCCTGGTAATGAAAATTTTGCTAATGATATTTTTAAGAAAATTAACTGCAATAGATTTGATACAATATCTTATGATAAATCATGGCAATTGGCTATTTCAGAATTTAAATGAAAATTGAAGATTGATGATATGATATGTTTGAAAGAGGACAAAGGTTTGCATATGTGCTTGTTGACGAAATATCAATATATTAATAAAATTAAAATGCAAATGGACAAACTTGGTTTCTTTTTGATTGAAGATTATAATATGGATGGTCAAAGAATAAAGTTTATTAACAATATTTTAAAAAGTGCTAAAAATAAAGTTTTGAATAATAATGTATACTATATGATATATCCTTCTTGTGCTATATGTCCTCATATTTTTGCAAATATAAAATTACATAAAGAAGATAATCCTTTGCGAGTTATGATAGATTTTGGTGGTTCCTTTATATATCAGACTTCTAAATATATTGGTAAGCTTTTACAAGACTTTTTAGGATTTGGGGAAAATACTATTGCTTCATCATTTGACTTTGTAAATAGTATTAAAAATTTAATTATTGATGAAAATGATATTATTGCTTCATTGGATGTTACAGAAATGTATGGATCTATTGATAGAATGAATTCCATAAAAATAATTGAACATGCATTAAAAAGTAAAAATATTTGTAAATATATGATAAAATTTATCATTGATTCTTTAAAATTTTTTAATGATAACATTGTTGCATCTTTTGAAGGTCAATATTATAAAATGAACAAAGGTTGGCCTATGGGATTGCCTGTAGTTGCACAAGTTTGCAATTTCGTTTTATCTACATATGAGAGTAGTATTTTAAATATGTGTATTTTTGGAGATATTAAAATTTACAAAAGATATGTGGATGATGTTTTTGTCTGTGGAAACACTAATAGTATAAATTTGCTTATAGAGGAATTAAATAAGTTAAATGGCTTGAAATGGACTATTGAAAAAGAACAGGACCATAAGATTAACTATTTAGATTTAATGATCACAAGAGATAACAGTATATTAAATTATAAACTAATAATTAAGCCATTGCAAAAAAGAGGATATATAAATTGTAAATCAAAAGTACCAATAATGCATAAGATGGCAAGTTTTAAATCTTTTTTGTTTCAGAATGAAAAATTATGTCATTACCAAAGTGATAAATTGAAAAATATTGAGATATTTGCCAAGGAATTGCTTGATGTTGGTTATAAAATGGAACAAATAAACAATACTTTAAGTCAATTTAAAAAAAATTATTATAATTTAAAAGAAATGAAGATTAATAATAAAAAATGGATATCTATTCCATTTATTTCAAATCCACAAGTAAAATTTTTTAAGGATTTATATAAGAATGTATTTAATGTTTCATTCTACGTTCCAAACAATATTAATAAATTAGTTAATAATTCTAAGGATGTCATACCTGTCAAGCAAAAAAGTAAAGTAATATATCAAATTTTTTGTGATTGTATGCTATTATATATAGGTGAATCTAGGTGCAGCATTGAGAAAAGATTGAAGGAACACGAATTGTTATATAAGTGTGTAAAAAATAAAAATAGTGGTGATTTAATATCTTCTTCAGTTTTCTTCGATCATGAAAAAACATGTAAATATAAATTTAAATTTAATTTTGAAAATGTGAAAATTCTTCATGAAGAGAGAAACCATAGTAAAAGAAAAATTAAAGAGGCAATTTTTATAAACAGGAATAAAACGCATTTAATAAATCGACAAGCTTCTAACATTAAAATACGAGATTCGTGGAATTTGAATTGATGACGTTTGCTTCCACTTTTAGTTTTTGAATTTAATGGCAGTTGAGGCAGGTTAGAAAGAAACCGAAAGTACTTCTGCAGATTTAAATATTGTTTGTAATTGTTTGTAAACCGTTAAAAATATTATTTCAATTATATATATATTAGAATAATTTAAGTGTTGCAATGTGTATTATTCAGAAAAGCATTTAAGTGATACAACATTAATTTGTTATAAAAATAATTTAAGTGATACAACTTAAAATTCATTTGGGAAATATTTTAAATACTGCAATGTCTAAATCATTATGGTTATATATTAAGCACTACAATATTCATTATGGAATACCAGAAAATTAATCAATGTCGTTATTATTGTAAAAAGGAAAGTGTTAACATCAAAATATTTGTTATGGAATGCCTCATTTAAAACTTGTACTTTGTTAAACTGGATAAAACCTTTTTCAATGGTAACTAGGATATAAGTAAATTTAAAATACTTTACTGAAGAAAACATCATGGAATATCAGTAATCTAAGGACTTTTTGAACTTTAATTTTATCATTATTTTGTGCAAATAGTATGGAATATATATGTAAGTTAAATTATAACATTGATATAAATTAATAAATATTCTTTTAATGGAATTGTATAAGGCAAATTCCTCATATTCATTGGATAAATTAAACAGGTAGTATACTTTTATTCTTTATTTATATAGTTTGCAATACGTATGTTTGTTTACTATACATAAGATATAGCATAACCAAAAAGAAAAGTTAAATTATACAGAAAATAAAATTTAAATATAATTTATATTTTATAATAATTATTTTTGATTTATTCAAATTGTTGGTGTAATTGTTCGATTTTTTCCCCTTATATTAAAAGCAATATATTCTAAATATAAATATGTATAAAATGAATAATTATTTATTCAATGTAATAACAAAATATTACTGATGAAATGTTAAAGATACTGTAATAAATGATTAAAGTAATTGAAATATTTTATTCAATATTTTGACTAGTTGATATTTTAATATATAAAATAAAATATGTAGAAACTCTCTAGGTTTATATTAAAGTGTGGTATAATAAGTTGATTATGAATAATCGAATAATCACACAATTCAATTTTATTTAATAAAAGTAAAATGTATTAAGATAATAAACATAACAAATAAATAAATAAAATTATATGAATTAATGAGCAAATGAAATATTAAGCCAATAAACATCACATGATCACCATTTCTTATGCTTACTTATAACTGTTATTAATAAAGTTATAAGCAAGCATAAGAAACAGTTATAAGCAAGCATAAAAAATGATGATCATGTGATGTTTATTGACTTAAAACCAATCATGTCTAATAGGATAGTGGTGGCTATGGTTATTAGAACCCAAGACACAAAAATGCATGAATACTGAACTCAGTTCAGATCTATATGACTATATAAACTGACGAGCTTGGATTGAAAATATTAAGGTGTTTTCAATTTAAGACTCATAGTTTGTAGTTAAGTAGAGATAAAAGGTGGCTGCTGAAGGTTAGCATTAGATCCTAAGATCTAAGTGCATGCTCAGATCCAAGGCTCCTCACTGATGAAGGCCACAAGCTAGAAACTAATCTTGGGATATTGGATAGGGCATCCACTGATTACTTTAGCTTGCAGTGTGGCAATGCATATAGTGACTTTTGCCTATTTTAATAACAAATGAAATGTTCTTTGTTTACACTATTTGATCAGGAATTAGTTATTCTTTTATCTCCTGCATTTATTATATAATTTCAAAATGTGTCTGACATCTTTTTTGAATTATATGCTAATGAAATCAAGAAGAAAATATATTGTATTTGCATAAATATTTCCAAATGAATACTTAAATATATATTTTAAGAAATTGATTATCTATATTTTGTTTGTTTATGGTTTTCTTACAATAATAAACATAAACTTATTAATTTAATTGGTACATGTGTAGTTATAGGACAAAAACATTTTTTTGTTTATTTATACACTTTGATGAGTATATAATAAATGCTTACAACAAAATTGTTTGAAAGAATTGATTGCATTTAATACTTCCAGTGTTGTTGTATTTTTATTTTGGGTCTTATTTTAAAAAAAAACGCAGTTTGGGGGTAAAAAAATTTAAAATATTTTTACTTTATTTGTTAATAATTTTTTTAAATTAATAAAAAATAAAGAAGTATTAATGCAAATAAAAAAAAGTACATAACCAAAACCTGTTATTAATAACGTGAAAGGCTAAAACCTTCAATAGAAGCACCTTAAAATGCTTATTTGTGAGAAAGGGTATTTTAGAATTGTTCATGTTGGTAGCCAGAAATCCCTAACAGCAAAAGCAGCCACAAATGAATCACTATCTTTATATAATCAACATCACATAAATTCCTTCCAAGGCATACTGTTCCATTTGCTGAAGATTCCAAATTTTTCTCATTTTGCTAAAATAATAGTGACAAAAATAAATACTTTGTCTTTTAACAAACACAAACTACATAAATGATTCAAGCATGTTTAATCATCATAATATATATAAACTTTAAATAATTCTGAATGGAATTTATAATCAGTGTTTTAATTTTTTTAGCTTAACAATTAACACAGATTATAAAATTGTAAAAAAAAAATCATAAAGAAATACTTATACAGGTGTGTCCCTGAAACTGTATATTTGAACAAAAAATGCTTCTGCTTTTCAACTATTAGAAATACACAAGTACTGACAGTACAAATATTTTAAATTATGTGTAAATAAAGTTTTAATTAAATCATGTACATTGCACTGACAGTTTTGTTATTTTTCTCCCAGAATGATTATGGTATAAAAACTTATTATAAAAAGAACTTTTAAAATAAATTATGTAAATTAGCGTAACTAATAAAAAAAAAGTCTGACATTCTTAGCATGCTGAAATTGAAAGCAGTTAGTCACAGTTGAGAGAAAGAAATGGCTTCCGAAAGTAAAACAATGCATTCTCAAAAGGGAAATAAGATAATGTTCATGAAGTTAGTTCTTATAAATTGCTTACTATTTTTTTTCAACTTATTGTAAATTAATTTAAAAATAAACTTTGTGTTCTGCATTAATCATATTAAATGAAATGTTTTTTTATTTGAAAAGTGATTGAAAACATTAGACTTGAAGATGGTGTTCATTTAAATTGTATTATTATTATTATTATTATTATTATTATTATTATTATTATTATTATTATTATTATTATTATTATTATTATTATTATTATTATTATTATTATTATTATTATTATTATTATTATTATTATTATTATTATTATTATTATTATTATTATTATTATTATTATTATTATTATTATTATTATTATTATTATTATTATTATTATTATTATTATTATTATTATTATTATTATTATGATGATGATGATGATGATGATGATGATGATGATGATGATGATGATGATGATGATGATGATGATGATGATGATGTTTCAAAGAATTTTATTAAGCAAATGTTACATAGATTCTTTACAACAAATGATTGCATCCTGTTACATAGGCAATCATAGGACTTTGTAACAAGTTCTAAATTTTAAAATCAATTGTATTTTACATTTTAAATAATCTGTTTGATGGTTATTCTGTTATAGGTTTGATGGCTGTCTTATGAGTGAACATGTTGCTGCTGCAATGTCTGGAGTGCTAATTTTGTAATCCCGCTCTTTTATTTGTTGAAGTTTTTTTGTAAATGTTGCTGGATGTCTTCTTGTATTGTTACCAAATGTAAATGAGCATCTTGTGCACCAGTATGCATATAGTAAAAAAGTTATTGCTCGTATTGTTGGGGTAGAGTTTTTTTTAAAAGATTGTAATATGTTTATTAATGATGTATTTTTCCTTTGGTAAGTTTCTATTAACAATTTGCGTATATTGGATAAACTTGTGCAAGAATAGAATATATGCTGTTGTGTCTCTTCTGTTGTATGGCAAAGATTGCAAAAAGGATCAATGTTTTTATATTGACATCTGTATCGAAGGAAATATGATGTTGGTAGTGCATAAAGGTTTATTTTTAATATAAAATCAAAATATTTTGGTTCTAATGACCATTTTTTGAATTTTTTCAATAATTGATAATTGCTAATTCCAAGCATTGTTGTTTGTGTGTCTCCAGGATTTTCTGGGTATAATAGTTTGTAAATTTGCCAGTATGAATATTTATATGTTGCTTCTATGTTAATTTGAGTAGATATTGTTGTGACACTTTGTATTAGTAAAGATAAATACTGTGAATTAGGAGGTGGAGTATCCGTTGGTGTAATTGTGAGCAAACATTTTAGTTTAGGGAATTGTCTTATTGTTGATGCTAATATGTTGATTGATTTCTGTATATGGAATGTGTAAATAGTGTGCAGTCCTAAACCATTGTTTTCTGTAGATCTGCTAAGAGATTTAGTGGATATTGCAACAGCTTTGCATCCCCATAGTAGTTTAGTGCATAATGATGATATTTTTGATTTGAAAT
This sequence comes from Epiperipatus broadwayi, assembly GCA_028023455.1. NCBI lineage: Eukaryota > Metazoa > Onychophora > Udeonychophora > Euonychophora > Peripatidae > Epiperipatus > Epiperipatus broadwayi. Next base: position 363,366 of record JAQFVV010000426.1, on the reverse strand, counting down.
GTTTAGTGAAATTTATTATTGGAGAAAAATATGTTGTTGTTGTTGTTGTTGTTATTATTATTATTATTATTATTATTATTATTATTATTATTATTATGATGATGATGATGATGATGATGATGATGATGATGATGATGATGTTTCAAAGAATTTTATTAAACAAATGTTACATAGATTCTTTACAACAAACGATTGCATCCTGTTACATAGGCAATCATAGGACTTTGGAACAAGTTCTAAATTTTAAAATCAATTGTATTTTACATTTTAAATAATCTGTTTGATGATTATTCTGTTATAGGTTTGATAGCTGTCTTATGAGTGACCATGTTGCTGCTGCAATGTCTGGAGCACTAATTTTATAATCCCACTCTTTTATTTGTTGAAGTTTTTTTGTAAATGTTGCTGGATGTCTTCTTGTATTGTTACCAAATGTAAATGAGCATCTTGTGCACCAGTATGCATATAGTAAAAAAGTTATTGCTCGTATTGTTGGGGTAGAGTTTTTTTTAAAAGATTGTAATATGTTTATTAATTATGTATTTTTCCTTTGGTAAGTTTCTATTAACATTTGCATATATTGGATAAACTTGTGCAAGAATAGAATATATGCTGTTGTGTCTCTTCTGCTGTGTGGCAAAGATTGCAAAAAGGATCAATGTTTTTATATTGACATCTGTATCGAAGGAAATATGATGTTGGTAGTGCATAAAGGTTTATTTTTAATATAAAATCAAAATATTTTGGTTCTAATGACCATTTTTTGAATTTTTTCAATAATTGATAATTGCTAATTCCAAGCATTGTTGTTTGTGTGTCTCCAGGATTTTCTGGGTATAATAGTTTGTAAATTTGCCAGTATGAATATTTATATGTTGCTTCTATGTTAATTTGAGTAGATATTGTTGTGACACTTTGTATTAGTGAAGATAAATACTGTGAATTAGGAGGTGGAGTATCCGTTGGTGTAATTGTGAGCAAACATTTTAGTTTAGGGAATTGTCTTATTGTTGATGCTAATATGTTGATTGATTTCTGTATATGGAATGTGTAAATAATGTGCAGTCCTAAACCATTGTTTTCTGTAGATTTGCTAAGAGATTTAGCAGATATTGCAATGGCTTTGCATCCCCATAGTAGTTTAGTGCATAATGATGATATTTTTGATTTGAAATGTTTAGAGAAATTTATTATTGGAGAAACCTATGTTGTTGTTGTTGTTGTTGTTATTATTATTATTATTATTATTATTATTATTATTATTATTATTACTATTATTATTATTATTATTATTATTATTATTATTATTATTATTATTTATTTATTTATTTATTCTTCTTCTTCTTCAAAGAACTTTATTAAGCAATCAAGGGTTACATAGCTTATTACATATAGAATGATACATGAATTTGAAACATTTAGTATAGTAACAGTGGTATAATGACATGTACATAAGAGATATACAAAAATTATAAATGAGCATTTTAAAAAAATTACTAAAACAAATGATATATATATACATGAGAAATTAATTGGACAATTAGTTATTTCTTAAATTAGAGTACATAAAAAATATGCATGAGCATTAAAAACAAAAATTATGTATATATATATACAAGAGAGATTAAATGGACAGTCAGTTAAAACAAAACAAAAAAAATTACTAAATATATATATATATAAATATATGAGAAATAATATGGATGGTCGGTTACTTCTTAAATTAGAGTACATCTATACAGAAAAAAAAATCTCAAACTGGAGAAAAATTATGTAAGTTTATTCAGGTCTCTTTTTCATCATCTCACTGGAGCGATAAAAATGGGACGTTATTACTTTGTGCTAAGATCTAAGGTTTTTATTCATTAAAGACCAAGTGTCTTGAAAGACTTTTTCTGATGTGATTTTTTTGTCTCTTTCTCTAATACTTTCCAATTTGATTGAAAAGGTGTTTGGGTGTCTTCTAGGGTTATTATTGTACATGAATGTACATCTGGTGCACCATATTGCCTATAGAATAAAAGCGCTTGCCCTAATTTGTGCATATATACCCTTACCGAATGTTTTAAATAAATAGTGCATGTTGACATGCATGTTATTAAATAGTCTAGGGATTGCTATCCATATGTTGTCAAAGCATTGACAGTCAAAGAATAGATGAGCTTGTGTTCCCATTTCTCTGTGACAAAGTGTGCATTGAGCATCTGCTCTCTTGCATTGTCTTTTCTATTTATAAAAATAAAGAGTAGGGAGGCATTCCAGATTTAGTTTAACTAAAAAGTCAAAGAATTTTGGCTCCAAGTTCTAAAACCTGAATTTTCTAATTGTTTGATGGTTATTGAGATTTAAAATTGACTTACACTCATCATTAATTGAATGTGGTTGGAGGAGTGAATGGACTTCCCAATATCTATATTTATTCAGGGGAGGGTGGAAATGGAGGTTATAAATGGAGAGCAAAGGGTCAATAAGGTTTTTCCAATAGCCTTTTAAAGGTGGTGGTCTATCAGTGGGTCTAATTTTGAATGTAGGAGCAATTTGAGGGAATAATTTAGTAATAGATGAGATGAGGTTTAGTGTTTTCTGTATTCTAAATGTCTTAACTGAATGGAGTCCCATCCCATTATGAATTAGTTGACACTGAAGTTTTCTGATCGAAATGGAAATGATACGTTGACCCCATAAAAGTTTTCTGAGCATTGAGTATATATATGTGAGAAAAGCTTTTGTGTATATAACTACTGGAGTATAATATATAATTCTTGTATTGATTAGCATGTTGAATAGTGATACTTTTGCGTAAACTGAGAGATAAGTTTTCATGAGTGAGCTCGTTATATTTTCAATTTTTATTTTGAGTATGTTCTGGATTTTTATTTGCATTGCTGCATTACTCAGATGGAATGGGAAACCCAAAAAAGGGGTAGACTTTCCTTTAAAGAAAGGATGCTGGATAGGCTGTCCATTAAAAATTTTCCATGCACATGATTTATCAGTATTGAATTCAAGTTTATATTCCCTTGAATATTCTTCCTGTATTTGCAACAGCATTGGCAGATATTTTTTATTTGGCAGGAACACCATGATATCATCCATGAAGGCTAAGCATGGTATGTTGGTATTTATTCTTGAAATGTATATGCCAGGTATGCTTTTTTCAATTTTGTTCAAGAGTGAGATTATATATGTTGTGAATAAGATGGCACTTAATGGAGATCCTTGTGGAATGGAGCAATAAGGGTTGGAGGAATGTGAGTACTTTCCATTCATTGTAAGGTGTATTTCTCTATTAATCAAGAGGTTGGTATTGATGTATAGTATTGATCTAGGAATTGGTGTATCTACTAATACATCAATAGGTTTTTCAATTTGAACTGTGTCAAAGGCAGCTTTAATGTCTAATTGAACAGCTATTGGACTATGTTTTTTCCTGTTTTTTATGTCATCAATAATTGTTTTGAATAGGATCGCAGTTTGTCCGGTAGATGATTCTTTTTTTGAAAACTGCCATCTCGAGATCATTGGTAGAATATGAGGTTCAATTTTGTCTTTTATTACAGATTCAAGGATTTTGATTCCAAGGAGGCTCATAGATATAGGCCGTATGTTTTTGACAGTCGAGATTTTTTCTGGTTTTTTTGTGAAACGGGACTAGTAGTATGGGATATAGGCCTTCAAAGAGATATAGTTCTTTTGCTAAAAAATTTGCCAATCTTGACAAGTATTTGGCAGTAAAGTGTCCAAGATGAGCATACACAAATTTAGGTATACCATGTATTCCTGGGTGACAAGAGTCAGGTATATCTGCCATTTTCTTCATGAATTCTTCTGGAATAAATAAAATGTCATTTTCTGGTATTCCAATATAATGTGGCTTTGGATGAAATCTTTTACTACCTTGAAAGGCATTTTTAAAATGTAGATATAATGAGTTAAGAATGTTGTTGTTGTTGTTGTTGTTGTTATTATTATTATTATATTTTTTTTTAATTTAAAAAAAAACAACTTATGTTCTTCATTTAGAAATCTCAGGTCATCTGTGATGAAGAAAAAAAAGGGAAGTTTAAAGTGATTTTACATTATCTATGCAGACTACCAACAATTTCTTCTCTCCTTATTTTTTAAAAAGCCATTGCCTTTGATTTTTTGAATTTTTGTGAAGTCAAAAACTAAAGAATTATCCAATGGAAATCCAAAGATATAAGAAAGGAGTTTTGATTTTAAGCTTGTTTTTTTCCCCCCTTAATTTGTTATTTCAAAGCCAATCAGTTCGTTTTAAATTTATTGTTTGATTTAATTTCTACTTTGTATTGAATGTAGCTGACAATTATTATTTTCATCAAAATCATCATCTTCCTCCCCACCCTTTTCTCACATTTTTAAAAGAGAATAAGAAGAATTTTTTTTAATGACAAACAATAATATTTCAAAAACCAAAACAAATCTGTCAATTACAAATCAAAAGAGATTGTTTGAAATTCTTCAATAATTAATTTTGTAAGTCAGTATTAAATAGTGTTATGATGGCAAGAAATCCAAAGAAATCTTGACAACTTTTAATTAACCATAGTCACCCCCTTTCTTTCAATCTCTTCTCCCATTTTTTCAAAACCAAAGAAGTTAAAAAGATAATAAAAGTCAACAAAAAAAAGACCTCTCAATGAAAACAAGAAAAGGTTTTAGATTCCACTTTGAATTTATAAAATACAATAAATCACCATTTTTTTTTTTTCATATGTCATAGCATCGGCCAGGACGCGAACCCACTTCCATCTGCAACCAACTACTTGCTTGCATGGCGGCTGCGATACCTCTCAGCTAACAACGCAAGACATAAATCACCATTTTTCCCAAAGAAATCTTCATTTCACCAATTAGTCATCCAAGCATTTTTTCATGATGTCAAATCAGTATTTAAAGAGAAAATGGAAATGTAGATAGATGATTTAATTGGTATTTAAAAGATCATTATTTACAATCAACTAAATATATACACATATATCTATCCACACACACTGCATTATAACTATTGCAGACAATTCAGAAAGGTAAGACTTTTTATGTGTCATTTTAATTATAATTTTATTAGGAAATAATAAACCTGATTATTAAATGCTTGTTTTAAATTTTAACTATAAGAATTTACAGATTATAAATAAATATAAAATTAATAATTTTAAAAATATTTAAGTTCTTCACATTACTTTTTTTTTTTTTAGTTTTTATTGTATTCATGTTAGTGAATAATATTCTGAAAAGATTTAAAACAATTTTTTAATCTGTGTTAAACTTATTAGGCTTTCAAAATCTTCATTAAACATTTAAAAATCAATATTTTAAGAATATATTGAAAAAATTTCATATCATATTGAATAAATTATATAAATAATTTGTCAAGTTCTAATTTAAAAAAAATGCATCAAAACTATGTAAAGTAGGATTTGTCTTTTTTTAAAAAAAAAAAAAAAAAAAGATAAATACGTAAAGGGAAATAAGTTAAAATGTGGGTAGAAAGAGAAAAATAAAGCAATAAAAAGGTTCATATTTAATTATCACGTGTATTAATTTTAAATATTTTTGTAAGCTGATAAATTTCTACAAATGTCTATTTAAGTAATTACATTTGATGAATTTGTTTTTAAAAGTGTGGATGAATTAAAGTGATAATTCACTCTAATGCTCAACATATTTTATATAAATTTGTTTTTTAGTAGGCATTCTTACTAAAAATAGTGTATTAAAAATTGGAATTTTATCTCAGGCAATTCCCAATGGTGTTACTTTTCTATACAGCTTTGCTTTAACTATAAAGACAGAGTCAGGTAATTGATCTTTTATTTGAGACCAAATTAATAGCATCAGTCAGAATCTCATTTATCATCTTAATATCCTGAAAAAGCTTTTATTTATTATTTCTATTTCCAGAATATATAATTATAATGCATTTTATGACTTCCAAAACTTTGTTTACTTTACGAGATTTATTTAATATGACATTCAGATAAATTATGAAAACTTTTGAATGCAAAATAAAATTCTCTGATAACATTTTGAAAATCAATTCAATCTCCCCCCCCCCTTATGTTTACATTAATGTGTATATGTATGTTTTTGCCAATATAGTAAATTTTGTAATATCTTTACATATAATAAATGGTTGTGACATAAATATCTATATATAAGACGTTAAAAAAACAATAGACAATAATAAATTAAGAAATAATTATTTTTAAGTATTTTTTTTATGTATCATAGCATCAGTCGGGAAGCGAACCCGCTAACCCGGACAACTGCTTGTAAAGCAGCCGTCGCTGACCTCTCGACCACCAATGCTTGACAGATATTTTAAATGTAAAAGTATATATATATATATTAAAAATAAAATAAATACTGTAGCATCATAATGATAATTTTCAATCATTGTTGATCCGTTGTAGCATGATGCAATTTCCAAGTTCAATCCAGTTTCTGTGATCTCTAGCCTCCTTCCTCCACATCATTCTAGCATACTTCATTTCTTTCATCTATCTCACATGTAATCTCTTTTTAAGACTTTTGCAGTCTCTTGGAATCAAATTTAAGATTTTAAATGTCATCTGTTATCATCTCTTCTAGCAATATTTGGTTCTCATCTGATCTTTCGTGTCAGCTACGGGCGGGGCTATTTCTAGCTAAATTTCTAGAAATATGTCATTTCTGTGGCCGCATCCAAGCCTTTAAGCATTCTTTCTAAAATAAATCCTAGAAAAATTGTTAACTCAGAGTTAAGTCTTGTTTCTACACTAAAAGGTAGAGTATTAACTCGGAGTTAAGTCTTCTTTCTATGATAAAATCTAGAAAGAGTGCTAACTCGACTTAGCAGCTAATGGTGTGGCTTTTATCTGATGCTAAAAGCAGAGGAAAATGCCATAGTTGTTTGTGTCATGCATTATATCATAATGCTGTGTTATGTATTTTATGTAACAATATCGTACGAGAGTGTATTAATTTGATCGTGTCAAAAGTATTTAAATTTTCATTGGGGCCTTTTTTTTTTAAGATGAATTGATGTACTGTTACCTTTTAACAATTTAAACAGTGTCGTGATTGTTCCTCGTAAAGCTATAAGTCTTCTAAATTCTCGATTAGGGTGGGGTAGCATAAAATTTTTAAATGATCATGCTTTGAGTCACGTTTTAGCGAGAAATTTTCCAAGGCCAAGAAGATGGCTAATTCAAAAAATAGAAAACTTGAAAAGATGGGAATTGCCAGACACGAAAGCCAGCACTGGAATATTTCTACAGCAGAAAAAAAATCCTGCTACTGAAAGAAAAGATTGGATTGTGTGGCAAATATATGCAGATTTGAGGTCCAAAAACATCTTTCGACTTTCATTTGTAAGTCTTGTTGTGGCCGATGGAAATGTTCATTTCATAAAGGCAAGCTTGTTTGAGGGATTCCAAATGGTCTTCATCAAATGTAAAAAATAAAAGAAGTAACTTCAATTTTTATTTAAATGTACATCCCTTCTTCTCCTAATAATTGTTGTCATCGGCAATCAAATGTAAAATAAAAGAAGTAACTAAAATTTTTATTTAAACATAGCCCCAAAAAACCCTTCTTCTCCCAATAATTGTTGTCGTTGGCAATCATATGGTCAAATAAAAGGAACATCAATTATTCTTTAATCGTATAAAAAACCCTCCCACTAATTGTTGTCAGCAATCAAATGTAAACCAATCAAAGTAAGACCTAAATTATTAGTTAAATGTAACCCAAATTACTATTTGAACATAACTGACAAAGACCCACTCTTGTCAATCAAAATTAAAGAAACAACTATTATTGTCCCATTTTCAAACCAAATATTATTTTGAAAAACCCAAATAATTTATAAACAAAAAAAAAAAAAGTCAAATCGATTGTCAATCAAATGGTAACCGATAAAAGTCACTTAAATTTTGATTTAAACATATACACAAACAAAAAATAAAATGCAAAATCCTTTCTCTCAATTATTGTTGTCAGCAATCAAATGTAAAAAATTAAAGTAACGTACAATTATTCTTTAATCGTACACAAAAATACCCCTCCCACTAATTGTTGTCGGCAATCAAATGTAAAGTACTAAAAGTAAGGTAAACCAATTATTTTTTAAACGTAACCCAAATTACTATTTGAACATACACCAAAAAAGACCCACTCTTGTCAATAAAAATGAAAGAAACAACAACTATTATTGTCCCATTGTCAAAAATATTAGGTTTTTGGGGAAACCAAAACCATAATTTATAAATGAAAAAAAAAAGTCAAATCAGTTGTCAATCAAATGTAACCGATAAAAGTAACTTCATTTTTGATTTAAACATACACAAAAAACAATCTTTTTCTCCCAATAATTGTTGTTGGCAATCAAATGTAAAATAAAAGGAAGGTAAATTAGTATTTAATCATCACCCAAAAACACCCACCCCTCTCACTAATTATTGTCAGCAATCAAATGTACACTACCACTAAAAGTAACGTAAACTACTATTGTTTAAACGGTTACACCCCTTCTCCCAATAATTGTTGTCTACAATTATACACCCAAAAAACACCCCTCCCAATTAGTGTCGGCAATCAAATGTAAACCAATTAAAGTAAGACCGTAACTTATTATTTAAACGTAACCCAAATTACTATTTGAACCTACACCAAAAAACACCCTCTTGTCAATAAAAATTAAACAAACAACAACTATTATTGTCCCATTGTCAAAAATATTTATTTGTAGAAGCAAAACCATAATTTATAAATGAAAGGAAGTCAAATCGGTTGTCAATCAAATGTAAACCGATAAAAGTAACTTTAATTTTTATTTAAACATACACACACACACATGAAAAAAAAACACTTCTCCCAATAATTGTTGTTGGCAATCAAATGTAAACCTATAAAAGTAACATAAATTATTATTTAATTGTACACAAAAACACCCCTCCCACTAATTGTTGCTGGAAATCAAATGGAAACCTATCAAAGTAACGTAAATTATTATTTAAAGATCCATAAAAAAAAAATGTTCTGTCTTAAATTTTGGCAATCCAATTTTACAAAAACAGTAATACTATTTTAAAAAAAAACACAAATTACTATTTGAACACACACCAGAAAAGATCCTCTTGTCAATAAAAATTAAAAAAAAAAACAACTATTATTATCCCATCGTCAAAAATATTATTTGGGGAAAATAATTCAGAAATGAAAGAAAGTAAACTTTGTAAACAAACAAAAAAAAAGTCAATATTAATAGAGAATCGCTAGCCTGGGAATGTTATATTAATGTGTTTTTGGTTAGAAATCACACCACCCATGGCTGACACGAAGAATCAGATGAGAACCCAATATTTTTAGCCCAACTCCACTTCAGTTTTTTAATTCTTTCAGTGATGTAAGTAACACCTGTTTGTTCTCTCATCCATATATTTTATTTTTTATCTCTTCTTGTTACATCTCTTCATACTTTGCTGAATTTTCTGAAGTCTCTCTATTGCTTTTTTATTAAGTGTTAATGTCTCGTATCCATAAGAAATAATTGGTAAAACACATTTATTAAAAATCTTTTCAAACATATAAGTATATTACTTTTTAAGATTGTTATTTCTACCAATCAACTTTAATTCTATGATTAATTTTATCCATTTTGTTTCCATCTGTTTTAATAATTTGATCAAGGTATTTGTTGTTGTTGTTGTTGTTAACTTCTTTTAACTCATTATTATCAATCTTTATTTTTTTGTGAGAATATTTACTTTGTTCTATTTTTCACTTTCATCTTATAACTCTTGCAACATGGTATTATTTGAAAAAATAATTGCATCATCTGCAAAATCTAGATGATTTAAGAAACCTTCATTTACTTTTACTCTCTTAGCTTTCCATTTTAATCTACAAAATAATTCTGTAGAATTGCTGTAAAAAGTTTTGGAAATATGGAGTCACTTTGACTTACACCCTTCTCAACATTAATCTTCCTAATATTATTATGTACTCTAATTGTTGCTGTTGCATTTTTATAAATATTCTTCAGAATATGACAATATACTTTGATGATCAAATGCTTTAATCACTGAAGATATGCTTATAGAATCAAATATCTTTTCATAATCTACAAATCCAAAGGATAATTGTATCTCATATTCATTGGTCCTTTCCATAATTTTTTTACTAAAATCTTTTTTAAATCTAGCTTATGCTTTTGGTTGGTTAAAATCCAAAGTTCACTGGGGATGAGTTGTAATTGTCTTAATAAAAATTTTGTTTAGAACTGATACAAGATTGATAAGTCTGCAATTTCTAATATTTTATTTATAACCTTTTTGAAATGCTAATATCAATACTGTATTCTTCCAAACATCTGATATATCATCATTTGGACATTTAGTATATAACATTGCTAAAAAATGTCTATTTTTTCACTTGCTTCTTTCAAAATATTGTAATTTCATCATTGTCTGAAGATTTATCCTTCTTCATAGATATTGCATGTCTCACTTCTTCATTTAAAATCATGAAAAATTCAAAAGATACAGAAGTTGTAGGAGGTATTTTTTCTTTTTTTTATTACTATATAATTCTTGATAGAACTCTTCTACATATTTCATAATGTCATTTCTGTTTTTAGTAGTAGTTTCTTTTTTTTTTCTTATTGCAGAAGTATGTTTTCTGTCAATAGCATGATATTGTTTTGCACTTTTGAGACTTTTATTTTTTCTGCAGCTTTTCTTTCTAATTCACAATTATATTTTTATATCACACCATTTTACAAAATTCTGGATATTCAAACCTTCTTAATGCATCAATTTTATATAATTTCATATTTCTTTTTTCTTTATAATATTGTCTTGTCTCAATAGCTGTTTTAGAAGTATATCTGAGCCATGTTCAAAATCTATTAATATTTGAAAATGATTTGGAAGTTCTAGGTTAAATTCAGTGAAATGTTTTGGAAGGTCAGAAATATCAACTGTGAATAGTGTTTTTGTTAATAAATGTGCTAGAAATAATAGAAAGAGAAAATAAATGGGCAATAAATGGAAATAAATAGATAATAAAATCTGGTAGTCTAGATATTCTAAATACATTACTAAGTTTTTATTTTATCAGGGTAATCATTTCAAAATGGCATATATTAATAAATTTCATTATTGGTTTATATGGTTATTTGATCATTTAAATTTTCAGTATCTTGGATTATAAAGAATCAATTACTCATTCTCAACTTGGAACTATCAAATCAAATGAATTATTTATAATTTAAACTCTATTTTCACATCTATTCTTACACTTAATATTTTCTTTCTCATTGCACAGTACTTTATTATTTATCAAGACCAAATCAGGATTGACACACTTTGACTGTGATTATCTTTTTATTTATTCAATATTAAAAGATATTCTCAAGGCTGAATTAATAACAATAATAAATTATATCACAAATTTTAATAAAACTTCAAATTAAATCATTATTTACAGAAATGTTTTGCAAGAAAATGATAAATTCTTTATACATTTTCTTTGAATAAAATTAACTCTTAATATAGGTTTATATGTTATATCTTTTCTAAATATATTACAATTTGTGACTGAGATTTATCTCTTCTACATTTACACATATCATTATAGATTTCTAAACTCTGGATAGAGGCTTAGATCGATTGCATTTCTAAAATCCATTTACTCTAAAGTTTTGTTAATCACTCATTATTAGTCTTTAAACTTACTTTAAGAAACAATATTGTGTGATGTCATGTTAATAATAACATTTATTTTCTGGTTTTGTTATTCTCTTCTGTAATATAGTATTGAATGTTGAACAAATGTTCAAAGCATAACTTCACACAAATGTATTTCTGTGCAATCAATAGAATAAAATATAAATTAAAATATGAACAAATGATTACTAATAGTGTATATCAATCCAATAGCAATAACATTTCTAAAAATGAATATTCTATTAATATCATGCCCACCTCCAATTTTTCTTCAAAATGTGAGAAAATTAATAAATCTCCATAACATAATAAATTTTCAGAATCAAACATTTTCTTTATATCGATTCAAATATATATCATTATTATCAGCTATAATTCAGTATTCTTTTGTATAAATAATGCTTTTCCTGGTATGTATTTTTTCATACTCTAATCCTAATTATCATTATTCTTCAACCATAAAATATTTGTCTTATTAGTATATATTTAATTTAACTCGTGTAATAATTAACTGTTATATACAGTTTTCAATTCGCAGAAGTACTGGGTTAATTCATTAATCCTCTGCAGTTCTTCATAAAAGAAGAAACCACAATGAAAGAAAAATTAAGGAGACAATTTTAAGAAATAGAAATAAAATGAGTATACAGTACTTAATAGATAAGCTGCTAACGTTAAAATTCGGAATTCATGTGATTTGAGTTAATGATGTTTGCTTCCGTTAATTTAACTCATATGTATGTTAGCAATATTCAATAGGGAGAAGGATCCAAACAATTCTTCTTACAGTCATACGGTCTGCTCTTCTGGCAATTATTACTATTTTAAAAATATCATTATTCTTAAATCATACTTAAACGTATTCTTTATCATAAAGTAATATATGATTGTCAGGCATGACAAATCAAAGAAATAATAAATATTCTCATTATTCTTTATTTATGACAATAACAACATAAATAAAATATGCTCTCATATAATTTTTGTAAAAGCAATTATAATTAAATTTTTGATTGTGATAGTGCATTTAAATAATAATATTTATTCATTTAATAATATTGATGTACATACATATATATCGATATTCACACACTCAATGTACCTGATAAAATTATCATATATTTATTTCATTAATATATTAATCTAAAATGTAAATTATTTATTAAATTTTTCTTTTTTTGCTATATTATTTTAAAAAAAATTTAGCTCTTTTCTATTTTAATCTGCAATATAAAAATTTTATTTAAATTTTTATCTTTTCATATTCTTTTTTAAAACTACACTTGGGTCTCTTTTTACGGGGACTTATTTAACATGATTTTGAAGTTACGCGATTCATGTTTCACCGGAAGTCGAACTCTGATAATGTGCTATTACTTTAAATAATAAAGTTTGCGCACTTACGTTATATTGAAAGTAATAGCACATTATTGGAATTTGACTTTCAACTTAGTAATTTCAATATTTTCAGTGCTTTATAATAGTAAGATTTTATGCAATAATGAAATTAAAATCATGACTTCCACATTTTATGTATACACACATTAAATTTTACAAGATTATAATGTAAATTTGTTCAAACATTGTGCATGTTAATTTTGCATTTTAAATCACATTCTGTTTTTGCTTTTTAAAAAAGAACATAATCAATTATTAATCATTTAATGTCCACAAGTTTATTTTTAAAAGGTCAGTAATAGCAGTGGGCACAAGTAAATTTGACAATTAAAAATTAAAATCTGATTTTTAATTGTAATTAACAATTTAAAAATTACTTATTGTGACTTGAAATAATGTGATGTGAAATTTGATTTTTAAATGGAATTGAAAATTAAAGACAAAAATAAGAATTTAATTTTTAGTTGTTAGTTTCATAAACAATTAATAGAATTATCGTCTCAAAGATTAATTACTAATTACATTATCACCAGAAAACCATTGACACAACATGAGTGTGAAGTTGGCACTAGTTGTTTGCAAACGAACGTGTTTTTTGGCAAATAGCTATAATAATTAAAACATGTATAAAAAATGTAAATTACTGTACTGTAAATTATGCATAAAAATATATTATTTTGAATAAAATTAAATATTATAGTTAAAAAAAGTTTGTCTTGTATCAATTTTTTTCAAATTTGAAATTTTTTATTAGTCATATTTTATTTCCTTATTTTTTTTTTTTTTGCATGAATTTTAAAGTAATTTTACATTGGTGCTTTGCTTTTACGTGAATTTTGAAAAATCACAGACCACATCCCCCCTTTTTTAATGTAAGTTACATCTATTTTTGCATGATTTCATTTGTGTGTGTTTTCTGAGGAACCTATCTATTGCGTAAAATGAGACCCAGGTGTATATCCAAATACTATTATCATTTTTAATTTAAAACAAAAATTTTACTTTGAAGTACGGCAGTTTGATTAACAATTGACTTAAAAATAGTTTAAGGGACTTGGTGCCAGATTGGATTTTTAAAAAACTGACTTGAGACACAATTTTCACAATAACTTCAGTTTTAAAAATATTAGAGCAAAATGCTATATATTAACAGAAAATAAAAAACTAATGCAAATAATAAGGCTAAGACAAATAGTGATTACATTAAAAAGTAAGAGGAAAAAAAATTTCATCATCCAAAATAATTATTATTTTATTGTTTGTTCATAATTTCTAATTTATCATTAATTAAGTTTAAATTACATCTTCATTGATCATTTCTTTGTATTTCTCACAAAATTCTCATTCAAACCATATATAATACTTCTTATCTGAGATAATCCATGGCTTCAGAATCTACAAAAGTAATAGTAGCATAAAATTCTTCATTTTTATATTGTACCCCAAAAGTTAAAAAATCTCAATGTGATTATAAGAAAAAGAGTCTCCTAATAAAAGATACAAAATAAATCATTTTCAGAAGGTGGATATGCATTTGCAATATTAGCATTTGGCTTCTTGTCTATCCAAAACTAGAAATTGAAGACTACTCTCTGTATCAATGATAAAATAAGTTTTTTCTTTTTATTTTATATTTTTTGTGCAGATCAGTGATGCTATCTTGTTATATTTATTGTTCCACAGAGATATAATTTATTTGCATATAGCTTATTTGCTAGCTATAGACTTGAAAATAATGTGATGCAAGATGTAGCAAAACTACTGACTCCATAGCATGAGTATCAAGGCATAGGCAAGAATCAGAATTTGATTATTTACCTGCATACAATTCTATGTGTTATATACATAACCATTGTGGCTATCACCACACACACACCATTTGAAATCTCTCTTTATTTGTTTAAGTGTTTACATTTTCACATGATACTATGCCCAGTAAATTTTATGATTGCTTTATCAACTGCAACCTTTCTGTACATCTGATAATCAGACTTAAAATTGACAGTGCACTGCTCTAATTTATATATATATATATATATATATATATATATATATATATATATATATATATATATATATATATATATATATATATATATCATTATTTGTTATACAAACACAGACATGCAAGTGCTAACACAAACACACTAATGCAAATGTAAACACCCTAATAAATTATTAAATCTTTTGAGAATCATCATCACTATAAAATAATGTTACCTCAAACTTGGATCAGAGTCCCAAAATTACATTGTACATACACCATTTTTGTTATATTTGAATACAAATATAATTTATATACTATATAATAAAGAGCATAGATGATTTAATATTATGTAATTTATATACTACACAGACACACCAATACAAATGCAAACATATTAATAAATTATACCATTTATCAAATAATTAAAAAAAAATACTTTTCAAATAATTAAAAAAATAAAATTGAATACTTAAGACCTGATAATCTGATTGTTTTTATCAGGATAAAGGCCTTGAAGTTGGAATCATCAGTGCATTTTAAATTCATTTTAGTAAAAAGTCTAGCCAATAACAAAATTCTGTCTTTGTCTTCTTCATGCAATCTAGTAAACTGAGCAGAAAATAAAAAATTAAATGAACCTATTAATAAAAATATTAATAAAAAATTCAAATTTTGTTCAATTTCAACATGTGATATACCATTTTAAAAAGGAAATCAAGCAGCAGCAACTTCTGGGACTTTTGTAAATATCATGCATATAATTTTCCCACAATTTTAAAAAGAAAAAATTTCAATGAATCAGCTGTTGCTAAATCATGCTACAGGCAGTCAAGGCATTAAATTAAACTGCTGTGACTTCACTTTTCAATGAAACAATCATGTGTAAACATTTGATAATGGTTATACAAATTACTATTAATTATTATCATTATTAATTTACCATTATAAATTATTGAAATTTTATTTAGACTTAATTATTATTTCACATAATATATAATAAAATCAAATAACTTCCAATAAGAAAGAAGGAAATCAGTTTTTTATGTAAATAAAAAATTATTTTTAAAAATGTCCTTTTTGGAAAAGAGGATACATTTTCAATATTTTTTTGATCTTCAGAAATTTGATGTAATTCTTTGATGAAAATGATTCCATTACTTAGTTTGGTTATCAGAAACAGTAATCTTCATATATGATTCAACTATACTTTATGATTTGATTTTAAGATTTGTTTTGCATCAGGTGTATTGCAAGTCCATCACCCAGTGATCGATAGAAGATGGTGATAAGAATTGCAATAAAGACAATAATACTCTGTTGTAGCACAATTGAAGTATAATTTCAATATAAACTGTCAATTGTCTCTTCACCAACTCAGAACTAATAACTAACTAAACTATTTCTAATTCTCTTTCTTCTTCTTTTATATATCATGATTGAAAAAATAAAATCAGATTGCACTTAGTTTTTAAAACAAAATTTTTAACATTTCAATAATGTAAATACAAAAATAGAATATTATAATTATAATACAGATTTTATTTTATAAGCTAAATTTAGCATCATAATCTATTTTGGAAGAAAATTTGAATTTCTAATTATCTATAAATAAGTAAATAAAATATTTAACAACTGAATACCCTGCAGATTATGTTGTCTATAATTAAAGTACAATTTGTTTTGATGATCTTTACAATATTGTTAAAATTTATTTTCTCGAACTAAAATTTTGTTTTTTATAAATGAATATTTCTAATAAAAATTAAACGTTTATTTAATGTTAATGTATATATTTAGCACACACTGTATAAAATCATTAATTTTATTAATTTACTATTTAAAAAAAAACTATTGATCTATTTTGCCTAACTATAATGAATTTGTAAATCTAATCAAATGCATATTACAATCTAATTTTTTTTTTTACTTTATATACAATTTACTATTTGTGAAAAAAAAAGTCCTATTTTGCCATAACTATAATAAATTTATAATTCTATTTCAAATGTAATCGAATATGTATTAAATCTAACTTTTTGTTTTGATTTTTTTTCTTTTATATGTATGGCTTAGGCATACACGCACTACTATGAAATCATTTATGCATGCACACACTGCTATGAAACTACTACTTCAATATATATATATATATATATATATATAGAGAGAGAGAGAGATTTATGTCAAACTTCCTGCATTTACACTTTGCCACCATCTACTTTACATAAATATTCTAATGATTATTACTAATCACTTACTTATAAGGGTAGATATTGTCATTTCATTTTTAAAGGTATAAATTTTAAACTTAAAGTTTTATATATTTTATTTTTATTACAATCACATAGTAAACATAATCCAACTTTTTCATCTTTTTACCATGTGCTATATCTTAAAACCTTCATTTCACCATATTTTGCTTGAAATATATAAATAATAATATCTTAAAAAAGAAAAAGAAAATCACTCCCAAGATGCATTTCATGCTAAACTAGCACTCTTCACTTGATAGAAATCACAACTTTTTACATATGCCTTTTATATTTGTTTAATATTTATCAATATCAAATTGCTACAGTTTGTTTACAATTGCTAAACTTCTTGCTCCTATATATTTGCAGCATCTATTTCAGATGAACACATTAATGATTATCATTAAGGTAACCAACTGTCTGCAATGAGAAAGGAATACAGTGAGTAAAAAAATTCATGTACTGGTTTATGAAACACAGACAGCATTACAGATATTATTACAAACGCTACCTTTAAAAATACTTATTTATTACTTATTAATACAATATTATTAACAATGGAGAACAATTTTTATTTTTTTTTAAATTTTATTTTTTCCATTAAATGTATTTGTTTTAATAATTGTTTATTTCCTTCTAACAATTCGATAATTTTATTACAACTTACATCATGTAAGTTAAATTTTATGGTTATGAGAGTTGATAATGTTTTGGTAGATAGTTGTGATTTTTTAGTGCTCCAATAGTCATTTTTAATTGAAAACACTCTCTTAACAGTAGTGTTGGTGGTTGTTCAACACAATAAAAATTCAATTAGAAGTATAGGATTTTGTATGTTGTTTCTTAAAGTGAGCAAATATTTCTACCCTTCTTTCAGCAACATCAATTTTTTTATCGACTTATTTTTCAAGTTTTGGGGTAGTTAAAAAATATTTACTCATTTCTTTAAACAAAAAATTATCAGTAATACCAATGTCTTTTAATTTAATTCAAGTATTGTATTAACATTTGTCCATTTTATTTTACTTTTTAGAAAAATTCACTTGGACTAGCCAGTTTATTCTTTAAACATGTCCTATAAAACATCACAACTGTCTGGATGGAATCTTCCATAATTAACCATTTATTTTTTACAATTTGGGATAAGAAACTGTTTTGAAATGTTTCTTTTTATTGTAGAATAGTATTATTTAAAATATTGCTAACTTCTGTGGCTGCAATATTGTTAGATTTCATTTTTTCCATATCTTTGTGAAAAATGCTCACCTGGCAATATACAGAAAGAAATATCAGTTCAGAATACTCATTAGTGGAAAATGTTTATAATAAATTAGGGCATATATCCAAATTCAAAATATATGATTGAAGTGTTTTGTATAATTTTAGAATGCACTCTACTGCTGGTATCAAGGCAGGTCACCTTATTTTTGAATAACTATAAAACTTTTCATGTTCAATATTAGCTGCTTCACAAAATTGTTTTATATTTGCTGCACAAACTGTAAAATGGCTAAAATATAAATGTATGGTTATTATTATGATATCTGCATCAATTGACATGAAATTGGAAGCTATATTTATACCATTCAATAATATATGTGCATTGTAACCAATTTTCAATATATTTCTTTTCGACAACTATCTTTCCATTTGCATCCTCCACAATTCATTATCATGTTATTTTCTGGTAGTGCTGTCATTTTAGAATTAAGATTATTTTCATTGATAACTCAAAATAAATATTTTGACAAAAGTTCCAATTTCTTTTTCAATACATTCTAAATTTAAAAGTTTTAATTAAATTCCATTTCTAACATTGAAATATCTTATTAATATTGGTTGTAATTTTATTTCTTTGTAGTTTGATACATCTGATAAAAAAAGAGACAAAGACACATTTTGAAAATCTTATAATTTTTCATCAGAATAATGTTTAAATATCAAAATTATTATTGCCTTGTAATCTTAGTTCATGCACAAGAAAATTGAAGATTATAATTTTTTTTATATAATTTATTAGTACAATTTATTCTTCTAAAGCTGGTTATGGATAATAGTGTGAACAGCAAAAATACTTTCCATAATTACTAATTATTTTTCACTCAATTCAAAACATGGAAGTTTGAACAATTCCGTTACTTTAAATATTGATGCTGCTACATCAGAATGTTATCTTTATCTGTTTAACAAATTTCATTCAACTATTAATCTTTTTTTTTTTGATATTGTTATGAAAGGAAACTCTCTTCTTAAATTTACACTAAAATGTTTTTTTTTTGTTTCTTTGAACCCTCCATTCTTGATTCTAAAAATATGTAATAAATAATTTTAGTTAAATATTTAAAAAAATCTGAAATATATTTAAAATGGATAATTGGATTAAATGAGACCATGAAAAACAAGTGTAATGTATTTATTAGAACTATCTGATTTAACATCTTTGTTAAATTATCATTTTTTTTTTTACAATTTGATTTTATTTTTTATTTTTTACCAATTCTAAAATTTGATGAATTATAAGACTATACCTGGGTCTCATTTTATGCGATAGATAGGTTCCTCAGAAAACACGTGCAAATGAAATCGCGCAAAAATAGACATAACTTACATTGAAAAAGGGGGGATGCAGTCTGTGATTTTTCAAAATTCGCATAAAAGCAAAGCACCAACGTAAAATTACTTTAAAATTCGCGCAAAAAAAAAATAAGGAAATGAAATATGACTAATAAAAAATTTCAAATTTGAAAAAAATTGATACAAGACAAACTTTTTTTAACTGTAATATTTAATTTTATTCAAAATAATATATTTTTATGCATAATTTACAAACACGTTCATTTGCAAACAACTAGCGCCAACTTCACACTCATGTTGTAACAGTGGTTTTCTGGTGACAACGTAATTAGTAATTAATCTTTGAGACGATGATTTTATTAATTGTTTATGAAACTAAAAATTAAATTCTTATTTTTGTCTTTAATTTTTAATTCGGTTTAAAAATCAAATTTCACATTAATTTCAAGTCGCAGTAAGTAATTTTTAAATTGTTAATTACAATTAAAAATCAGATTTTAATTTTTAATTGTCAAATTTAATTATGCCCACTGCTATTACTGATCTTTTAAAAATAAACTTGTGGACACTAAATGATTAGTAATTAATTACGTTCTTTTTTAAAAAGCGAAAACAGAATGTGATTTAAAATGCAAAATTAACACGTACAATGTTTGAACAAATTTACATTATAATCTTGTAAAATTTAATGTGTGTATACATAAAATGTAGAAATTATGATTTTAATTTCATTATTGCACTAAATCTTACTATTATAAAGCACTGAAAATATTGAAATTACTAAGATGAAAGTCGAATTCCAATAATGTGCTATTACTTTCAATATAACGTAAATGCGCGAAATTTATTATTTAAAGTAATAGCGCATTATCGGAGTTCATATACCTGGGTCTCTTTTTATGTGGACTTATTTAACACACTTCCGGTGAAACACGAATCGCGTAACTTCAAAATCGTGTTAAATAAGTCTGCATAAAAAGAGACCCAGGTGTATTATTATATTATCTTATTAAAGATACAGCATTAGTTTTTAAAGATACATGATTAACTTACCTTTTTAAAGCATGATAATAATTAAGTACAATTATATAAAAGTTCTAATAAAAAAATTAAATAATTCAAAAATCCTTTTTAAAAGACACAATTTAAATGATTATTATGTATAATAAATTTAAGAACATAATATATTGTGACAAATAAAAACATATATTCAGTAATAATAAGAAAAAATGGAATAGAACTCTTAATGCCAACTAGTGAGTAGTCTTCAACTATGGACAACTGTAATCCAGTGAAATAGTGCCAAATTCAAATTATTGAAAGAAAAATTAAGAAATTAAAATTACTGGTGTAAATACCCATAAGTGTACAAGAAAGTACAAACAAGTAAAAAGGAGAAAAATTGGAGTACCTATTTCAAAGGAGTATAAAATAGGAATACAAAACTTTCAAAAGAAATACAGTTGACTACCTTATTATTAATAATCATTTATATGGCTAGATATTATTTTTAGACTAGATATAAATTAGAACTAACTGAAGTGTTCTGATTTAGTCAGAAATGAATCTTAAAAGTCATTTATTTTTTCAGATGTCATCATTAATATGTTTCAAGCAGGTTAAATGAAATGGACATTTTAAGAGTAGTTATAAACTAACAACAAGTAATATATAATGAATAAGTGATTTTAAACAAATATAGCAATGGTTGTTAAATGTTATAAATTAATATTTAAAATTCTGCCAGTCTTATAAGATGTGGGCATGAGAATAAGCTATAAAAATTTATTTTTATCATGTTGAAATTTAATTGAATATATTCAGGGATCTGTAAACTTGATTGTGAATGTGATTAAAGGAAAATAGGACTACTAAATAACATCATAGTTTAAAGAATAGCAATATAGTATTATAACTAAGATAGTTACCAATATGCTCTTGATCTGGAATCCAAGTTCAGTATTAGATGAGTCTAGGCATTTTTTTTCAATTAATGAATAGACCTAGGATTTGTTGTAGGTAAATAGTCATATCCACCCAAATGGTATCCAATTGGAATGGTAATCAGTTATCTATTTGATCTTATCTAAATGTTAAAGATTTCAGGTTAATCCAATAAGCAAAATAAATGTTGATGCCATGAGGGTGAATGTAATATATATATATTTCAGACAACATTGCTGATAGGAGAGATATCTTATTCCTATAAGTGCTGAGTCCATTATTATCTTTAATATGGTCATGCTTTTGGAAAGATCCTCAGAAATTTCATTTGGTTTAATTTTTGGAAGTTTTTTTTTATGCAAATGAATATGGATGGCAATATATACATTAAACAAATGAGTGATTTATTATTATTTTAATTTATGATTTATCTATATTATTTCAAATTGTTTTGGTTATTTTATAAATTCTTTGAAAAATATCTGACATTTTGATTTTAATAATAAATCATTTTTATAATCATAGTTTTTAGCCTGATCTTTTATTATGATCAGCAATATGTTTTAACCTAAATTATTTACTAACATTTTTTTTTAAATGCTTTTATTTAATTTAGAAATTTTGTTTGTTGGCTGAAATCTTGAAACTAATTTTTAATATACTTTTATTGACGAGATTATCTTCAAATATTGATGAAAAATCAATATTTTAGCATTATCCAGTAGTTTATCCAATCTAACAGTGTTTGGTGGGCCAAATTTCAGACCACAATATTGATTCAGTAAGTTTTCAGTAACACACAAATTATGACTAATTCATTAAAAAACATTTACAGATAATTAAGAAAAATAAATTAAGGATGAAATATAATTTCCTTTGATTGTTGAACTAAAACTTGCTTTTTTTAAAAAATGTTGTCTTTATAAATGCAAAAGTCTTGTAAATGATTAATGTGTATCAATTTCATTTCATATAGTGGAAATATAGTAATATTGTTTTGGCTGTTACATTTTAAATTTGAATATAAAAAGTCTATTATAAATTATCAGTGTACATCATTAGCTAAAATTCAAATAAAAATATCAATATCATTTATCATTAAATTCAATAGTATAAGATTGATATTCATACAAAATATTTTATAAAAAAACACTTTTGATTAATTTGCTTACAAATGCACTAAAAACTAAAAAGTATAATTTTCCTCAGTTATAATTTAGATATATGTAACTTGAAATAAAGCATAGGGTATTAATTAATTAATTAACTAATTCAATCATGGATGTCCCATGTTTTTATTTCACGCTACATCAAAATTGTGGTTATAAAAAAAAAAAAAATTTGGTTTTAATGAATTATTGATCAAATTAAATAAAAATATTTTTTATAAAATATTTTATATATGAATATATTATTTTTTGTTATTAAAACAATTTTATCATATTAAATTGAAAGTAAAAATAATTTTGGCATTATTGCATTTTATAAGATTTGTTAAACTACAAACAAAAAATAAAATACATGTATAAACAATAATAGTTAATGTGTTTTTCAAAAAGAAACAATTTTTCACTGTCAGAAAAACATCTCAACTTAAAATAATTTTTTAGATTATTGTATGAAAAACTTTATTATTCAAATAAATTAATTGTATATAGTATTTGTTTAGTGTCTGTTTTTTTATTTGTTATAATGGACAGTTAGCAGTAATGCATTTCATTTTCAGCATGTTTGCTTATTATTATTATTATTATTATTATTATTATTATTATTATTATTATTATTATTATTATTATTATTATCATCATCATCAAAATTGACTTTACGTTAAAAGACAATGAGAAAGAATCTGTTAGCAATAAAATCTAAAATCATTATAGATTTTATTACTTATATCATCATTTTATATATTATTATTTTAAAATAAGTTTATTTATAAACAACAAAATAATTTACATGTAATAATATAATTACTAAAAGAAAATTAAATGTAATATAAGTCCACATCAAAATTTAATAATATTAACAAATATGGAAATTATTAACATGTAATATAAATTTTATAAAATAATTAAAGCAGAGAACAATACATGTGCTGATACTCATGTATGTATATATACATAATCCATGTTCTATGCAATTAAGTCAATTTACTTTAAAAAATAAAAATGTTATAAATGCATATAATTAATCTTAAATAAACATATAGCTGCCACATTATTTATTTATTTAGTATAAGAATTTTTTGACAGCCCAAATATTAACTGTCACAAAAAACTTTTAAAGCTTCCAACAAGTTGACAGATTTATTAGTGGCTTCATTAACACCTTCAGTATAGCACTGTAACGATATCTTTATGTCTCTGCTGTTTATTAAAACTTTCTTGATTATTTTAATTTTCTTATATAAAATTTTCCAATAGCATTGCTCATATCTTAATAACAATTAATATATAATATAGGTGTAATTTTCATTTGTGATCTATCTTATCTTACTTTTGAAAGTGATTTATCTTTTATTTATTGATCTTTCACAATTAGATAATTGATAGTTGATAGAGTCACAATCCAATAATTATTATTTTATTCAGTAGCTTTAAAAATATTATTGAAGTAATATTTTTATTAACAAATGAAAAAAAGAGATATGTTTATTTTAGTTGATGACTATAACAGAGTTTTTTGCTCTGCTTAGTTTGGTATAATGTTCAACTGGAAAATCCAGAATCTAAGATCCATGGATTGGCCCAACTCTTTCTCTTCCAGTGCTCAAACATTTTATGAACTATTAATCAATAAAGCCATTCTATTATTTTTTCCAGTTTATTTTTCTTAAATTGTATGTACCTTCATCTCTAGTGACATTTATGTCTTCTATATGTGAATTTTGTTTCATATATACCATTTAGATTTACCTGGATTTTAAATTTTGATATGTGATGAATAAAAATAATCTTATATAGAGAAATTTATCAATAATGAATCATTAGTTTGAGTAGAGAATGGAATAATTTTGTTTATGTGATTATGTTGATGTCATTCTCACAAGGTTTTTATATTTTACCTTTATTGTACTCTATTATTCTCTCTCTCTCTCTCTCTCTCTCTCTCTCTCTCTCTCTCTCTCTCTCTCTCTCTCTCTCTCTCTCTCTCTCTCTCTCTCTCTCTCTCTCTCTCTCTCTCTCTCTCTCTCTCTCTCTCTCTCTCTCTCTCTCTCTGAAATTAAGCCCAGAGTTTAATTTATCACTATTTACAATTCATCATAACATTCACATCACTTACAAACAAGATTTTTTTGGGGGGATAGAATAGGTGTGACCTAGTATATTAAATTATCTACTTGAATTTATCAGTACATGACCAGATCTATCATATTGGAAATAACCAAACTTCTTTTAAATACAATGTACATGAAAAATGATTTGAGGTTAGAATATACAGTATAATATTTCCAGTAATTTATCTTATATTAACTTTTCCAAAAATCAAAGCTGTTGGTTTTGATACTATTTTTATATATCATTATGGAAAGATTTAGATGTAATATTTTCACAATACTTTCATGGTTAGTAAAGAACATTAACATTTTGAATATTATGGCTGTATGTATAATTTGATAAGATATGATAGAATTACACTTATTTCAATATAGTAGATTTGAACAATTCAGAGTTTGAATTTTATTTTCAGCTTTTAATAGATCTTCTGCTGCCATATATTTTATTGTTTAGAAAATTCTAGTCAATAATAGAAATAAAATTTATGGAATTTATTAGATCAATCTTTATTAATGAGTGATAATCATCAATGAATGTTGCTCCTGTAAATAGAAACACTTACATATTTAAGTGAATGCATTATCAAGATTACTTTTTAAAATGTCCCAGAAAAATGAAGTACTTTAAAATGATTAATTTTACAAAGGTGAAAAAGGTAATATTTGCACAAGAAGATCATTGTATGATTAAAATTGGTTTAATATTATAAAACAATTATTTTAGAGTTATATTAACTTCTGCTTTCTTTTTCATTAGACTAATCTATTTGATTAATTTAGACAATTGTATTAGCTTTGCAACTATTAATCCTCTTTTTAATTTCTTTTTAGCCATAATCATAGTTTCAGAATCTGTATGCATAGAAGAAATATTTAGTAATGCTTTTGTTGTCTAGAAAGCTTGAGCCAATGTTGGTGTGACATTAACATTATTTAAGCAAATTTTATAATTTTAGTCTGTGTATCATTAGGAGAGATTTTGAGTAGAAAAGTTTTTATTCATATATTTATCCAATTCTTTTAAAGATTTTCAATCTTTTGAATTGGTAATCAAAGTGAAAGTTTATTTTGTAGTGATTTCACTTTTTTTTTTTTATAAACAATCTTTTTTTTTCTATATGTCAAGGCATCAGCCAGGAAACAAACCCCAGGACAACTGCTTAGAAAGTGGCTATGCTAGCCACTAGGCCACCAACACAATCTTTTTTAGTTTGAAATTTTGCAGATATTAACACTTTGCAAATGAGAATTAACAAATGTATAATTAATTATATTTCCAGTTGTGAATACAACTCAAAACCTTTAACACATAATTTCCAATTCAAGAGCTTTCTAATTATCAATAGTATCTTAATAATATAAGCATAACCATATGTATAAATAAACTTTGGGATACTTGATTAACTATTACCATGAGAACAATTAAATCTACTTCTTTGCAGTAGCTTTCTGTTTTTTATATATTCTTTTACCAGATATCAGAAGAGAAATTGCATAATAGATAAGTATAAAAAACTGTTAGCAGATATAGTTTCATCTCCTAAGACTTGATTCAAGTAAAGAACTTCACTTTGAATATTGAACCAAGAATCTACAATAGAAGAATTATAAAAAATGGAATTCTTTTTAGATTCTGAATAAATTTATTTTTTCCAGATTTAACATTAATGCCAGATTTTCTTTATATTAGATCAATACAACCAGGGGCTTCTATGACCTAAAAAAAGTCCCCAACATTGAACATGATCATTGGTAAGCATATAGTCTTTACTATGATTCTTTTTATAAAGTTCTGGTTTTTGTTATTCATCTTCCTTACATTGATGGTAATATAAAATGGACAATTGATTTTAATAGAAAATACTTTAATTCCTTCTCTCTTTCTAAGGCCTAGCTTTTCTTATATGTAAAAGTCTTCCCCATAAGTACTTGAATATTTTATAAAATAACCTACTATTATCTGTTTTACAAATTTCTTCATAAAAAAGTTAATTTGCTTTGCACCAAACTATGTAATGCAAAAAGAAAGAAAACAGTGATTACTTGCATTAAACAGATGCAGACGCATGGATTATTATTACATAGTATTTTTATTTTCTGTCTGTAGAGAATTTAGTCAATATTTTAACTTTTTTTCAATATGCATATACATAATGCTAGCCCTCATGAACACACCAACTTCTATCAGAAATAAATATATGAAAAACTATTTGATAAGTACTTGCACACACTCTCAGCCTAATTTCACATTATTTTTAAAAAATATTCCTTTCTGGAAAGTATATGCACTGGCCAATGACATAAATAATGAAGAAAATATCTATAAACAATAAATTCATTACTTAAAGATTTAGATTTTGGTTCTTGGCACTCAAATATCTAGTCATTTTGATTTAAATTATTCTCAAAACGTTACCTAACAAAACTTTCTTTATCTGGAAAAATGATAGGTCCAAAACATTAATGATATTTGTTCTTCGTCGGTAGCACAGAACATTTCTTGTTTCAATATATCATCAGTTTGTCTCATCCATCACTTGATTTCATGTTTCTCATAGAAAATATTCAAAGAGAAATTTTTCCTATCATAAAAGTAATTTTCTATCATCTTCAGTCTTTGAATTTCTGAGTTGCTATTTTATTTTTAATCCTACATATTGGAAAACTCAATCTCTCTTATTAAACTGACACATATAAAAATCAGAAACAAAGCTCTTAGAACTGCTAATATATTTATAACAATTGTAGCTATGGCAGTTCAATCAAAAGTTGTTGTTTTTTGTATGATATATTTGTACTATCTCTAATTGATGTAAAATTTTCTGTTGCTTTTTATCACACAACTTTTTTTTTTTAAAATAAAACTTGATTTTATAAAACTTGTCATTATGAGATCATAATCGTGTTATCTCCAACTTGAGACTAAATGTACATCTATTAATACATTAAAACGAAGATTTTCAAGAGCTATAGATGCAAGTGAAATGTTATCCGATACATCCGTGTATAATTTATTGTACGAATATATATATATAAACGTTTTGACCAGGTCACACTGGTCATCAATTTGGGTAATAAGTATTATGAAAATAATTGTAGAGGCGCTGTAAACATTGATGTATATCAGTAATAAACATTTTATTAATAGAAAATATAAATAATAAATATAAGAAATTATTTCGATTAATGAGTTTCAGAAAATTCTTCCAAATAAAAGGTAATTTGCATGTATGTTTGTTAACATAATCTGGCCTTTTAAAGATCTCGATGGCTTCTCTAATCAAGTGTTACATCTGGATAGTAGTCTTATATTAGAAAAATAAATACTATGATCTGTATGTATAGCATGAATACACTGGTGATGATAATGACTGTTTCTTAACTGCATTAATATGTTCATCTCTTCTAGCATTGATGTGACGATTGGTCATACCTATTTAAGAAGCTTTATAAATACTACATCAAATTTCATAAACTCCATAGGCTTTAAGAGGGATTGAGTCTTTAGGCTTAGACAGAATGCTGGTAATTTTTTAATAACTAATATATATTGTAATGTTTTAAAATATGTCCAATATTGATTGTCTATACTTCCTTTTATATAAGGAATACAAACCCAAATAGTTATTTCTTCTTTTGTCTTTTATTTTGATTGTTTGAGGTTTGAATTAAGGCTCATTGTATTGTTTTATTATTATAACCATTAGCTATTAAGACATTTTTATACGATTTCTTTCATCTTCTAGATTTGATTTATCTGGAAAAAAAAAGATTAATAGCTCTAGTGAAAAGAGTTTTTGTTGCAGAAAATATTTGAGCTGAATGATGATGTGATGAAAATTGTAGATATCTATCAGTGTGTGTACATTTTCTGAAAATTGAAAAAGATTATTCTTTTTCTTAGTGACAACTACAAACAAGTAAAGTAAGTTTTCCAACACTTTCTGCTCACATTGCAAATTTAATATTAGGGTGTATATTTTATATTTGTGAAAAAATCATATAATTTGTCTTTACCATGTTGCCAGGTGATAAATGTATTATCTATATATCTGAGCCAAACAAAATATTTTTATACAATAAATTATACAGAGGTGTACCCAAATAACATTTCATTTATATTAATTTGTTATATGTATATTTATATATTTACATAATTTTAAATCATGTTTAATTTTGTTTTTTAAGCTCAATAAAATTTATTTTTAAATCATAACAGCATTGTTTGTATTATTATTATTTACAATTTTTATATAGTAAGAATATTTATTTATTCAAAAAATAAGTAAATATTATTTGCCTGAAGGTTTATGATGATAGTATATTAGATGTGATATAATATGCCGGACTATTTTTATCATCTATCATTAAATGTTGAATGTTTAGAAAACTTTAAATTTTAGTTAAACTTCTCAAATACAAACAACTTGTTAGTAATAACATACAAATGGACATCACAGGTAAATAATTACATATTGTTTTGAATAATATTATTCTCCAGTCTTCTTCAGTAAGTTCGACTCCTATGCTAATATTGTCATTGGTCGGGTTAGCAATACCTGAAGAAGTTTGGAGAATAATATTAATTAAAATGTTATGTAAGTACTAACCTGTGTTATCTATTTGTGTATTATTACTAGTAAGTTGTTTGTATTTGAAAAGTTTAAAATTTTCTAGACAATCATCATGTAATGATAGGTGATGGAAATAATCCAAAATATTATCACAGATGAATATTATAATTATATAAACTCCATACAAGAAAAATTTTGAATGAGGAATAAAATATAATAAATAAAACCATAATACAAAAGTAATAAAATAAATTAAAAACACATATACTATTTATATAATATTATACAAGCAAATAACCTGTGTTAGTTAAATTCATTATGATGTTTTTGCATAAATATATTTAACAATTTGTGGCCATTATAACTAAATTGCTTCTAACTGGAGATCTTGATGAACTTAGGTATAGTTCTTTAAAACTGTTTAGATTTTTGTTACACATTATCTAAATGAGATTTTTATAATAATTATTACTTTATGTAAATGTAAATTATAATTATTTTCTGAAAATGTTTCTAATCTTGGCTAAGGAAAAGATTTATTCTGTATTTTTATTTATTAACAGTATCTAAATATGCTTTCAGTTAGAGAAGCCAGATTCATTGCTTTCATAAGGTGACTGTTATGCTGCAATATTTATAGGTTAAATGCAAATTATTTAAATTAGTTATTTACATATTTCATTTGTTTGAGAGTTGTAGCATTAGCAGAAATTTGGTCACATCTTTAATCCTATAAACATTAAAACTGTTTGCCTGTAGCAAAATGACAGAAAATGAAAAGTGAAGGATGTGTGGTTTATTGCAAACAGCAATCATGCCATTAATAAAAATGGGAATTGTATCCAACTCTTAAACAAATGGAATATGTAAATAACTAATTTAAATAACTAGCATTTTACATATAAATATTGCAGCATAACAGCCGCCTGATGAATCTGGCTTCTCTAGCCAAAAGCTTGCTCAGTTATTGTTAATAAATAAATATATGCAATAAACCTTTTCCTTATCCATTAGAAACATTTTTAGCAACCAATTAGAAATAAGATAAGAAAAAGAATAACTTCAAATAATAAATATAGACTATTAATATTTAGTACAATATAAATTTTATAAGTATTTAATAGTTGTAGTAAAAATTATAATTAGTAGTAATAATAATGGTGTTTAAGCTATCAAAAAATTTACTTTAAAATATAGTAGTAGTAGTAATAGCAGCAGCAGCATTATTTGTATTATTGTTATTATTATTAAAAATAAGAATTAACTCTTTTTTATATATTATGACCATATGGTACTTTTTTTAACTCTTGCTCATGGTTTGTTATCCAACTCATTAAAACTTCCTGTATATCTTTTTTTCATTTTTGTTAACCTTTTTTCTTTCTTTTTCTTTTGTTATGAATGGGTTCATTTGTTTTTCTGCTAATGTGAGGAATATGAGAATTAAGGTAAATATGATAAAAGAATTCTTCAATTCTGAAAATTTTATTTTTTTATCTGAAAGCTGGCTTTCAAATTCATATTCAAAACAATTTATTTATAGGTGACAGATATATATGTTAAAACGAAGATTTGCACGGTTAAATATATAAAATACATATTTTGCGGGTTCATCCATGTTAAAAACTTTTTATATTAATATACTGATGTTTCGACTTGGTAACACAAGTCATCCACAGAGTTATAAAAAGTAGAAAGACGGTTGTAGAGGCGCTACAATCACTGATTTGAATAAAACATTAAAATTCCACCAATAGCAAAAATGACTTGTGTGACCAAGTCGAAACGTCAGTATATTAATATTAAAAGTTTTTAACATGGATGAACCCGCAAAATATGTACTTTATATATATATAATTTCTAGACTTTGAAATACAAATTGCCTATAAAAAGAATATATATTGATCTTATTATTTTTCTTTTTGCAAATAAATCTGCATGATCTAAAGTTTCATTAAATGATGATTGTAAAAAATTTTGTGACAAAATATATCTTAAACACATACTGCTTATATCAGAGTTAAATAAATAATTTTGCTTATTTGAAGAATGTTTGATTGCATTTAAATTTTATATTAATATCACAAGTGATTTCGATCTTTCTAATTCGATATTTAGGCAGTATTCTTTTATATTATATTTCATCTTTTTCTAAAACTCCCATGATGCTTTAATCTTAGACAATATAATTCATATATAAATACAAATAATTATACTTTAGAATATATTTTTAGTAACTCACCAAACATTCAACGTGTTTCTATATCTTCTATCTCCTATATAATTGATATTCATTATTCATCATTAAATTATATTAGTGTAAAAATATGCTAAGATTTCATATTCAGGTAATATTAGAATGGTCAAAAAGAGAACTGATTATCTAGCTATGAGCATACTACTCTTTAATTTTAATTGATAATCCAATGAGGTTAACTACAGTATAGAATTTTTAAATCAAGTTTTTAATTACACAGTTGATTTATTTATACTAAAAAGCTCATTTGCAGTTTTTTTATACTATCCTAAGATAATATTTATTGGATGTTAAAAAATTTTAAATATGGACTTTTCCTTCTTGATTTTCCACATCACTTAACGATTGTTGTTAAAAGAAAATCTTACTATTATAGGCATTATTTAAAAACCAAAAGCATGATTTTCTACAACAATTTTATTATAAATAGAATATATATCAGACTATTAAAAATTTATAAAAAAATATTGAGTTTAAAATTTTGGATAACTGTGAAAATTATTGATTTTTAATTAAGGATTTGGTATTGTTAAAAGAAAAATATAATTGTTGTCTTTTCTTTAATTGATGATGATTTAGAACTTTCCAAACTATAACAACATTATTTATACTTTCATTAACAATATCATTGAAGAAGATATTTTTATCTATGAATTTGAAATTGTATTTGATATTAAACAACTTAAGTTGTATCTAGTCAAAGTACATATAATATCTTTATTTTTTATAAAGGTTTTGTTACATATATCTCTTCTTTATTTTGTCGTATTGTTAATCATTCTATAATAAATTGTACTTTTTTCCATGTCTGAAAGTTGCTAAAGTCATTTCTAACTTTTAAAATGGATCTAAAAATGTGGTTAATTATTATAGCCCTATTTCAATTTTTCACACTATTTCTGGGACATTTGAAAGATTTATATACAATAAATTTATACACAATATTGGCAGGCCAATAGATTCTGTTCAACATAGCCTTTTGCTCAATAAATCAAGAGAAATCTTGTTCTATTTCTAATGATATTACATATGCTTTTGAATGTCATAGATGATTAGATGCCATATATTTTGACAAGACAGGAACATTTGATAAAATTAACTGTATCTAATTAAAAATATATAGAGTGGGTTATTTCTCAAATTAAGAGTCCCAACTTTTATTTTCTCTGCTTTAGTGTTTTTAAAGTGATGCTTTGTATTCAGCCCATCCTACCCAAACTCATAATATTTTTTTCTCAATAAAATAAAATTTTAAAATCAAGCTATAGCAAATTTTGATAGTTATGCAGTTAGTTGTAGTCTTTTTCATAATTTACAATTTTAAGTATACACAAATCTGGCAATTTTTTGTTGTTTACCTTTTGTTATAATTTTTATAGAAAGTTTTTTATATTGTAATTTTATTAAATAAATTTTAATTCCACAATTGTTTACTTATTTTTAGAGATATATATATATTTAATCTTTTTTATTAAAGTATAATATTAATTTATTTATTTTTGTCATCTAATAATAAATATTATAAATAATCTATTGTAATGGGCACATACACCGCCGTTACATTATTTTTTTTATTATTAAACATGAAAAAATAAAAGTTCGCAAATAAAAACTTCTTTTTTAAGAATTAAAAAGTGAAAATTAAAAAATCTCTAAACTCTAATATATATAAAATCACACAAATGAGAAATTAAAAAAAGAAACTTTATTAAAAAAAAGAAAAAGTTTTAAAACTAATCAAGAAAAAGACTTAAAAGATTTAAAGATAAAAAAATTAATTAATGTTATTGAAAAATGGAAGTGATTATTTTAATTAGTCCAAGTGAACTAGCCCTTGGGCATTTAAATGTATAAGCAACAGTCACATAGAAAAGTAATAGAAACTAATAGCAAATAAAAAGAAATCCCTTAGGAATCGGACCTCAACGAAAGGGTCTTCATCATCATGACGTAATGCTGAGTTAATCTGCAAAATTAATATAAAAGGAAAGGTTTGGAAATAAAAAAATAATTATTATTAAGAGAGGACAGATATGTGTTAAGTTGGAGAGGGTTGGAGGAGAAGGGATTGAAAGACGCACTTTCAATTTCTTCAGTTGTTCAAAAAAATGAAACATCATTTTCTGATATTGTGGACCACAGGACATCAAGGCCCAGAAGAATACCATCAACCATAAAGGACCAACAGTTAACTGCACACTGATCTCCTTATGACTTCGTGGGAATTAACACCTTCCATTACAAGAAATCAGAGACTAAGAAAATTTTTCAAAACAGTAAGAAATATATAATTAATGAACATTTCTAAACAAAAATAACTCTAAATGCTAAACTTTTCAATATTTTAAATAAAAGAATTTCCTATCTGACTAAACTAGTTATAATTTTATTTGATGTATTTCTTTTGTAAAATCATTTCCATTAATTTTTTAATTTTTTTTATTCTTTAAGTTTTTATTATGATTTCTGTTTTTCATTAAACTAAATTATATAAATGTTAAATTTAAGTCAGGCATGAATGGCTATATAGATTTGTGAAGTTTTATTAGGGGAGGGTAATCTTAGGTTATTCGTTTCATAGCTGAACTAGGTCAATGGATTGGATATATTGGTGTAATTAGTAGATGTAATACGAGGTTTGCTATGGGCAGAATCGCTAGTATACATTCGCTGCACACACCCTTTTGCCTATGAAATGGGATCGTAAGTTGGGCAAAAAGTACCACAGTCCCTTCCTATGGAGTTTTTTTTTATTGCTCTTCTCGTCAGATAGATGTAGTATTCCTCTCTGGACGTGAGTCAATTTCTTCTCTTAACCTATATTTGTGCTGTTGTATTCATATTACATTGAATACATCGATATATCAGATGGATTGACATTGGTTTAACTGCGAACTTTTGGCCTAAGGTTAAATAAGGGATAAAATTTTTTTTTTCAAATACAGTCTATGTAGTCTATTCATACTCGACACTCTAAATGCATTAAATTTAAGTTGGGTACAGACGCTTGCATAGATTTGCTATGGTTAATTGTGTTTTTGGTTTTCATATTTGATCAAAATATATAGACATTCGGTAAACAATGATACCTTACGGTGAGTATCTAAAATGTATTTATTCGGATGTCATTTAAGTTATTGGTGTCAATGCGGCATCTTATGATGAATGCCATTGGGTTTCTTATAAATTTCCCTCTGCATTTCCATCAATGACTTTATATTTTGATCGTTTATGTTTATTTTGAAATGTTTTTAACCATGTAATCTAAAGTAACCGATCTATACTCAACATTATAAAATAAACTTTTATAAATCCATCTGTGCGAATTTATAAAAATTAAAATGTAAATTAAAATCTAAAATGAAAGTTAAAAATGTAAGTTAAATTTTAAAAATGATTCAAAATTTATATGTGCGTAAATAAATGTTTATGTGTTAATTACTAGCAGTGGCTTATTTATTCTTTTTTTAAAAATATTAATATATTTTGATAATATATATCATTATTATTTAATCTCTACTACTCTGCTGAGCTAGTGACAATGAGCTAATGGTCAGAATCAAATTATATAAAATAAAAAAAATAATTTTTTTTAACTTACGTATCTGCCTACTATATAAATTTTCTAGGTTCAAATGGCCTAGTGGTGCCCTGTAGTGTAGATATGTTAAGACTCCTATTCTCCTCAATCATTATAATTGGACTCCCAATGCAGGTTGATCTTTAATAAACCACGAATATCCTGAGCAATTTTTTTCAAAATGAAATATTTTTATCTATTTACATAAGACCATATACGTTAAATCTTATAAAAGCACTGCCAGAAAGAAATAGCACATATATTAAACATGAGAAAGTATTAATAATTTTAAATTGTATTTTGTTAAAAAGAAATTCAAAAGGTTGCAATTAATATGTTTTTTTTTTGTTAATATATATTATGCTTTAATGTGTATAGGCACGCACAGCCATGTACGTTTATGATTATAAATGTGGTACTTTACGATGAGTACTTTTTGGGAATTTACTTCAGTGTAATCCTATGCAAGCATTTCAATTAGTCATAAATAAGTTGGTGGTATTTATAATTGTGCTGCAAATATACACGTATAAACCCATTATTTCTTAAAACATATTTACTTCAATGCAACCTTCTTAAATAAATAATTTATATAATTCGCTTGTCGTGCCGTTTTGTTAGAAATGAAATATAGAGAAAATAGAATTCTTGGAGGGAGGGAGTGTAAATATAGATTGTTCTTAGGAAAATGATGGTCAACATTTTTCTTTTTTCTATATAGTCTTTTTGTAAAATTACTAACCGAATGTCTTTGTAAATTTTCGTTAATCGTGTACCGTAATTACAAACCCTAAGTAAAATATTTTTTTTTGTTTATTTTTTTTAAGCAAGTTTGCTGATATGTAATGGGCACATATGCCGTTACATTATTTTTATTATTATTAAACATGAAAAAATAAAAGTTCGCAAATAAAAACTTCTTTTTTATGAATTAAAAATTTAAAATTAAAAAATCATCTAAACTCTAATATATATAAAATCGCACAGATGAGAAATTAAAAAAAGAAACTTTATTAAAAAAAAGAAAAAGTTTTAAAATGAAATTTTCAAGAAAAAGACTTAAAAGATTTAAAGTTAAAAAAATTAATGTTATTGAAAAATGGAAATGATTATTTTAATTAGTCCAAGTGAACTAGCCCTTGGGAATTTAAATGTATAAGCAATGGTCAGATAGGAAAACAATAGAAACTAATAGCAAATAAAAAGAAATCCCTTAGGAATCGAACCTCAACGAAAGGGTCTTCATCATCATGACGTAATGTTGAGTTAATCTACAAAATTAATATAAAAGGAAAGGTTTGGAAATAAAAAAATAATTATTATTAAGAGAGGACAGATATGTGTTAAGTCAGAGCGGGTTGGAGGAGAAGAGATTGAAAGATGCGCTTTCAATTCCTTCAGTTGTTCAAAAAATGAAACATCATTTTCCAATATTGCGGACCACAGGACATCAAGGCCCAAAGAATACCATCAACATAAAGGACCAATGGTTAACTGCACACTGATCTTCATATGACTTCATGGGAATTAACACCTTCCTTACAAGAAATCAGAGACTATGGACATTTTTCAAAACAGTAAGAAATATATAATTAATGAACATTTCTAAACAAAAAGAACTTTAAATGCTAAACTTTTCAATATTTTAAATAGAAGAATTTCTTATCTGACTAAATTAGTTATAATTTTATTTGATGTTATTTCTTTTGTAAAATCATTTCCATTTTTTTTTTGTTCTTTAAGTTTTTATTATGATTTCTGTTTTTCGTTAAACTAAATTATATAAATGTTAAATTTAAGTCAGGCATGAATGGCTATATAGATTTGTGAAGTTTTATTAGGGGAGGGTAATCTTAGGTTATTCATTTTGTAGTTGAATTAGGTCAATAGATTGAATATATTGGTGTAATTAGTAGATGTAGTATGAGGTTCACTATTGGCAGAATCACTAGTATATGCTGCACACCCCCTTTTGCCTATGGAATGGGATCGTAAGTTGGGAAAAAAGGACCACAGTCCCTTCCTGTGGAGTTTTTTAATTGCTCTTTTCATCAGATAGATGGAGTATTCCTTTCTGGATGAGAGTCAATTTCTTCTCTTAACCTATATTTGTGCTGTCATATTTATATTACATTAAATACATCAATATATCAGATGGATTGACGTTGGTTTAACTATGAACTTTTGGCCTAAGGTTAAATAAGGGATAAAATATTTTCTTTTCAAATGCAATCTATGTAGACTATTCATACTTGACATTCTAAATGCATTAAATTTAAGTTGGGTATAGACGCTTGCATAGATTCGTTATCGGTTAATTGTGTTTTTGGTTTTCATATTTGATCAAAATATATAGACATTCAGTAAATAATGATACTGAGTATCTAAAATGTATTTATTCGGATGTCTTTTAAGTTATTGGTGTCAATGCAGCATCTTATGATGAATGCCATTGGGTTTCTTATAAATTTCCCTCTGCATTTCCATCAATGACATTATATTTTGATCGTTTATGTTTATTTTGAAATGTTTTTAACCATGTAATCTATGTAACCAATCTATACTCAACATTATAAAACAAACTTTTATAAATCCATCTGTGCGAACTTATAAAAATTAAAATGTAAAGTAAAATCTAAAATTAAAGTTAAAAATGTAAGTTAAATTTTAAAAATAATTCAAAATTTATATGTGCATAAATAAATGTTTATGTGTTAATTACTGGCAGTGGCTTATTTATTCCTTTTTTAAAAAATATTAATATATTTTGATAATATATATATCATTATTATTTAATCTCTACTACTCTGCTGAGCTAGTGAAAATGGGCTAATGGTTGGAATCAAAATATATAAAATAAAGTAATTTTTTTAACTTATGTATCTGCCTACTATATAAATTTTCTATGTTCAAATGGCCTAGTGGCCCCTGTAATGTAGATACATTAAGACTCCTATTCTCCCCGATTGTTATACTATGAAATATTATATAATATTATACTCTTATATAATGTCTTTAATAACAAATATATATTCATGTATTATTTAATATTTCCAGTAAAACCTTGTTTTAAAATTATTATTACCATTAGTAGTAGTATTAGTATCATCATTTGTTTTATTATTATTTATAACAATAATACTGTTATTATAATATCTATGATTAATGTTTCTTTTTTTTCATAGTTGGAGTCTGACCAGCTTGTTTTACTTTTGGAATTATTATTAGAAGAGTCTTCTATGCAATATCAAATTTTATTGTCATTAAAAACTTTTTATCAATTGGAGAAGAAAAATTCAGATGTAAGTTATTTAACAATATTTTTAGATTACACTATTTAATAACTTTATATATTTTAATCATTATTTTGAAATCTATATATATTATTCTACTTCTGTGACCTTTTATGCTTGAATACTCAATAAATTTTAAATCTCTATCCATTGCTCCTATAACCATATCCCAGATCAGTTTCTAGTTTACAGTTTTCATCAATCACAATTTCGGATCTGGAGTTATAGATCTAAGGTATCTAAGAGCATTAGATTCAAATGCAAAAGTGTATTTTGACTAAGCCTATAAACTAGAATTTAAATTGAGAATATGGATGAAAGAGCACTGGATAGAGATTTAATAAGAACAACTACTTGGCATGTATTGATTTCTCAAGATTACAAACTGTAGCAGAACTGGGTATACATAAATAGACTTTACTCTTGAAATGATTTCTATAAATAAAGGATATATTTTCTGGTTTTATTTTGAGTTTTCTTAAAAAAATTTACTTCATGCAAAAAACTTTTTTGCAATTCAATAGTTTAATGATTATGCTATGATGGTGTACATATATTTAACCTGCAATAACTACAATCAGTGATTCTACTATCAATTTTCAAATACCTTATTTTATGTTAATTCTTAAATTGAACAGATATTCCTCTCGGATCTTTCTAGGTATGTCTCTATTTTGCAAAAATTAAATTTATTTTGAATTTAACTCAAATAATTTTAATATTATACTCCCTTCTCTAATGGAATCTCATATTGCTTGTAATTTAGACTTAGCTGCCAATTTTTTCACCTTTTTTAAATGTTTGATTTTTTTTTTCTTTGTTTTAAAGAAATATAATAAAATGTAATATAACTAATGGTAACAATAATAAGTAGCAAATTTATTTTCATTAAAATCATTGATTATAAGAAAGCAATCAACTGATTATAAAAAATACTGTCTACTGAATTTTCTTAAAGAAAAGTAATTTTCATTTCATTTTCTGGCTATAGTTTTTATTTTTTTATACAAATGATTGAATATCTATTATAAATAATGCTTATAAGAAAAAAAAAAGCAAATTTGAAGTGATAATCATATAAAAGAAATGCATATCTTAGGTGGGCTTTGAGATTTGCATGTAGCCTAAATGTTACCAAATCTCATTATAGTCATTGTAGATTAATATTGTTGCAATATTTCATATGTGTCTAAATTTAAAAATAAATAAAATCAAAATTGATGAAAATTGAAGTTTTTATTAATGGTTTTAGCTTGAGAAGATAACTTTTTTTAATAGTAAATCTAATAAATAAAAAATTACAATATTTGAATAAAGATTTGAAAAGCTATAGTCTACATGTCTGCTATCTTTGCATCATGAAACCCTTCAAAAATCTTCTACATACAATAAAATCTATTAATAATTTGTAAAACAATACTTCACATTAATAATTGGAATTAATTATTTCCTATAAAAATTAGTATTTATATAAAAATTAGTAGTTGCCTTGTGATAACATTCTTCATATAACTTTTGAGCCATATCACTCCATAAGCTTTTTAATGAAACTTCAGGTTGTGAAAGAGTGTAAAAATATTGAGTTTTAAACTTTAAGCAGAAGTGAATGCAGAACAATAAATGAGAAATATATTTACTAAGATAATAAGGCCAATTACTTACTCAAGGCTTTGATAGGTTTATAAATTTAGGTGATAACAATCATCCTTTAAATTATCAATAATCTGTAGTCAGGGCAACCTTTTTTAACAATAAAGGTGGTACCATCGTTATTTATGGTGTGATATATTTATATAGAGACTAAAGATTGCAACTTGACCAAGTTGTGTGAGATTAATAATGCAAAGATATCAGACCATAGATAAAGGTGGTATCACCATTATTGTTAAAGAAAGTTGTCTTGACTACAAGTTGAGATTGTTGATAGCTTAAGGATTGATTGTTATCATCTAAATTTATTAACCTATTAAAACCTTCAGTAATTAATTGGCTTTATTGTCTTAGTAAATATATACTTTATATGGAATTTGGAAGTTATAATTGACTATTTATTAGTTTACTTTCAGAGCAGCTTGATTGCTATCATAGGAAATTTATTTAGAAAATTAAAATGCAAAAATGAGAATAGTTATGTTTGGTGTGAAAATTTACAAGAACATAATAGAATTTTGTTCTACTTATTAATAATAATGTATAACAGCAACACCAAGCATGCCACTTATCCTCTTGGTTATGTGATTCTATGCTGAAAATAAATAAATGAATTAAAAAAATCATTGCAGCTTTGCACTCGCTTAAATTTCTATATCACCTAAACTTTCTAAAATAATTTTCTAGTTTAAATTACTAATTTATTGAAATGCTTTTATATAAATTGTTTGATCAAAAATTGTTCTAGGAAATTTATATGAAAAAAGCCTTCAATAGCTTTTATATGTAGGTATCCTGTGTTGTTTGGTATCATTGGTAGAACATCAGACTTGGGAGAGGTTCCAGGATCAATTCTGATGCTCAAACTTCTTATAAACTCTTAAGCAATAAAGTCATAAGCCTGTTTTAATCCTTCATGTAGTTCTCACATCCAACTTAGGGCCAGGAGGTTCCAGGATCTATTCTGGTACTTGCAGGTCTGGTGCTTGAACATCTTATGAAAAACTCCCAAGCAAAACTATATGCTTCTTTTTTATATCTATGTGATTATTTCATAGTTTGAATCCAATGCAATATCTTTTCTCCTGTTTAATTTTGGTATTTGAAAATATTGCATTACAAATAGAAAACAAAATATGCTATGATCTCTATACTAATTTTCATTCAATATTAAGATAGAAAAGAAAACCAATCTAATCTATTTAATATGTCAATATAGTTAGC
This sequence comes from Epiperipatus broadwayi, assembly GCA_028023455.1. Lineage (NCBI taxonomy): Eukaryota > Metazoa > Onychophora > Udeonychophora > Euonychophora > Peripatidae > Epiperipatus > Epiperipatus broadwayi. Next base: position 321,621 of record JAQFVV010000426.1, on the reverse strand, counting down.
TATTTGAGAGGTTGTATAATTTTAATCACCAAAATTAAAGGATGGACACAACAGATATATGAGTACAACAAATCTATTCAATTGAACAAATTAAGGTTTTATTTATTACTTCTCTCTGCTAGTAACTGATCAAAAATTCTTTAGCACTTAATTTCACTACTGTATTAAATACACTGATAAATATACTCTCATAATTTTTTTAGAATAATATATCCTTATTTAACTCTAGGATTTCTATATAAATTGTACATTACTATTAATTATAATTTATATATATATATATATTGAACCGTGTTCTAATATGTGGATTCAAATCACCGTCTCTTAGGCAGAGAAGAACATACTCGGAGAGTGTGTATGCCCAAATGATAGCTATAAAGTATATAACTAGCGTTACATTTCCAGGACATAGCTTCTTCTCGGCTGTTGAGTTCAACACCAAGTTCAAAGCACTTTTTTTGTTTGTGTATAAACACAGGCGCCAGCTGCTTATTCTAAAAGAATACTAAAAGAATAGACAACACACTTTGAATAGTGGCCACTAACTCAACACCTAAATCCACGACTAGCTCAGTTGTTTGTAATCACTAATAGATTATACTTAATTAGTGGTTAAAAGACTTGATAAAAAGAATTGATAAAAAGAATTGATAAAAGAATTTGGTAAAAAGAATTGATAAAAAGAATTGACCGACAAATAAAGTTTAATTTTAAAGATAATTTATTAACTAACATTTATTTACTAAATTTAAACATTCTAATAAAAAACACACATATTTTAAATTAACGTTTCTAAATAGTTTAATATTCCTATAGATTTAATAACAGAACACTCTAATTTAACTAATAAACATTGATATAATGATCACGCACATATTAACTCATGCACACACATAATAATGATAATAAAGGACTACATAGCATTTGAAATTTAATCACACACATCAATAGTTCATTTATGTATGATATCGAGTTCATATAATTAGACTCTAGGAGAATTCGCATGAATTAATGAAATGCAATGGCTATTACAGTATAGACGAAATAAGCAAATGTTTTTACCTAGGCTTTTTTGAATGTTGACGTAGAATTTATGTTCTTTGGAGGCAGCTTTCGGTGAGGATATTTCCATTATAAATGCTTACCAGTTGGCTGGGACGTTTCCTTGCTGAGTTTCCTGATTTTCACGATTATTGCTATTGGAGACAAATAGATACTGATGGAGATTTTCTAAGATGTTAAGCTGACATTATTTCACGGGCAGATCTGCTGTTTTCTCGGACATCTGGGCTGGAGGTGAACGTGTGTTCCAAAATATTATCAGCACTGCATTTTGTTTCTTAACTGACTCAATTAATTTCCGAACTGCACTCTCTCAATAACTTTGTGAACTGATTCACTGTCCGATAAAAAAGTCTATTTATATCTGCAACATGTTGTCGAAATATTTCCGGTGATAATCATTTGATAAACATGTTGTTTTATTTTATTAATAGCCATTGCCATTTTTCTAATGATAATCTTTTATTTCACATACATTTTATTTATTTACAAATCACACACATATACGCACATATATTTTTAATACAATTTACTATTTAGTTTTAACATTTTTTCTTTAATTAAAATTGAATGAAAAGAGATTTGTATGTTTTAACTTTTTTAAATTATATTTTTACAAATACTAATAAAAACTCTTTACTTCCTTTTATAACCCTTAGTTTCATTTCTCAAACCAAGACTCCCCCTCCCCCCTTTTGACTAATTAATTGTAGCTTTTTTATTTCAAAAACTAACGCTAGAAAACTATTTAATTCTTATCTTTTTCGAAAACAAGCTGCAATAAATTCTTCAACATTTAATTTTATGTTTTTCTTTTATGAAAGATTACTTTAATAATAATTTTAGATAAAAATTATATGTGCCTATATCAATATAGGTACATTACACCACCCTCCCTTTTGAGAGTAAAATGCGTCATTTTTGACCAATTTATCTCTGACAATATTAAATCTTAATTTATTTATTTTTTTATTTTATTGACATGTTATTTATTTGTTTAATTCGATCACTTTAATCGAACCCTTTATTTTATTCATTTATTTAATCCTATAATTGTTACTCTTAAATCATTCATTTGACCTACTTATTTAACTTGATTTTATTGATTTTTAACTGTTTATTTACAAGCATTTCTTCTTACGTAATATGTGCGTGGGGAAAAAATCTTTTATTCAATAATGCCTCCTTGTTATTATTATTATTTTTAAATTTCATTTAGTATTATTACCGCCTGTCCGGTGGTTGTTTTTCTCTTTTCACTAACCTCAATGACCGGGCATTATATGTTCCTTTTTCCTCTATTCCCTGTGCTATCACAAACGCGTTATTACCGTATTGCCATTTGATGATATAAGGGCCATCGTATATTGGCTGGAATTTCTTGTATATATGTTTCAGGATGACTCACCGGATGAACTCTCACCATGACCTCATCTCCCCTCCTGAATATAGCCTTAGGTCTTCCCTGCTTCTGCTGCCATAGCCTGCCCATTTTTCTTAACTGTTTGAGTGCTTGCTTAGCATCTCTTCTCTGGTTGATTGGATTTACCCCCACTGGCAATTTAGTCTCAAACGGATACAGAATATTTCTTCCAAAATGTAGCCGAACAGGTTCGAATCCTGTAGACTCATTTCTTGACCAGTTTATCATGTTGATTATTCGTGATGTTTCTTTCACTCATTTGCGATGATCATCCTGTATATAAACCCGAAATAGACACCCCAACTCCCTCATAACCCGTTCACATGGATTAGACTGAGGGTTACGAATCGATGTAAGTATATGTCTTATCCCACATCTGCCTGTCCATTTCTTCCATTCGCTAGATATAAAGGGCGTTCCATGATCCGACAGAATTCTGTCTGGAATTCCCACAGTTTTAAGGTATTGTTGCTCCAAAACTCGAATAGTCTGTCTTGCGTTCTCTTGGGCTACTAGATATGCCGCTACCAGCTTCGAAAACACGTCATATGTTACCATGAGATACTTCATTTTATTGAATGGAGGCAGAGGTCCATAGAAGTCTATCGCTAGTAAGCTGTTCAGGCATTGGGCATATATAGGTTGCAGCGGCCCGACTCCTGATGTGTTAGCAGGCTTGGTTGTTGAACATATGGTGCATCTACCAATCATGTCTGTAATATTGGCATTCATTCCTGGCCAGTAAAACCAATGACTCAGCCATCCTTCCACTTTATTTGCTCCATAATGTCCAAAAGTGTTATGCGCATATTTAATCATTTGTTCTCTCATGGTGACCAGAAGAATAATGCGTGTTTTTTTTTTCCGTAACACACTCAGTAAGAGTCCTCCCTTTAAACAACAGTGATTTCGGTCCCTCCACAGCGGATTATTGGCTGCTTTCGTTACAGGCTGATTGCGTAAATACTCTATTATTTGTTTGCAATCGTTATCTTCCTCTTGCTGCTCCTTTAATCTGTGCAACTCGTTTTTTATCCCATTTCTTTTATATATTTTGGTGGCAGCTATATATGCTCTGTCACAACTCAAGTGTTGTTCTTGAGCTACCGGATATCAGCTTAAGGTGTCTGCCACAATATTCTCTTTGCCACGACAGTAAGCCACTTTGTAATTAAATTCTTGCAGGAATAAGCTCCACCTTATTAGCCTGCTATTATTCAAGAAGCTGTGATTAATAAATTCAAGGCTCTTATGGTCAGTGACTACTACCACTTCAGAGCCTACTAAATACTGCCTGAATTTCTTGAATGCCCACACAATAGCCAAGGCTTCCTTCTCAGTTACAGTGTAGTTCACTTCCGGTCCCCTTAGTAAACAGCTAATGAAACAAAGAACTCTGTGCTGTCCCTTGTCCTGTATCTGAAATAGCACAGCCCCCAATCCAAACCTGCTGCTGTCCGTTTGTACAAAGAATGGTTTGTCGAAATCGGGATATGACAGCATAACTTTATTTAAAAATCCTGCCTTCATGCTCTGAAAACTGCACTCATGCTGCTCATTCCACACCCACGATTTCCCTTTTCTTAATAACTGCAATAATGGCTCCAGGTCAAGTGAAAAATTTCTATAAAATCGATTATAGAAATTATAGAGTCCGAGAAAAGATTTACTATGTTTTTTATTCCGGGGTGTGGGGAATTCCTGTATTGCTCGGATTTTTTCAGGATTAGGTAATATCCCTCTTTCTGTAATTATATGACCTAAAAACTTGACCTTGTCAGTCATTATCTTACTCTTATTTAAATTAATTCGAATTCCCTTTCTCTCACACTCCCCCAGCAACATTTCTAAATGCATAAAGTGCTCATCTATACTTTCCGATGCCACCACAATGTCGTCTACATACATTATAACTAAATTCTTAATATCATCTGACAATACTTGATCCAGACATAGCCCGAAGGGAATCCAGTTAAAATTATATGCATGTCTGTTATATTTAAATGCCGTATATTTCTGATCCTCTGGATGAAGTTTGATTTGCCAGTAGCTGGCAGTTAAGTCGAACGTCGAAAATATTTTCTTATTTTGAAATTTCAATAACAATTCTCTCATAGGTGGTGGAGCATTAGTATCAGCTATTGTTATCTTATTTAACTGCCCTGCATCCAAACATAACCGAATTGATCCATCTTTTTTTTTACAGTTACGATGGGGTTATTAAAAGGAGACGAACATTTAGATATAATCCCCCATCTAAGCATTTTGTCTATTTGTTCTTCTACTTCACGTCTATATTGATGAGGTATGGGATATGCATGGTCTTGATATGGTTGGTCTTTCATAAGCCTTATCCTGTGTTCATACCCTTGGATTACCCCCCTCGGAAAATACGCTTTCATATCTATTGAATAGTTTCTTCAGTTGGTCTCTTTGATTGTCATTTATGCATTTTGACTCATCCACCTTTTCCCCTATCTCTATTTCCATTACGCGCTTTGTGCATCACTCTGTCTATTTATCTCATCCTTCTAGTGTTTTGTAAATGGAATTATTACGTTCTTTATTTCTGCCCAGCTCCATTTATAATCCAATACACAGCCTGTATTGTACATAAAATCCGAGCCTAATATAACCTCATGAATCAGTCCCTCCAAAATCAACAGAACGTGCATATATTCTCCCTCTGTCATGTGTAGTTTCACCCATGCCTGTTTGGATGCCAACTTCGCCTTCTTACCATTAGCCAACAAAACATATACTGTTTTTAAAGGCAATATTTTAATTTCTGGGTCAATGTCACTTATTTTATTAAACATTTCCTGTGACATTACCGATACCTGACTCCCCGAATCAAACAATGCACTAGTTGCAACCCCCCTACCTTTATCTCTATCTTCAGACAGCTCTGAGGTGCCATCACGGGCATGCTTTCTTCTCCACTACATACCAGATTCGCTACTTGCATACAATAAACTTCTGCATTTCCATCCTCATCTTGACCATCCACCATCCCCCTATTGTTGTCCAATGCCATTAGTATTTCAGCCATCTGCTCTACCGTTTTCTTGCCAATCATCATTTGTTCCACCTTCTCAGGTAAACCACGCCTAACTATACGCATAATATGCTGCTCCGATAATTTGTATGCTGTGATTGATCTCAATTTCGCTATTTGTCTACGAAAAATGTAATAAATAACTCCCCCATCTGCCACCTGTCCTGCTCTACTTGAAACTTAACCTTTTCCTGCAGCTCCTCCCCCCAACAGTTTGCCAACAACGAACACTTGTATTCACCGAATGTTGTCGGTTTTACACGTAATGAATTCCACCAGAGTTGGGCTTCTCCCTGTATGTGACTGCAAGCTAAAGCAATTCTTGCTCCCTCGCTTAAACTATTCAAAGTGCAATAACATTCCAAGCTCTCTAAGTGATCACTTGGATTCTCCCCTTTGTTCCCTGAGAATGCTTTTATCTTTAGCAGCTGATTTACTGCCTCCATTTTATGTAAGGTCACCCATGTTTTCCCATTCTCATGTTCTCTTTCTAACGCCTCTACTCTTTTTATTACTTCCTACAGCTCTATATCTTTTCTCATTTTGACACCATGTATTTTATTTTTTATTTCAAACTAGCGCTTACGTTAAACTAAATTTAAATACAACTTATTTATTTATTTTTCTTACTAAGATGGAAACTCACGTTAACTCCAGCCTTTTGTCCTTTTCACTACCCGCTCTTAATGCTTTAACTCTGCCCATAACACCCAATTGACTCTGATTTGATAGCATAAATGTCAAAATCTCTTTTCATTTCGAAAAAAAAAGAAGAAAGTTTTGGTCAATTCTTTTTTTTTTTTTAAATTAAAACACTTTTACATACGTAATTTAACTTTTGTATAAAACAAATTTTTCAAACAAGAAACAAAGTACCTCATTACTATTGTTTCTTAGGTTCAGCCCCATGGTTGGGTCTAGCCATTTGAACCGTGTTCGAATATGTGGATTCGAATCACCAGTCTCTTAGGCAGAGAAGAACATACTCGGAGAGTATGTATGCCCAAACAATAGCTATAAAGTATATAACTAGTGTTACATTTCCAGGACATAGCTTCTTCTTGGCTGTTGAGTTCAACACCAAGTTCAAAGCACTTTTTTTTGTTTGTGTATAAACACGGGCGCCAGCTGCTTATTCTAAAAAAATACTAAAAGAATAGACAACGCACTTTGAATAGTGGCCACTAACTCAATGCCTAAATCCACGACTAGCTCAGTTGTTTGTAATCACTAATAGATTATACTTAATTAGTGGTTAAAAGACTTGATAAAAAGAATTGATAAAAGAATTTGGTAAAAAGAATTGATAAAAAGAATTGACCGACAAATAAAGTTTAATTTTAAAGATAATTTATTAACTAACATTTATTTACTAAATTTAAACATTCTAATAAAACACACGCATATTTTAAATTAACATTTCTAAATAGTTTAAATATTCCTATAGATTTAATAACAGAACACTCTAATTTAACTAATAAACATTGATATAATGATCACGCACATATTAACTCATGCACACACATAATAATGATAATAAAGGACTACATAGCATTTGAAATTTAATCACGCACATCAATAGTTCATTTATGTATGATATCGAGTTCATATAATTAGACTCTTGGAGGATTCACATGAATTAATGAAATGCAATGGCTATTACAGTATAGACGAAATAAGCAAATGTTTTTACCTAGGCTTTTTTGAATGTTGACGTAGAATTTTGTTCTTTGGAGGCTGCTTTCGATGAGGATATTTCCATTATAAATGCTTACCAGCCAGCTGGGATGTTTCCTTGCTGAGTTTCCTGATTTTCATGATTATTGCTATCGGAGACAAATAGATACTGACGGAGATTTTCTAAGATGTTAAGCTGACATTATTTCACGGGCAGATCTGCTGTTTTCTCGGACATCTGGGCTGGAGGTGAACATGCGTTCCAAAATATTCTCAGCACTGCATTTTTTTTCTTAACTGACTCAATTAATTTCCGAACTGCACTCTCTCAATAACTTTGTGAACTGATTCACTGTCCGACAAAAAAGTCTATTTATATCTGCAACGTGTTGTCCAAATATTTCCGGTGATAATCATTTGATAAACATGTTGTTTTATTTTATTAATAGCCATTGCCGTTTTTTTAATGATAATCTTTTATTTCACATACATTTTATTTATTTACAAATCACACATATATACACACATATATTTTTAATACAATTTACTATTTAGTTTTAACATTATTTTTTCTTTAATTAAAATTGAATGAAAAGAGATTTGTATGTTTTAACTTTTTTAAATTATATTTTTACAAATACTAATAAAAACTCTTTACTTCCTTTTATAACCCTTAGTTTCATTTCTCAAACCAAGACTCCCCCTCCCCCCTTTTGACTAATTAATTGTAGCTTTTTTATTTCAAAAACTAACGTTAGAAAACTATTTAATTCTTATCTTTTTCGAAAACAAGCTGCAATAAATTCTTCAACATTTAATTTTATGTTTTTCTTTTATGAAAGATTACTTTAATAATAATTTTAGATAAAAATTATATGTGCCTATATCAATATAGCTATTTGAGAGGTTATATAATTTTAATCACCAAAATTAAAGGATGGACACAACAGATATATGAGTACAACAAATCTATTCAATTGAACAAATTAAGGTTTTATTTATTACTTCTCTCTGCTAGTAACTGATCAAAAATTCTTTAGCACTTAATTTCACTACTGTATTAAATACACTGATAAATATACTCTCATAATTTTTTAGAATAATATATCCTTATTTAACTCTAGGATTTCTATATAAATTGTACATTACTATTAATTATAATTTATATATATATAGTAACGTGATAAAAATGATGATATTGGGGAAATGATCAATATAATCTGAATAAAACATAGCCCAATCATTGGTCACCATTTTGTAATGGAATATTGATTATAATATGGGATGATAATATAGAAACTTTAATATGTTTCAGAATTAAGGCATCATTCATACCAATATAAAGCCTACATATGGAATGTCATTTTATAAAAACCCCAAAGGTGATTTGGCATTTTACATGATCATCATCAGCTAGCATCAGGTGGGTACTTTGTCACAATAGTAATGGATTTTCTATCTCACTACCTCTTTACATTTGTTTAGTCAACATTTGTTATAAAATAAAAGAAATTGACTTATAGGTTTTTTTAGACAATCACTTATCACTGACCCTATATGGAAATAAAAGATCATGAAGAAATGCCCCTTACGATTTATACTATTTATAACAGAGCAAAACATGCATTAACAAGTAGTAATTCTGTTAGAATCTGTGCAAAATTATCTAGATCAGTTATTATCACACTAGGCAATAACAATATTTTCAACACATGATTATTTAGATTGTCCACTACAGGATAATAAAATACTAATGACAATCTTTATTAAAACCCAATTTATTTAGATGCATGTCAGACATCACCAAATTTATTCACTATTCCAAAGTATATTGCAATAAGCAGTGAAATCATATATCATCACCCTAAACAATGATGTATGATTAAGATATCTATTTTATTTATTATTGGATGAAACCAAATTTGAATCTACAAGTAACTAAGTTCTGATATACTTTTACTAATCTAATAATATTTATAGTAATGCAAATTTACTTTAACATTCCATGACATTCTATTTAAATCCACTAGTTTTGAAATAATTATAATAACTTTTTTTTGAAAATGTTTTATAAACCTACACAATATTTATAATCTTTAAATAAAATAAACCCTTACTCAGTTTGATATCTAATTTAATAAAATGTTTAATATAATATCAATTTTTCATTCATACTTTACATTGTATTGATATGCAATTATTGCTTAAGTTATATATTAAAATAAAATACTCTACAAGAATTCATTATCAATAAATCTATTAGATAATCTTGCATTTGCCATACCCAATCAGTTATAAATAAAATATACCGTAGGTTTCTATTGGATATTTACCGGCATACAATCACTGATATTATTCAGCTACCTAAATCTCCAATCAATCGATTATAAAAATGGATTTTATAACAATTAAACGATATATTGATGATAAATAGTAGTTATCCAAGCCAAATATAGATATTAAGTTATACTAGTTCATAAAATTTATGATCCCTAAATCATTCTGACTAATGATAGAACAAAATCTATTAAGATTTTTGTAACCTGACAAGATAAACAAATTAATAATCAACTCTGAACTAATGAAATTATTTCTACCAGCAATATTGACTTAGATAAGTAAACAAATATTTAAATGTAGTAACAAATTTAAAATTTATATCTAATTGGAGTTAATGGTAATGTATAAGAAAATATACATATATCTAACTCTATTTCACTTACCAAAATTGGTTTGATCTTGTATCAAACTTTAAGTACCAAAAATTACCTTGCACATTTAAAAGAAATAATTAGACAGATTCACCAGATTTTAATCAATTCTAAATGTATTGGTTAATAAATTACAAATTTATAATAGTAATAAAAAAAATTGTATATAAAGAACAATAACAATCAATACCTGCAATAGACTAAAATCATAGCCAATTGAAAAATACAATACTATGTTTGTTTAATATATATGTGTATATGAAACTCAAAAGTGTGTTGCATGACAATATACTATATAAATGGAAAGAGATTTTTAAATATCTTCCTGAGACTTTAAATAGCATATAGAAGGATAAAAAAAATGTGATCAAATAATAAAAAAAGATCTTTAATTATTCATTAATGTAATTTCTAAATAATTATTAACATCAAAAAAGTCTATTGTATTTAAACCTTTCTCTATATGAATATTCCTGAGTTAAATCTGGAATATGTATAAAAAAAAATTAAACGCTTGAAAACATCAGGTCGTATTAACCTATTTCATCAGTAAGAGCCTAAATAATAATAACAAAAATGAATCAGTCTGACCTTTTTATGTATGTGAATCTTATAATAACCTATATATATATCATTTAACCCTAGGTTTTAAAGTAAAATATGAACAAAACATAAACACTCATTTTCTTTTAAATCATCTAAGTGAAAGTCTGTCCATTTTCACTCAACAGTCCATCGAGTTGCTGTTTCCCTGTTTCTGATCCTAATGTGTAGAAATGATTTTAGTTTAAGTAAAGAAAACAAGCTGAGTGATAATTATTGCAGATTCAAATTCAATTACTTTGGGGTTTAAATTCCGATATTTTCTTTTAAGCAGATAAATCTATCCAAGCTTTTAAAACAACCTTCCTTGATGCAAAATCACACATCACTGGCTTTATTTTCCCTTTTCATTGGTAATAATGTATAAAGAGAATTTTTTCATTGACAAAATTCACTTATATCCAAGTGAATAATAAATGCTAGCTTTTTTTTCCCAAATTAAGAAAGTGAAATTTAAATTGCTTAATGTCACACATAAGTTGAGTTAATCGATTTTGTGAACTTTCTTGATCAGAAATATGATATCCATATACACAAATGGGGTTTATGTTCATCACAAATAAATAGATGACATACTAGATTTTAACAATAGAATATTTTATTATAGCTGACCTGCAATACAATGCATTTTGATAGTTTTGTTTTGTCTTACATTTTGCCGTATCTCCTGGAATTTTATCAACAAGCTGCCCAATGGAATAGGCAGACATTTTGTATTTATCCTCCATGATTTAGAAATTAATTACTTAAAAATTTTAAATTTAACAAGTTTTTAAAGACAAATATAAACATGTCTGTTCTAGACAACAATAAAATTACAAGAACTCAAGTTGTAGCATTTTGGTTTCATTTATTACATACTCTTCATGATGCTAATTTTGTTAGGACAACTGTTAAATATCACTCAAAATTTCATTCATTAATGTAAAAAAAATTGTTTAAGGAAATTTGCCTTCAATTGATAAGTGAAATGAAAATATTGAAATAATTGTTTACAGTGAAAATAAAATCCTGTTTTACAAGTTCAATGTCACTTTTCATTTTTAACCAAAAATAAAGAATTCTTATCACATCTTCAATACATTTTAATTAATATATATATATGTTTTCAATAATATTTTCAAACATATATGAAACATAAACATTTGATTTTATAATAAGTATGTTGTTATGATGATTGTAATAACAGAAATTGAAATGTATAATAATGAATAATAATACTGATTTTATTCAAATGATTTTTCTATGATTCACTTAAATATTACCAAAATCTATTTATTTATTTATTCACTTGTTAATATTTTCCCTGAAATTGACAAAAACAGATTTATGATTTGATGCTAAAGTTAATAGTAAATAAGAATGTTGTTTGGATAGTATAGTTCCCAAAGTGGTTAATATTTATATTTCAAGACTTTCATTATTCATAGATCAAATGAAATGAAAATTAACCAAGGTCAACAAACTTCTTTATTATTTTTTTAAAATACTGTGACATACTCAGCACTAATCTGGCACTTACAATATATATATATATATATATTGTAATGGTCAGATTTGTACACTCATGCAACAAAATCCAGAGCCCAAGCAAATATGCCAAAGCTGACCGGAGTGAGGTGGTTGAGACCTCTAATACGACTAAACTTCAACTCATCTGCCAGTACTCCAAATTTAACATCTTATGAATGACATCTCTGAGGCTACACTCAGTCTTCATTTAACCGTGGGCCAGCATAGGGCAGGGATAAACATGAGACTTAAGGTCACTACTGACTTAAATAGATGGGTGATATATAGCACTTAACACTATTAATCTTAACTACTGAGATATACACACATAGCACATAAAATCATAAAGAAATTGGAGTAATGGACTGTGAAATTGATTAATATGCTGTGGATTGGACAAGATACTGTGGATTGGATAAAATACAGTGAATTGGATAAGATACAGTGGATTGGTTTGAACTAGAACCTGAGGAAGAAAGATATGCAACAGTTTAGATTTTAAAAGATTTATTAAATCAATAACAAAAATATAAAAGGAAATTTCACAATGGCAAGGATTGTACAATATTCAACAAGGTATCCAATACAGGCAGGCATTTTATAATGGATGGGACTGTTATCAGTACATTGGTCCCATTCTAATATATTACAATACATGTGTGTGTGAGTGCATAAGTCATGCCTAATCATTTAACATGCTCATCCTATGATTTTGGTTTGCTTAAGTTATAAGCTGATAGCTTAGTAGAGATGATGAGTACAAACAGCTTTAAATGGCTGTTATACTTACTAATACAGTGAGCAACTAAATAAGCTCCATATCATGCAGATTCAACCTGATAACCCAGATTCAAGCTTCAGTCTAAAGCTGAATAATTAATTAATAGGAGGAAAAGAACTGGTTACCCTTAGATTCACATATATATGCTATGGTGCTATATAAAATATTAAGAGTAAGCTTGCAGTGCGAATGAATGATTATTCAAGAGCTTCAGCATCAAATGCTCAGTTTGCTCTGAGACTGACAGTTTGCTGCTATTTATATATGAACATATAAGTTCAGGAACTCGGATTGGCTTTAGGAAAACTCTGGGTCCACATGCTCCAATTCTAATAAAGATAGCCATAACCTGAACTAAATAATGGGGGGCTTGTTGCCGTGTACCCATTTAAGAGATGCAGCAAAACGTAACACATATAAGTGTATTATATAAAGATATACCCGCAATGCGCACAATATATAGAGCAATAAGTATGCATATAATTAATTGTGCCTAAAGCAGATAGCTTCTATCTGTCAAACTAACTCAACCCAGTTCTTAAAATAGCATTATAATTATGCTAATAAAAGGGAGTTAAACTATATAATACATAATCTAGTTAAGATCCTGAATCTGCATATCAATATTCATAATTATGGAGGGAAAGTATATTTGATTGGACTTAATACAAACATTAACAAATATACTTTATCATCTCTAGCCAGTATATCCCCTTCTAACTAATAGATATTAAAAGTTATAATATATAAAACTGGCTAAGCAAACCTTGCAAAATGTTATAATATTACAATATATATAACCATGATAACAAGGAGCAGTTAGCGATCGTTTATTATTAATATTATAATTCCGAAACAGTGATTCAATAAATAAATAGCGCTTTTAAAATGTTTAAAGTGGAGATTACAATTATCTCCTTTATAAATTAATTAATTAGTTTCACTGTTTTGAAAGATGAGCATATTTTCACATATTAAACATAAACAAAATGAATTTAAACAAAATATTAAAAATATTAAAGTTAGGCAAGGCTATAGCTTATAGGAATTTACGATAATAGATTTCAAACATTTAATGATTACAAAAGGTGAAATCTTTTTGATTCATAAAAGATTTCAGCAGTTTAGAAAATTAAAGTAAAACTTGTTTATCTTTTTTTTGTTATTTTAAAGTAAGTTATCGATTTTAAGAGAGCAGTTGACCAGAAATGATTTTTACAATATATATAAAGTTACACAAGTTTACAGAGTATCTTTTACAATAGGATAAAATTAAAGAGTTTTGAAAATTTAGATAGAACGTTCTTTTTAAAGTGTATAAGCTGGCTTAGAGTTTATAGATTAAGTTCATAGGCTGCAGTCTTTAAAATTATTACCATCATTGTCTTCTTGGTCAACTTGAGGCATACATTAATGATAGTGGCTGGAACAAGGCATCAGTGGCACTTCTTTTCAGGTAGGTTTTCACTTTCTTCATATCTCCATCTCATGCAGGTTGCTGGAAAATTTATTCATAGATATTCTGGAGGAATTGAGAGCACCATCTCGGCTCAAAAGAGCCAGCAAATATTTTATTTTACTGGATCACCTTGGAGTGGACTTCAAAACAATTTACAGGAAAGGCAAGCTAAAAAGATCCCTTAACCTAAGAAATCTACAATATTTATATTTCCCCAGATCAAAAACCAGCTGACTAACTATTTTAACTCAGAATTCAACCACCCTCTAGATTTTATAGCTCACAGTTGGTTTGATTTCTTTGAATCTGATCTTTTTTATTTTATTACCCAAACCTTTACTGGCTTTGATCTGGAAAAAGAAATTCATTACAATTGTAATGACTTTGAGAACAAAATGGTTATAGCTCATAAACCATTTGTATAACACTGTCAATTGAAGGTTTATTTCGAAATTTTCTATTCAATCAACTTGAGAATTATTCTAAATTGTCTTAACACAAGTTTGTGAATTTCACATGTATTCACAATTCTTCTAAATAAAACTTGCTAAAGATTATTTAGCGAATATTTAACTGTACATTTTCTAAATAAAATAGATTTTATACAATATATTATTTATTAAACAAAATATAAATGCTGCAATATATATATATACAAATATTAATATTACAGTCATTTATATATGCATGTATGTGTGACAATACCTATATAACTGTGTGAATGCATATAAAACTGTGTGATTACATATATAACTGTGTGGATACATATACAACTGTGTGGATACATATATACCTGTACTAGAGAGTGTTTAAAACTGGAATAGATGTGTCTGTGGGGACAAATAGGTGAAACATATATGAGGGCAGGAATATACTGTTTCAATATATATATATCACATGATCACCATCTCTATACTAGCACATAATTGTTGTAACAAAGGCAAAACTCTCCATACAGTAGTGCCACCCTATGCCAAACAGAGTAATCAATAGATGCCAGAAGGCTTGTGCATAAAATCCCTATCTAGTGCCTACTCATCCAATATCCCCAGACTAGTTTCTGGCTTGTGGCCATTATCAGTGAGGACCTTGGATCTGAGAGCACTGCACCTAGATCTTAGGATCTAATGCAACCCTCCAGCAGCCACATTTTAACTCTACTTTACTACAAAACTATGAGAATGAAATTGAAAACACAATAATATTTTCAACCTAAGCTCAATAGCTTATATAGTCATATGGGTCTGAACTCAATTTAGCACCCATACATTTTGGTGTCTTTGGCTCTTAAACAACCATAGCCACCACTATCCTATTAGGCAGGATTGGTGTTAAACCACTAAACATCACATGATCACCATCTCTAAACTGTATGGAGAGTTTTGACATTGTTATATATATATATATATATATATTGCCATTCCTTTATGATTTATCATTTCTTAACATCACTTAATCCATTATATTAAAAAATAAATGCAATACAAATAAAATGTTCATTAATTAAAAAATATTGTAACAACAATATAAATAATAAATACAATGGTAATTAAATTTAATATACAGTCTTTTAAAATACTTTCGATTAATTCCTTAATTCTCCTCAATTGTCATTTACCTGAAAGTACTTTGAAAGTCTGTAAAGTCTGTATATTATATTTATATTAATATTATATATATATATATATATATATATATATATATATATATGCAAGTGTGTGAGCATGTGAGAAACTATAAAAATAAAATATCATTAATTGGAAAGAGATGTTTTCATTACTCTTTAATTCATTTATTATTGTCTTGTAATTGCAGCTGTTATTACTGTGAGTTAATTAATACAATAAACAAATGTGGAATAGATGCTGTTTGCTATGACATATTAACAATCATAGTGAATTTATTGACTTTTATCTCTGAATGTAAGAGCACAAAAGCATATATATATATTTCAAATGATAGTTATTGAGCATTGATCAGGTTTACTTGAAGATAGAATAATTGGATTTATGTATATGAATAATGATTATTTTTGTATTTACAATTATAACATACAAAAATAAAATATAGCCTTAGTTTCTAGAGTTGTAAAATCATCAATCAAGATGGTAAAAAAATAATAAATTAAAAATTCATTGGTTTTAAATCTAGATTTCCATTTTATTACAATCTTTTATTTAACTTTCTACAACTGTAGTTCACTTTTAAGTGCAGGAAAATTACACATATTGCAAAAATCCTCAGTAGGATATCATCTGGTTTTATGAAGTTTATAACAAAAAGTTGAAAAAACAAATGATTTGAAAAATAAACATAATACTTTGGAAGCATAAATGAAGTAATATTTATTAGTAATAAAAATCAGAATAACTATATTGTGGACATTGATATTATACTATATTTATTCAAATAATTGAAGATATGAAATGCAGATAATTCAGGTATATATGTCAATAAGTTGTTATTGTGATCAAGCTAAGGATTACTACAAACAATAATTTTAAATTATCGTATAAGATTTTAATGCTAGAATTGGAAAATAATTAATGTAACTGCTCTGGGAAAAGTTGGTAATGGAAACTCAAATAAGAAAAAACTTTGATTTGTAACCTTGCAGGAAAAGAAAAACTATGTTTTTTGAATTTTTTTCAGCAAATGTAATAAGTAATAATTGGCATGAAAGCATCTAAATCACCATGCATCAAAATTCAATTGTTTTCTGATTTAAGGTATTATATATTTTAAGTTAGTATTGTTCTTAATAAATCAATACAGGAAGGGATCCTTGATTAGAGAGATGTAAGATATAAGTTAATGCAAGACATAAACTTTTTTTTTTAAATCTATATTAAAGGTTGATATTAAAAATATTTCAATGAATTTAAATTAGAACTTTCAAATCATTTAAAAACATTAACAAATTTTGAAAATGCATAATTTAAACAAAATTAATATGAAGATAATCAAGACTCTATTGTGACTCTTTTAAGAATAATTTTATCAATATCTAATGATGCAAATAAAGTAGTTGTGCACCAGTAAATTTACCACTGAGATAAGGCAATGTATAAAAAAAGGAAAAAATATACAAATATTTTTAAATAATTCATTAGAAGAATTAAATATATAAAATTTATTAAAATAATATAAAAAAAAATAATAATATAAGGAAATATATTTGTGAAAAGGAAAAGTTAAAATAAGTGGGAAAAGTTTCAAAAGTATAAAACATTTTAGTATGGCAAGGAAAGATATTATAATCAATGAGAATGAAAGAGAGTGCTATTAATGAAAAGAATAATGGCATTGTGCAATGTGAAGAATAGTTCTGTAAAATCTATATAGTAATAAAGAAACAAAGTAGCTTTCACAATTTTGATATCTTTTTAAAATTCTAAATATTTTTAAATGATGACATAAGATATGAATTGAATATAAAGAATCAAAAACCTGTAAAAGGAGCTGGTGAAAAAATAGAAAAATTTCTGGTAGAACTTTATATCAGTGTTTAAGTAATAAAGATATACCAATAACTAGAAGAATTTTGGAATAATAATGATATTTAATAACAGTGGCAAAAAGAAGATTTTATAAATTGCATATCTGTCAATATCTTGTCAATTCTATAGAAAATATTTACTAAGATCTTTCCAACTCTTCTATATTGAATTTTTGACTTAAACCAATTTTAAAAAAGCTATACTTAAAATACAATAAATTATATATGAGTATTAGAAGTTGTAAAAAAGATCAAGGAATTTGAGTTAGATTATAATGTTTTATAATAATTAAAGTTTTACTTTCAAATGCCTTTATTTGTGCCTCAAGACGATTCAAGAGGCATAAGTTTTACAATGCAATCAACAAGAATCATTACAAAGAAATTTAGAGAGTGTCGGTGCGTGTCAAGCACATCCGCACCCATACACTTGATTCAATGCATATGATTTTGAACATTCAAGTATAAATGTATGGATAGGTGAGTGGGATATTAATAGTTCCAGAAGTGCAGTAACACAAAATTCACCTGCCCTTCCAGACTTACACACATAAACCCAACTTCTTATGCTGAAATTATTGTTCACAAAACTGTCCAATTATACATGTCCATTTCTCCATTAGTTATTTGGAGACAAAAATGTTGTTATATTAACAGCAATGTTACACTTTCAGAACACTTCTATTCGTGTCTCATTATTATTTGGGGCCATAGCTTGAAAGAAACAAGGCAACCGCTTCAGTTGCAGTGGGAATATTGTCCTTGGATTGTCTAATTGTACAAGTCTATTTCACCATTTGAGCATTCCCAGTACTGTTATAAATGAGGTGTTTGGATTGTCCAACTGTACAAGTCTATTTCACCATTAAAGCTCTCACAGTTCTGTTATAAATGGCTTTATAGGTATATATGCTTATTTCTTGGTTTGCATGGCATACCACTTGTAGAGCAGTCACTTTCTCTTCTATCTATTCCTAATCTTTTTTTTAATTTGTTCAGGCTTAACTACCTTCATTTCCTAGGATTTATCATCGTGATATGTTAGTGCTCTTTGGGTTGTTATAATTTCTAATTACTAATATATCGATTTATTTATTATGTAAGGTAAGCACTACACTAGGCAAGGCATGGCCCTAGTTTGATCTGGTTCCAAGTCTGATCAGTTAGCCATGGCTGGCATGTCCTCTTGTCATGGTCCCTGGTGTCATTTAACAATTTGAAGTATAATACCTCAATATTGTAATCAATACCCTTTTCAAAAGTTACCTTATTTCGTGCCAACCAGATGACAAAGTTAACATAAGTTGCCAATCTAACACTGCCAAAGGAGCCCTTTTTAAAAGCTTTCACCATATCCACCCAGGCCCAGTCTTTATCTGTGGTCTTTTGCAATGTCAGGTAGCATAGTTTATTCCAGGTCTCACATTCCTGAAGAATGTGGGAAATTGTTTCATCAGTTTTCTTGCACAGAGGGCATATCAGATCCATTTTATACCTCCACTTATGGTGGAGGAATGCAGCCGTTGGTAGGGCTTCAAGGTTAACTTTAATTATAAAGTCTACTAATTTTGCCTCCAGCTTCCAGAAATTTGTTAACCCTGCAAGCCGCTTAATCCCTAGCTGAAGTCTGGTCTTAGTGATGGGACTGCTACCATTGATTAGAGCATGGGTGTCCCAATAGGAAAGCTTGCCATTGAAAAGGGAATTGGACATTGTTACATTTTCAGTCACGAGTGTGACCTGTTGCTGTAACCAAATGTTACCCTTTCTTGGGGGGGGGGAGGTCAGTGGGTTCAACCTCATTTATTGGTAGGGGGCTTTCCATTTTTGGATTATCCTGAAATAGTTTGGTTAAAATATTGTGGGCTTTCTGGATTAAGAAGGTGTTGATTGAATGGAGTCTGAGTCCATTTTGTGATTTAGGTTTTTGAAGGGAGTTGAAGCCAATTACTGCTGTTCTCACACCCCAGCAAAGCCTCCTACATTGAGTCTCCACCTTTTTATAAAGGTCTTAGTAGGGGAAAATCTGGCCAGAAAATAAGTGATTTTTGGTAGCACAGATGCATTTAAGAGTGCGACCTTCCCCAACAAGGAGAGTGGGACCTTGGTTAGGGATGTCACTGTGTTCTTAACCTTTGTGAGAATATTTTTCCTCCAGCTCCCTTCTCATGACACTAGGAGGGGAGGCCAGGCTAAAGCTGAGAAACTTCTGGGGGGGTGCTCGGAATCTCCCCTGGATCTGTTTTCCAGTTCTGATCAACCACATGGCCAATTTTGCCTCATTAACTCTTAGACCTGATTCGGAACCAAATTGATCCAAGAGCTCCTCCAGCCTACCAACCACATCCTGTGGCGAGAGAAACACAGTCACATCATTTATGTAGGATACATGGCAGACCTTCTCTCTCAGCAAAGGGATGGCAATTCCCACAATGGATGCCTCAATGCGTAACAGCAATGGGTTGAGGTAAGCCGTGAAGAGGAGTGCACTCAGTGGCAAGCCCTGTGGTATTGAAACAGAGGGCTGAAATCCTGGAGCCACTCGGCCATCCAGTGAGAGAAGATTTCTCTATTCTGTATAAGATTCTCGATTATTTGGAGATATGCCTGGGGCACTTGAAGTTTTCCAGTATACTGAGTAACACATTAATCTGCACACAGTCAAAAGCACTGGCAAAGTCAAGTTGGACCACAACTGGCCAGACCATTTTATTCCTGCGTATATGATCCACTATGAGGCGAAACCAACTGATGGCTTCTGCAGTCGAGCTCCCCTTCTTTGCAAATTGGAAGTCTGACAGTTTATCAATAATGATCTTCTGTATGTCTTCTTTGATGAGTTTTTCGATTGTTTTTATCAGTAATGGAATCATGGAAATAGGTTGCAGATTCCCCAGCTCACATGGCCCCTGGGGTTTTTTGATTAGGGGGACCATTGTGACGGGGTAAATCCCACTAATTTCCTGACTGCCATCAACCAGTATATCCACCATCTTCTTAACAATCGGTATTGTGAATGAGCTCAGGTGCAGCAGAAGGAATTTTGGGATTCCATGCATTAAAGTTTTGAAATATAAAATCCAGGATATTATCAAATTATAAAGAATAAAATGTAATGAAGTGATATTTGGTACCACTGAAAAGATTAATATTGATAAAACTATAATCTTTCCAAAACTATTTTAGGTTATTTTATGAAATAAAATGATGAGACAAATAAATAAATTATATAAATCATTTAGATTTTCAACAAAATGCTTCCCATCTTCAAGTCAAGAGTTATGAGATGAAAATAAGAAATTAGGGTTAATGATAACATTTGAAAAGACTAAAGCCGTGTTCAATAGGTTTTTAAAAAATTGAAAAACTTAACAACTATAATTACTGTTTGTGACTATAAAAAAGGCAAGCTTATATGGCCGAAATTATAAATTAACATTTATACTATATTTTTCTAATATGGGGGGAGGGGTTAAATTAATGTATTCATATTTTTAACTTCTTTAAAAAAAAAAAAAAAAACAGAAAGAACATTAGTTTTAAAAATACATATTTGCATTTTTCTTCATTAAAAATGATAAGGTGTTTTTGTTATTTACTTTACAATATTATATTAGAATTTTTTTTTTTGTTATTGTAGGTGCGACATCGCTGGTGTGAAATGATCATTAAATATAATTATAAACGTGCAGCAGATGACATTAAGAAATTTCTTTTTGAAGATCAGGTGATATTTCAATTTGTCGGTTAAATAATTCATTTTAAGTATAAAATTATTTAATAGTTATTTTATATATTTATACTATTATAATTATGTTTTTATCTTTTTATTTTTGGCTTATTGCTAATTTATATACCATTAATTAAAATAAATGATTTTATATTTAAAATTATATTTTTAATTTTTCCATCATATTTTTATTTTTAAACAAGTTTTTTTAAAAACGCAATAAAACCGTCTTGAATGTTTGCTTATAACGAAGAACTTTTTATTGGGTTTGAAAGCTTTTAAAACCTGAATCCAGAAAATTATAAAGCGAGTAAAGTTTTTAAAAAAAAATAGAAAAATTGAGAAAGAAAAATTATTAATTATACCTTAACTTAAAAAACAGACAAACAAATATGAGTTTTCAAAGAATTCTAAAATTTATGATATTACTGGAAATCAGCAGTGTTATTGATGTTCAAAAAAGTATTTATTAAAAAAAATTGTATAAATTTAATTGGTTAGCTAAATATGATGTTATTGTATATACTTAATTGTTATTTATACACATATATATGATTGTAATTTTGTATATATATACTGTATATATAATAAATATAATTGAATCATTAAAAAAGAAATTGGACTTCTAAAATAATATTAAATAATGCAATCTGCTTATTTAAACTGTTAACCCTGAAATGGGTAAAAACATATTAATCCCGGTAATCAAGATTAAAAATGTAACAAACTAAGACAGTAATCCTATTAGTGAGCTTATAAAACAATAATACTTGAAAAACAAATTTCAGAGAATAGTAAATAAAATAAAAAGACAATACCTATATTGTGACTGGAATTAACCAATAGCAGAAATAGAATGAAGAAGATCAGAGTGCTGAGAAAGAACTTGATCAAGATCATTCAATAGAAAAGATTAGATCTCAGAAAATGTTATCTTTGCAAATACAAAAAGAGAATTAGGTTTATTTACAGGTTGTTTAAGGCTTGTTATAATTTTGTAAGCCTTAATAGCAATCTTGGATATGTATAAATAATCTTGTGTGTGTTTGTGTGTAAATGTGTATGAGATACACTTTTACTGTTTGTCAATCAGTGATTGAAGTCTCTGATTTTGGTTTGGGCTTTTCACTATTAAAATTATTATATAAATGTTTTTTCTATGTTATTATTATGCTCATTTTAGCTACATACATAGGAATTAAACTATTTAATTAATACAAAATATTTCACATTGATATCAATTGCAAAAGTTTATGGTGTTTGCATTTTAATATTGTTTTTTTCTTTTTTTTTAATATTGTTTTTTCTTTTTTTAATGAAATTAAAATGATGGGCTAAACTATTTTAAAACATTATTTATTAATTAATATTATTATAATATAAATGTGAAAACTTTTTTTTAACAATAACATATTTTAAATTAATGAATATTGGGGAGGGGCAAATGTTATCTGAGATGCATGCTTATTGAACTAGCATCTTTAATTAATCTACATTATAAAAGCCTTCTTAAATGTTTTCATTTTATTATGATTTAATGTACAAATACTATAATTCTCACACAGGTTTAATGCCTGTTATTATTAGCAATTACTTATTAAATTAGAGATTGTCATATTGTTAAAATCCATATATAGATTTTAAATTTATTTAAAGGACAATATATTTCTTTTTAAAATTGTATACATGCATGGCATTATAATTTAATGAAACACATGCCTTTATCTATTTAATATTATTGCAAATGAATAAAGGCATCTGAAAAAGGGAAAATTACTCTCCAGGATGCATATCCATTAAATGTTGAAGTATATACCTAAAAGATTATAATCATCATCAAGTTCATGTTGGAATTTTAGCATTTGAAGATTAAATCATGGTGAATATTTATTAAAATTTTATTTTGATTATTAAATTGTTGTATTTTTAATTATTTTAATTATTTTTTAAATTATTTTATAGTGCTTTTAATCATGTAATTGCATAAATGAAGTTGTTTTTGTTTTTTTTAGTATGTGACAGTTTTTGTCTTATTAACTTCATTTATTACTCTACTTCAAATTAATAAAGTTAATTTACTGAAAACGCCAATTTCAATAAAATACAAAAATAGGCATTTTTTAAGAACATATTTTTCTAAATATCTGATAGAATTTCAATTGTTGAATAATTTATTTATTAAATTTATTTTTTTCCTTACCATAATTTTATATATGTAACATTTTGTTAGTTTTACTTATTGCTAGTTTTATATTTTAATAAAAGCAATTGAAAGACTAGATTTACATTGGTAAAATTTATTATGTGTGCATTTAATATTAATTTGAACCATTTTAAAATTGGTTTTACATCATAATGTCCACTCCATATGTTCTCATCATTGCAGCTGTTATTACTATGTCATTACTCATATAGTATACGAACATGGATGGTCTGCTCACCAACAAGCATTATCCAGCATGGTGAGTTTATTGGCTTTTTACCTCTGAGTTTAAGATCAAGAAACACCCATGATCTTTCTTCTCAGTTGCCTGAAAAGGCAGAATGAATCTGTGTATGAACGAAAAAAAAATTTTAATATATATACACAATCATAACAGACAAAAGTAAATCATGTCTCTTATTCCCAGAAGGCTGTAAAGTGTCCATCCAAGGCAGCAGTTGGTTGGCAAAAATGTAGGGTGCTAAGAATCCCCTGATTGTGAGCCCAGGCTGCCATTTGTGATGACTTTTTATTTAAGTATGTACAATTGTAGATCCATTCAAGTGAAGGAAGATTTCAAGAATTAGAAGAACTATCTTATATTGAATGTGACATTATTGGATTTTGTGAAGTTAGAAGAAAAGGTGAAGAGACAATTGATTGAAAAAGTGGGCATGTACTCTACTACAAAAGCCCAAATATTGGAAGTACAATTGGAGTAGGATTCATTATAAATAAAAAGTGGAAGAACAACATTGTGGAGATTGATGGTGTATCAGACAGAATGGCAAGATTAGTTATTGAACTTAATAGCAGATACCAAAAACAGATAATTCAGGTTTATGTCCCAACAAGTTCTCATAGTGATGAAATAGTAGAAGATTTTTATATGGATGTACAAAAGGTTTTTGATCAGACTAAACAACATTTTAAAATTGTTATGGGAGACTTTAATACTGGAATTGGTAAGCAAATGAAAGGTAATAGTGTTGTAGGTAAATTTGGTTATGTTAATAGAAATAAGAGAGGATATAGACATGTGTAGTTTGCAGAAAAATAAAAACTTTATATTATAATTTTTTTTTTGAGAAAAATGTTAAAAGGAAATGGACATAGAACCATTTAAATGAAGGTGCAATATTTTGATTAATAGAAAATACCTATTTCAAGATTGTAATGTTCTTAATAAATTCAACACAGGAAGTGATCATTGATTAGTAAGATGTAAGATATATAGTAGATTTTGGACATGATTCAGATTTGAATGAAATTAAAAAGAAAATAATTGATACACTTTTAAAAACGGCAACAAAGGTAGCTGGTAGAAAAAAGCAGCAATTGACCAATAACAATTTTACTGAGACTAGAGAATTAATCAAGAAAAGAAGGAATATGAAGACATATAAAAATGGTACATTAAAAAGAATTGAATATCTCAAATTTTGTAAAATGGTACAAAAAAGAGTTAATAATGATGTAAGAAAATATAATTGTGAACTAGAAAGGAAGGCTATAGAAGAGAATGAAAGTTTTAAGAGTATAAAACAGCATTTTGTTGTTGGTAGGAAACCTATATCTGCAATAAGAAAAAAATATAGAACTTTAACTAAAAGGAGAGATGACATCATGAAATGGATAGAAGAGTTCTATCAATAATTATATAGTAATAAAGATCAAGTACCTCCTACATCTATTATATCTTCTAAATTGCCCAGAATTTTAAATGAAGAAGTAAGACATGCAATTAAATCTATGACAAAAGGAAAATCTCCAAGTAATGATGGAATTATAATCGATATATTAAAAGAAGCAAATGAAGAAATAGAGAGAATTTTGGCAAAATTATGTATCAAATGTCTAAATGATAAACATGTACCAAATGATTGGAAGAATGCAGTATTAATATTAATATTTTAAAAAGATGATAAAGAAGATATTAGAAATTACAGACCTATCAGCCTTTTATCAGTTTTATACAATTTTTTTTTACCAAGATAATTACAACTCATCTGCAGAGAACATTGGATTTCAACCAACCAAGAGAACAAGGTGGATTTAAAAGTGATTTTAGTACAATAGATCATATCCAAGTATTTAGAGAAGTTATAGAAAGAACCAAAGAAAATGAGTTGCCTTTATGCTTTGCATTTATAGATTATAAAACGGTATTTAATTCTATAAGCATTTCTTTAGTGATTAAAGCTTTGGATCATCAAGGTACAGACTCACGATATTGTCATATTCTGAAAAATATTTATAAAAATGCAATAGCAACAATTAGATTACATAGTATTAGAAAGGTTAACATTGAGAAGGGGGTAAGACAGGATGACTCTATATCCAAAACTTTTTACAGCAGTACTGCAAGAAGCATTTTTGGATTAAAATGGGAAACTAAAGGAGTAAACATAAATGGAGAATTTTGCAGATAATGTAGTTGTTTTTGCAAATAATGCTTTAGAGCTTCAGAAAATGCTACAGGAGTTATCAGATGATAGTAAGAAAGTTGGATGAAAATAAAGATTGATTATGGTGAGTTAGAAGAAGTTACAACTACAATTACCTTGATCAGATTATTACTATAAATAGAAACCTAATGGATGAAATTAATCATAGAATTAAACTTAATCTGAGTGCTTTTAGTAGAAATAGCTTAATACTAAAAGGAAATACGCCTATGTGTTTGAAAAAGAAAGTTTTTAATAAATGTGTTTTATCAGTTCTTACTTATAGATCTGAGACTTGGACACTTAATGGAAGAGCAATACAGAGTCTTCAGACCACTCAAAGAAGTACAGAAAGATGCATGTTATGAGTAATAAGAAGAGATTGAAGACATTGTTGAAAGAATTAAAAGATTGACATTTAGTTGGGCTGGACATATTACTAGAAGAAATGATAATAGTTGAACAATTGAAATCTTAAATCAGTTCCAAGAGATTGTAAATGAACCAGAACAAGACTACATGTGAGATGGATGGGTGAAATAAGAAAGGGTGCAGGGGTGCTATGGAGAAGAGAGGCTAGAGATTGAAGAAGATGGATTGAACTTGGAGAGACTTTGATCCTGCAGTAGATTGATAATCGTTGAAATAATGGTGATGATTTAAAATTTGAGTAGTTTTGACATTCTGATTCAAACTTTTAGGCTTTTATGTGTAATTTACCACTGAATAATAGATTATTGATTTTATTCTTTATTTTTGATTTATGTATTATAACCTACACTCCCAACATCACTCATATACATTATATGAGCAAAATGCCCAGGCGCCAGTTCTATTAATGAATAGAACAATATAATAAGATATATACTACAAAATTATTACTGAGACTCTATATTTAAGTTTATGTTTAGCTCAGCTCAGTGGGAGGTTATAGGAAGTTCATAAGACATATAACTATAAGTAAATGAAAGAAGAAATATTACAAAACATTAAATATAATGTAAATCCTTTTTATTAATTAATTGTATGATAAAGAATCATAATGTTTATTGGTACAGTCTATTAAAATATACTTTAAACTTAATTTCTTCCTTCATCCAAATAGAACATATATCAGCTTGCTATAATTATAATACTAAACAATTCTATGACTTGGCATATCACAATCTAAACATCTACTTTAATGCCAATCAAGAAATAAACAATAAGATCTCAAGGAATTTAACAAACACAGTTGAATTAAATAAACTACATTGACCCATAAGTTATAATTCTAAAGTATGATAAAATGTAATGAAACAAATTGACTAAAATATTTTTACTGTGTTTCAATAATAAGATAATGACAGAAATAGGGTATTTTAATCTCATATCATCATCTAACAAATATACTAACTTGGCAACCTTTCTAATACTTTTATCCAATGGCAAATGTTCCTTATAATGTTTGGATTAAGAGACAATATTGTCAGACACCAGTAAATTTGATATTATAGTTATAAAACAATATATCTATTTTATAATAGATGTGTGAAATGTGGAGATGTGGAAATGGAAAACACGAATGTATACAATAATAACTCAAGACACAGTTTTGAGATTTTAAATAAATAAAACAAATCATTTATTACACTAAAATAAATTTGGTTTAACATGATATTTACAATTGGACTACTTGTCCTACAGATTTTTAAATTATCAAATAAACTTTGAGCATCAGTTTGGGATTATTCCTATTATCAAAGCAAATTAACAACAAAACTTAAATATTCTGACTTCGAACACATGCTTTGCCTACATGTTTCATCTACATGTCACTAAATAAACAACATGTTATATTATTAGCACACAAAATACTTTTGAGAGGATATTACTATTGATTAATAAAATAAATCAAATTAATTATATTTGGCTCTCAACAAAGCAACTTTCTCTAATTGACTAAATAATCACTTTCAATTAGGTATACCTTTCATGCATAGCAACAAAATCATGTTTATTCTGATGATTTGATGATTATAACCTTTATTTAAATAAATACACTGTATTTTAAAATGTCTATTTCCCGTTTTAATCTCAATAACTTTATACTTCTATTTAAATGAATGTAATGTATTTCAAAACATTTATTTCTCATTTTAATTTCAATAACTCTATACTTTATATACACGATATTATTTATATTACGTATGTGCGTGCGTGTGTCAAGCAACAATAATAGAAAACAATCTTTTCTACAAACTATCCATTCATTAAGAAAATATCATACAATTATTTTATTTCGGACAATGTTGTAATTCATCAATAAAATAAGACACTAATATTACATCAAGAATTAATTTAACAATTTATCTGGCCACATATTAATTAGCACAGAGCTATATTTTCATGATTATACAGACCATACATTATAAGGGAAATCTACATGAGGAGCAGATAAACTCTTACTGAACACTTCTACAATAATTCATTTGATTCTAAATACACTGTTGGTGGGGATTCTTTCCTCAGCACCAAGAATATAAGAAAAATGTCACATAACTTCCTAAACATCATTTAATCATACTTCAACAATAACTCATCCACTTCTAAATACACTATTGGTGGGGACTTCTTCCTCATCACCAAGGCTCTAAGAAAACATCACTTAACTTCAAAAAATATCATTTAATCATACACATATAATATAAACTAGGCTCTACCCATGGAAAAACATATACTAAATAAGCAAAATCTTTTATCCCTACAAACATTATAACGCAATCAGATTTCTTTCCATTCTCAAAGCTTTTCTAAATATCGAACATTATAAACACACGCTGGCAGATAAATACCTATAGATAACATACTAATCCATTTAACTCAGTAGAATACAACAGCATCTGAAATTTATACATAAAATATTCACAAACTGAACTTTATCAAACAAATGTCATAATTGTGCAAAACAGACACAAATCCGCGAACAAAAGTATATATAAAATTAACTTTAAATTACACACTATGCAGGCAACATGATAATTAAATATTGTATTAAGGTATAACTTTTAATTCAGAATAAACTTTAGGTTACTTTTAAAATTTAATGGTTATAATTATTACGAACAAACTTTCTTTCATATCTAGCAAACTATTTCTATTATACGTTCGTTGATTTAAAAAAAGAACAAAATTCTCACTTTGAGATAATAAAGTATACAAAATAAATATAAACCTCTCTAATAATATATTATTAGAAAAAAATATTTCTTTCTTTTACCTTCGTAAAAGAACAATAAGACCTATTTGTACACGATCAATTTTTACTAGTGTATTCCTCATCTGGATGTGCTTCGGAGATGATCTTGAAGGTCAAAATAACCCAAATAATAAATAAAACATAATAATAAGTAAGCCTATCTATCAATAATATACATTAATAATGACAAGCAATAAAAAAAATAAAGAAACAAAAGTTATTTGTTTTGTAACTTAAAATAAAAGTTCACTTGCAAAGCTCTGCTCCAGGTTTATAAAACAATATGGGACACATTCCAAACTGAATTTAAATTAAAATAAACTTCTGCATGACAACTAAAAAATATAATCATAACTTAAATCTGACCCAGCACCTCCAGTGTTCATAGCATATCTATTTGAGGTACCAAATCACACACAAGCAATTAATTTCTCCTTTATTATACTGAAAATATAAGACATTCTCCGTTGTAGTTCTAAATTAAATACGCAATTATTCTTAGTAGTTTTCTTGAATAGCATTTGACAGTTTATAGTCTATTATATGCATGGTTTATTCTTAAATATTGTCAATTAAGATACCATGATTCCTTAGTAATTCCACAATTAATAATACTTTGTTTATATTCCATCTTTATCGAAGAGAACAAAAATTACCCACATTTCTATCCTTCCATTCGATTTAAGCAAATACTTAATTTGAAGTAACTCACATTTTATTTTCTTCATTTAAAATACGTATTATTTCCAGAAATACCAGATAAATAAATACTGTTATCTCCTTATGATGAATTTAAACATGGCATGATTTATCAAAATATGCATATCCTTAATTTTATGTTTAACCCTCACAGAAACATAACACGGAAAATAGTGAAAAATTAAAATATATTCTGTAAAATAGTTCTGCATGCATTTTCCAGATAAATTAGTGATACAACAATAATATTCATGCAATTTATTCTTATTTAAAATAACAATTAAATGAAGTAATGTAGACTGGACATTATCAACATACATTTTTAAAAGAACAATAGTTATGAAGAGGTTAATTCAAAATGTTTAAATCAAGGAGAGCAAAGTAAACTGTGTACCTTTTTAAAATTTAGAATTGCATCCTAGTTAACTTTTCCCATAATAAATTTCTTAAGATCCTTTCGAAGTTCCAAAGTCTTTTTTTTTTTTTTATCAATTTGACTTCAGCAACTGGCTTTAATTTTCACAATAATGAGCCACTGTTTACTGGCTACAATTACAATACATAATAAGCAAATTTTTACTGGAGATCTTTGTTAAATAGCTCTCTTTAGCAAAAAGGTCATTTCCCTTCACAAGGTTACTCCCACACTTCTTTTCTATCTAAGCTAATTACATATTCAAAAAAAATCTTTTCTAAAAAAAAAAATCACTCTGATTAAATCAAGACAAAAATAATAATAAAATAAATAGCTTTTACAAACTTGAAAGAAAAATGAATATTAATTAACTATTAAACAAAAATGATTAATAATTTATTTAATTTGTAAAATAATTCATTGATTCAACTATCTATTAATCATTGGAAAGAAATATATATTTGTTAAATTATTTAAGATAATTACTGTAATTTAAATGTTTTTATTGTACATGTACTATTGTTTGCTGTTATTAAAAGATGAAAATGAAATGAAACATAATACAGACATATATGCATGCACATGTACTGCAACCTAAATATTAAACTATCTTAACTAAATATAATTGAAATGGCTATTAATTGTTGACAAAAGGATAAGTATTAAAGAATAAGGATTTTGAAACCATTCAACCAAATATTACACTAACATAAAATAACTTTGCATTTTCCTGCCCAAATATACCAATTCCTATAATAACAACCCCTCTCTCTGGCATTAAATACTTCACTAACCACAATAATAATAATGAATACTTATAAAGTGGTCTATCAACTGCATAAGCAACCCATATCTAAGCTTTAAACAATTTCCAGCAAAAAATTTTAAAATTCTAAGGCTATTTCATTTTTTTTAATACAATATAACTATTCAATGCAGATACAAAGTATGTCAATTCCTTGTGCCCATTCAGATGGTCACAGTATAAATAATTTATATTTATTTTGTTTGAGGATTTTTTTAACATTCAAATAACAATTATAATTTACTGTTATATCTACATTTTTTCTCATTAAATTTAACAGACTTCTTTTTATTCTTAATATCTTTATTTAAATTTTATTTATATATTTGTCTTAATCTTTTTTGTTGTTGTTTTAGTTTGTAATAATATCATGATTTATTATTATTTAGCTTAAACATTTAAGAATTTGATGAATTTAAAACATAGGATTAGAAGTAAGATCTGCTATAAAGAAGATAATGAATTCTACAAGATCCTTCATTTTATTATCAATTTGTTGTAGCTTACATTAAGTTACTTATATTTAGGGCAATCTATTATAGCTTAGTGTAAAGTTACCATCCAAAACAAACATTTAAACAGGAAAAATATAATAATAATAAAAACAATATGTAATGCAAAATCAGTTATATATATAATAATAATAATAATAATAATAATAATAATAATAATAATAATAATAATAATAATAATAATAATAATAATAATAATAATAATAATAATAATAATAATTTATGCGCATATTATATAGTTTGAATTTAATAAAAATAAAATGTTTAAATGTTTAAAATAAAAATGTAAGTAAACTTACTTTTGAAAATATTCACAGATTATCAATTTAATCATATCTTATCAGAATTTTTATTTTATGTTTGGAAGTTATTTTTTTCTTGAATATATAACCTTACTCTAATAGTGAAATTTAAGAACAATTTGGATGTGCTTTCTAGTATGATATTTTTTCATGGTATTGCATTTTTTTTTTTTTTTGGCATCAGGATGAAAACTTAAGTCAAACTTTAAGTGCATAAGTAAATAATAAGAAAAATGTTTTCATTCCACTTGTTTATTTGAAAATTATTTTTTCTTAATGGTGCGTCTGATTTCTCTGTCTCATAATAAAAACTAAAAATTAAAATCAAACTTTTTATTCACATTAATAAAAATCAGTTTACTTTGCTTTTTCTTTTGCCAATTTTTTTTAATTGTATTAATCATATTTATACTGTTTTTTTCAAAAAGGCTTTAATGTTTTATGCAAATATGTTTTATGATAACCTTTGTTACAATGTTAATAGTTTTACACTTTGGAATTTTTTTCATTTACGATTGATTTTCAAGTTTGTGACTAAAATTATTATGTAAAAAGGTCAGTATAATCAGATAAGTTTCTTCTTTTATAAATGTGACAAATATGTTTTCATCATAACATATGCCTTCATTATATAAATCTAATTTAATTAATAAAAATCTTGTATAATTTGTTTACTGTAGAATCCTTCATTATAGCAAACTTCACTGCATATGGAAATATATTTTATGAAATATCAGTTTTAAAAAATTATTAAATCTTTAAGAAGTGATACAATTTTAAAGTTTAAAAAACCAATAATTAGGTTTATTTGTGTTTTTTTTTTTTCATTTTTGGTAGAAATAGATCTGAATGTATATTGCTGTGTCTATTTAAAAGGGGGAATGGGAAACTAGCACAATATAGCTGAATTCAGATCAATCTAGTGGTGATTTCCTATTTAAATTAATTGGGATTTTTAAAACATTAATAGTTATATAAAATTTTTAGAATTCAGAGAAAATGGAAAAATTATTATTAGAAATGAATAGGATTGTGGCATGGGGGCAAAAGCAAAAATTTCAAAAGCCCCCTTCACTATAATTTCAAAATGTTAAGTTTTCATTCTGTTTCATTTATGTTAAAAGTTTAAATATTTATCATAAAAATCAAATTGATAAACCCATTCATTTTAAAGATCTTTATTCCTAGTCTTTGTGTTTTTAAAACCAGGAATTATTTCTTTCAAATCCATTTTGAATTCTAATTTGGACAAATAAACTGTCATTGAAAAAATGTTTTAATGCTATTTATAGTAAACAAAAGCATGAAGAACAACTGAAAAATGATATATTTTATTAAATTCTGTTTCCAAACAACTTTTCTTAATAATTATTAATTATGAAGGTTATTTTAACATTTTTTTAAATAAGATATTCTCTCAATAATGTAATTACTTGAATAAACTCTTTTTCAAATTATTCTGAAAAAGAGATTCAACTTTAATTATAATTTTAAACATTAAGAGTTTGACAATACATCATTGAAAAATGTATGATGTGAAAATAATTTTTCAAGTTATGTATTGTTTGCTTGCTTAGATCTGGAAGGATTGACTTTTTGTGTAATTTGGTAACTGGACATTGTGAATTAAGATTGTGGAAAAAGTAATAAAGCAGCTGTAAAAATTATATAATTATGGAGATATCAGATATAATTAGTTAGCTTCCAGAAAAAAAATTATATCTTGAATTCTGTATATTTTAGAATGATGGTAATTCTTCCGGTGGCGATTTGATTGAAAGTAGTTCCGAGAGGTCAGATGATTATTTAGAGTGAATGGTTTGTAGTTGATATAGTGATGAAATAATTGAAATAATGTTCAAAAAACTTTAAAAAAAGGTGAAATAGAATATAAAATCAATGTGTTATGAATTGTTGGAAAAAAAAGTTTTAGACTTTTTCAAAATTACCTGAAAAATTATCCATCTTTCACATATTTAAATTTGGACTTCTGCTGATCAGTTTGACTGATTAACTTAACATTTATATCCAGAATCAAATTCAAATATTGAGATAAATTATTCCAAGATCAAATGAATATGAGTTGCCATCATGCCTAATATTTGTAGATTATAAGATGGCATTTATTTGATTTTGTAAGCATGATAGAAAAACTGTGTTATCAAAATAGGAGAGATGTAAGTTTTAAAATTAGAACTTACAAGTGCAAATGATAAGAATTATTGATAAGTTTGTGTAAAGAAATAATAAAAGAAAAATAAACAGCACAAATAAGCAAGGATTGCCAATTCTAACACCAAGAAGGAAAAAAGGATTGCAAGAGAAAGAGAGAGAAAAAACTACTTTAGAAATTAATTTTAAAATGACTGTAAAAAAAACTCATTCTGTGAACCACATTCAGAACATGCTAATCCATTTTTTCAGTTCACTTGCTATTTTACTATTTTGCTTTTAATTTTTTTAGGTGAAAACTTTTCTTTGTGAAATATCTCAACATCATATCTAATTGCAACTTTTCACTATATTTTATTCTCTGTCATATATGGAAAGAATTGACCTGCACTTATTCAGAATATTTTTGAAATAATCCTTATAATATAGGTGTGATTTTCCTCATTAAAACTATTTTCAAGTTCACCTTAAAACATTCTTTTAGAAAATTCTGTATTTTTTATCCATTTTAAGTGTCCAATCCAATAAAGGCATGATTTTACACATGGCCTTTTTAGATCCAGCAAGTGGAAGAATATATATTGGTTTTATGACTTTGCCATTATATTTTCAAAAATGTCCTTAAATTAGATAAAATAACAACTAACTCATTTCAAACAGTGATTTCCATGTCGTGAAATACTCTATCTTTTAATTTATTAAAAGCAATCGTAATATAAAGGTATTTGTATTGTATCTCAACATTTAAGTCTATCTTTCTATTTATAAAATTATCAAAGTATTTAAACTGATTTATATTTTCAAGTTGATAAACACCAAAGTAAATGTTTCTGAGATGTTGTCTGTTATGACTGATTGATAAAGAACATGAGGTTTTTTTTTTATCAATAATCAATAAACTAAATACTTTTGATGTTGCATTCAAAATCGTAATTACATTCCATAAATCATCTTTCCAACTAGCAAAAATAGTATAATCATTAGTACATTATAAATCCAGAAAAGTATTTTGTTTTCAATTTTAATTAGTCCAAATTTAAAATGCCATCATCAAATCTGTATCATATATATGTCATTGTTTTATTAAGCCACCTATAAAATAATACCAAAGACATCTATCATAAAAATTGAAAACAATGTTGGAACAAGTACATATTCTTATTTAACACTAATTTTCATATCAAATTCTTTAGATTTTTCATCTATACTTCCTATCATTCCATTATATAGAAGTTGTATAATAAGAGTAAATTTTGGGATTAATTTTATACAATGCCGTAGACTTTTCCTATTAACTGAATCAAATGCCTGACCTGAATGAATCAATAAAAACAATGTATAAAATCATACATT
Organism: Epiperipatus broadwayi; assembly: GCA_028023455.1. Taxonomy (NCBI): domain Eukaryota; kingdom Metazoa; phylum Onychophora; class Udeonychophora; order Euonychophora; family Peripatidae; genus Epiperipatus; species Epiperipatus broadwayi. The sequence continues at coordinate 285,960 of JAQFVV010000426.1, read as the reverse complement.
TCTTCCATTTTTCTGGAAATTAAACCATATCTGTAATGCTTCTTGATTCTCCAAAATCACATTGAATCTCTGGTTACTATTTATCTATGATTTGAAATTACCTGTTCAAAAAAAAATTTAAAAATATCTTTGCTATAGTGAATGATAATGTTATTCCATGATATTCACTGCAATCTTGTCTATTGTCTTTATTTTTAAAAGTTGGGACAATAAAAGCATTCTCAAAATCAGATGCAAATCTTCATGGATTATATATTCCTTAGAAGTTTCATTTTTTTAAGCTAATGTATTACTAGCATATTTTAAAACTTTCCCAGATATTTGGTAGGGACCTGAAGCTTTTCTATTTTTAAGATTACAAAGAGCTGTTTTGACTTCATTAAGCATAGTTATCATCTCAAGTATCATTATTGAAAAGATGATCACAATATTTCTTCCATCTGGTCATAGTATCAATGTTATCATACAAGAGTTTAAATAAGATTTTGATAATATCTTGGTTCCATATATATTGCTTTCACTGCATCAAACAAAAAATATCTAGAATGATCATGATCAGTGAATATCTGCATTTTCTTTGCAGCTTTAATCCATCTATCATTTTTCGAACTTTTTGATTCAGATCTCTATGTTTATTGTGCTACATATTTCCTTTTAATCAAATTATTATTAATGTGATTCATTGTCTGAAGAGCAGTCATGATTTTTTAGTAAATACAAGAATAGATTTACTTGTATTCATAATGAATGGATTTACTTATATTCATAACACATTTCATAAGATAAATTTATGTTTCAGCGGTATGATAGTCCTGAAGTTTCAAATTAACATTTTTATTATCTAATAATTGTTGAGATTTATTACATATAGTAGAGTCTTTTAAAGATGGTATATTAATTTTCTTGTGAATATGATTGGAATAATGTCTGTTTTTGATGTTACTATCATATTAATCTTGGAATGCAAATCTTTGATCTATTCAACAATCTGTACTTATAAGTGCTCATGTAATGTGAACTTCCAACTTCCTAACTATAAAGAAATCTATTAAATGCCATTGTTTTTAGTGTGAATGCATCCACATTCTTTTATAGCTGCTTTTCTGTCTAAACAAAGTGTTTGTGATAGCTAATTTATGAATTGTGTAAAAATTCATTAATAACAAATCATTTGAGTTTATAGCACCAATACCATTATTTTCAATAAGTCTTTGCCAGATCTTTTATTTGTACCAACACATGCATCAATGTCTTCAAGAAGAAAAATTCTATCTTTTAGAGGTATTGCTGTAATAATGCTATCCAGCAAAGAACAAAGGCTTTTTTTTTTAAATTTAAGGTTGGTATCATTGTGCAAGTAAGTTTTAACAATATTAGCTTTTTTATTAATATAATGAGGAATTCCAACATCAGACAATACTAAATTAATCTTTGCAGCAAATCCAATACAATGCATTTTCCATTCACTTATTTGTAAGAAAACTTGTATTCATCCATTTGTTCTCTAAAACTTTCTTCCTCTGAGATATAAGTTTCTCTAAGAGCAGCAATATCAACCTTAAATGTTGTTAGTTCTTTAGTCACCAATCCAGTTTTGGTCTTGAAGATTTTGAATCAAATACAGTTCATATATTCCATGTGCCTATATTAAAAAATAATATTTATCTTTAATACTATGACCATCACTTTCTCTACCAATGTTTCTGATATTATTATTATTATTTTGTTATTTCTACTGTTGTAATTAGTAGCCCTTCAGGCATGACAATCTGACCAGAGTGTGTGAGATGGGTTACTTTTAATCCATATTATCTAAGCCCTTCCAGTTCCACAGCAGGAAGGAAGATCTCTAAATAGGACTATCTAAGCATACAATCTTCACTAACCAAAATTTCTATCTCTTTCAAATTGTTCCAAACTGACTCATTAGAGATTGTACTCCCTCAAATAAATATCATTAAGGCTTCCAGCCTACTAAGCCTGTTTCCATCATTTCTTTTTCAGTTCTTGGGTGATTGAGATGAAAAAAAGGAAAATGGTATCAGAAATGTTGCACAAACACATAATCCGATTATCACAATTAATACAGGAAAATGTCCAATAGCTTAAGAGACTCATAACAACCTAGTTTTACAATAATTTGAGTGATTTAAGAAGGAAAAGGAGGTAAAAAGATTGCTTGTATCAGAAGACCTGTGATGAAGCAACATCCTATCCGATAAGGTAGCAAAAGATATTCTTGGTTGGGCATTGATTTTCATATCTGAAAGTCATTTTACTGTCCAACCCTTTCAAAGCTCATCAGTAACCTGAAAACAATATCTGCCAAAAAGTAGAAGTAGAATATTATTTGATATATAATTTTAAAATAATCAAAATTATCCCAAATTCACAACTCAATTTGACTAGCCAAAAATATAAACTTTAAAACATAACCAATGGTTACACTGCTACAAGCAGATTCCTCAAGTGTAAAGAAGTCTATTTGTAACAGTGAAAACATTGGTTGTGTTTTAGAGTTTATGTTTTTGGTTAGTCTGATTGAGTTGAGAATATGGAGTAATTTTGATTATTTTATTGACTAGTTTAGTTCTAAGCTTTTAATGTATAATTTAAAATGTATAAGAGGATGAACTTCCCATAGAAAACCATAGATAGTAAAATGGATCTTAATTAGATTACATTTAATACAAATATTAAGAGAATGTATGAATATCCTAAATGTTATACAGATTTGGATAAAGTTTTAAGATTTGAGATAAAATCTTTTGAAAGAATAATAATAGTTGCGGGAAATAAGAAATGAATTATTGGTAAATTGGCAAAGGATATTAAGGAAATTTATTTATATATGTAGGATAAGAAACTAAGTTTAGAAGTAGACTGATTGATAAAGTAAGAAAGAAAAATACTTGATTTAATAGTAAAATAATTAATAAAATTATAATAAAAAATATGAATTTTGTAAAATCAGTGAAATGGTAGCTGAAATTAATATGGAGAGAATAATTAGAAAAATAAGATTGTAATTAAATGCTAAAAGATATAATCCTAATCCTCTTTTAAAAAACCTTGATGGTAAAAATCTTACAGATAATTTTGTTTAAATGACAATGAGTTTGGCCATCTCATAATTATCCAAGTTAGAAAAGCTTCACATAACATATTCTTTACCCTTGCAAAACAACCTGAACTTAAGGTTATTACTTCAACAAATTTCCAAACTCTATTTGATATGATCAAATGGAAAAATCTTTCCTCAATCCCTGGAAAGCTGTTACTTCAGCATTATTGCTTGATGACATCTATTAAAAATCTATTTGTTAAATAGAAAAATTGTGACAAAAATTATGAAATTATCTACATTCTTTGCTTCCAGAAAAGTTATTCTGCATACACAGAAGTTTTTATTATTCACATTGATTTATTCATTAAATAACTAAAGTTATCTATTTACACAGTCTACTTCTACACTTAGCACTTATGATCAATGTTGCATCATTATGAATCAATTTTCAAAACATCTCAAATTTGCAGAAAATACAGAAGCATTTTTTTTATTATTTCTTATCCAGAACAGGTAGTTGCTAATAGGGAACAAAGTCTTCTGTTTTTATACAACTACTTCAGCATTTGCTGTTTTGTTTCTGAATTGTTTTTTAGTAATCTTTAGTTAAATTTTGAAGGCATAATTGTAATAAAATTATTCATTTTGCTATTTTCTCAACTTTATAAGGTCTTGAAAGTAGGAATATTCTAGATTACATTCTATATCCAGCTAAATAATTTATTACCATTTTTAAAGATTATTCTTAAAACTTTTATTATCTTCTATTGGTCTTTTATATTATTATTTTACCTCATTCTCTCATAGTCAATTTCTTCATATGCTATAATTTTATTATGAACTTAAATGTGTTAGTGAACATATTTTTTAACAAACTAAAATAAGCAAGCACATAAAAATCCAACTTACAAGATGCTACAAGTGTCTACAATCTTACCATATGAACTAAAAAGTTTTTATTATTCATTTCAATTTATATTTGATCTTATCTAAAATTATTTAAAATAGAAATGAGAAAGATATAAAAAAAAACTATTTAATTTCATCAATTAAAACTATACATCAGGCATGTGAAAACTGCAAATCATGGGTACATGTAACCTGAAAATGCTGGTCCTGGCAGGCTTTGACAAAATATTAGTTAGTTCAGTCCAATAATGCATTTTAGAAACATATATGTTTAAAATTAAACATTATATTTAAGTCTTTTATTTATAATAAATTAATTATGCATACATGATTAATACAAGTATATTCTATTTTAGGATTTAATGACATCTACATTAACAAATAACAGAGAATTAATATATTAAAATAAATTCTCATATATATATATATATTGTGCCGGTCGGATTTGTATGTTCACGTAACAAGATCTAGCATCTAGGCAAAAGTACCTCGAATCCACTCATGTGCAAGATACACAGGTCAGGAACACTCATGAACTCTGCCCTATTTGCCTATTTTCCAGATCTATAACATTATGAGCAACAATCCCGATGACATCGATTAATTTACTTCTCATCCGCCGGCATCGATCATTGGAGACACAAAAAGACTCTAGGCTAAACTTATATGATAGAATAACTTAATAACTAGCTATATTTTATGAGCAATGAAGGCTCATGACCTAGCATATTAATTATGTATTAAGCGGAGATCATCTAGTCATATTTAGCATAAGTAATAACTTAATATATTATCTTAACTAAAAGAAAGCAATGGTTCGAGTTTGATATATATATTTAAGATTTATTAATAACAAAATTATGTCGGGTTATTTAGCCAATGTTAGCCTAGTGAGTATTATATATATATATATATATGTGTGTTTGATTCATATTTAATGATAACATTATAATTGCGGCTATGCCAATAATATATCTATGTGTGATTAAATGAATTAGCGCTATTAGAATACATTGTTGGAATACTATTACACCCCTGGATACGAAAAGAGCATTTACTTAATTTAAACAATAATAATTTCATAAGCAGATATTACATTTGGTTACATTCAATATTATGATTAATTTGAGTTATAGATAATTAATGCGTGGGATGGGTAATGAATAATTATATAAACGATACTAAATCTATCGCATTAATACTTATATTAAACTAATGGAAATATGCCCGTTTAAAGAAATCATTTCATTACGGCTTATGAATACTTCTGGGCGACTAATAAAACACTGAAAGGCGGTGCGTGCATAACGGCTGATTGGGTCGGTCCAATTATGGATCCTGGAGTGTGCTTCATGAATTTTTAATAACGAAATGGACCGATTTCCTCTGCAAATGCAGGCAGGGTCGGTTTTATGAACGAAGGAGTCCAAGATTCCCTGGAATGAAGTACAGGCAAATCATGGATGATGAAGAATGGTCAGCAATGTCATTATTGGGCTGGATTTTCCAGAGCGATCCCCATATAAAGCATGCACATAAGACTTAGCATGTCGCCAGGGTGGTTTTACAGCCTGGTTTAAGGAGATAGAGAACGACGATGGGGCCCGACTTCGTGGATGCCTCCATGTGAGAAAGAAGCACAAATACATATATATGAAATGGCCTTTATGCACGTAATGCTTAATAATATAATATATAATTCTAAAGATTAAAGATTATCGAAACATATTTATTGCCCACAAATTATGAAATATTTGGCATAATGATATAGCTTCACTAAGCAAACATGGATAATAATTATACTTAAATATAAAACTAAGCTCTTAAGATCCCCCTCCCCCTTACATTATGTTACTTAATATTATTCATTACTTTTTTTACACATTTAATAAATCTCAGTTTTGGTTAATCAATGCCCTTGTGAAAATATATAAATGATTATAAAATAAGTGGGTGGTGGTAATAGCTAAGATGGGCTTTACATATATAATATAATTAAAGAATAAAAGATAGCGCATTATTTAGGAAGGAGAATGTGAAAAACAGATGTCAAATCTGTTTTTCTACAGTAAACATGAAAAATATAATTAGTTTATTTATTTAAAATCGCGAGCACCTGGGCAAGTCGAATAAGACTTGTTTTGATCAAATTATAAATTATTTACCCAGTAAATGATGGGTGAGGAAATGAAAATAAATTATATGCTGGCGATTTTAGAATACTATTGGCATTTATTTTAAAATATAAATACATAAATCAAATTGAAAATTGGTTGCTGTTTGAAAAGAAAAGAAAAGAAAAACATTATATAGGAGGCTTAATATAGATTAGTTATATAGAGTTATAGAATACATATTTGAAGACATTTAATATAGATGGTTTAAAAATATAAATATTACAGAGAAGGCAGGATTTAGGAATTATAAGTGGTCAAAGATCTTTTACCTCGATTATTTGGAAGAGCGTTTCACTAGGAATCAGTCCATCGGTATTATTTCACTAGATCTAGGGTAGCATTATTATTTGAGATATAGCATTTCATTTTACTGGAAAATATCTAAAGTTCATTAGTATGGGATGCAGAGCTTCGTTCATGGGAACAGCATATTAGAACAGAGGGACAAGGCAAAATTTCCTACTCACGACACATTGAGTGAGTATTAAAACTGGCATGGAATATGTATAACAACATAGTTATTTAATGGTCTCCTCCCCTTGTGAATTCAAATCCAGCAGTATTTATACTTTTATTTTGAAGCTGTAACTTACCCACTACTGCTGGACCTGAGGTGGTTTAAGCACTTAAGTTTCATCTGGAATAGTTTGACTGGATACTCTTATCTAGTAAGATGTTTGAAACAATGCAAGTTTGTTATCAGTTTCTCGAACGATTGTTTTAAAATATATCTTATGATTTTAAAACAAGCTAGCATGGACAATTTCCACTAATTGGTTTATTTTATTATTACCAATTTGTAATCTTTTACTTTAATCTAAGGGGTCTTCCGGGTAATTGTTTTTCGAGAGACTTTTTAACAAGATTGCATAATTTCTGGCTACAAAATTATATATGAAAAAATAATAAGTTTCATATATAATACTTTATATATATAATATAACTATTAATTTATTCACAATCTCCTACATTGAAATATACATATATATTTATTATTTACGCCCGTATACACATGAGAATATTATGAAATAAAATATTTTTAAATTAAAATACGTACGTGTTTACATTATTTATGTTATAATACTAACCAAAAGACATATATATATATATATATTATTAGCTATGTATATACGTGCGTAAAGGCGGGTTTGAATACAGTTAGATGGTAGGAGATTGGATGTGGGCTGTGAAGCAGGATCTGAGCATCAGATCTGCTTCAATATATATATATATATATATGTTTATTTCATAAATATAGTTCAGATTTGATAAAATGTACCCTTAGTTTCTGTATTATATGTTTAACAAGTGATCTCAAATACTATTAACATATCTTAATGTTAACATTTAGTACAGACTAATAATAACACTTAGAGGTATTCTTTTTTATTGTTATTGAGTTGGTTTATTCAATCATATGATACTATTACAAGAGCTAGCTTATTCCCACATTAATCATAGCTGCAATTTTAGTATAGAAATTAATAAAACTTTTCTTTCTTTATTATATTTATTTTCCAAGTTTGAATCTTACTTTTATACAGTTACAATGTAAAAAATAATTTTCCAAAATGAAATGTTTTTAAATAAAAAAAACGGTAATAATTGAAACACTTGCTAAATTTTAAGAGATATTACATATAGTTTAATCATTATTAATCATCATTTTCAACTATTTCACTGAAATTGAAGGTATTTCCAGGTTTAATCCAGGTTTTCTGATCCATAGTTTTTCCACATCACATCAACAAACTAGCTTTTCCATTCATCTTACATATAGACTTTTTCTGGATTTTACTGTGTATTGAGATCCATTTTAAGACTTCAATTGTCCATATATTAGCATACAGTTTAACATACTGGCAAAAAAAAAGTGTACCATTATGAATAAATGTCTTTTATTGTTTTGAAAATTATTTTAAGAGATTTCATTGCATTAAACACTTTTTTTTTGTAAAGAAAATGCCTTACATACTTTTTATTATTTTAAGAAATATGTTAATGGCTGTTATGAGGGAAAAAAAATAATTAATCTTTTCTTCAGAAAGAAAGAGTAATCTTGTTTCTATCGGATAATTATTCAATAGATCTTTTTTTTTTTACTTCCCTTTAACAATTTTAAAATTAATTCATAGCATTTGTTACAATAATGAAGATAAACAAACATTTAGGAAATGCTGTGGAACATAGACTATGATAATAAAGATCAACTATTCCACAAATTTTTTTTCTATTTTAATATATTGCACTCAAAAATATACACATAATATACATAATAAAGTTAAACTGTATATGCCGTTGGATTACATCACACTGTAAACCCACTATAATTACTTCATTTTGATACATATAAAAGTATTCTTAATATTTAAGAAATACAACCAGTGCATATCGCTAGCTGAAATTAAATATCAAATCATTCTCCCAAATGTTAAGTAATTTCAGCTATATCCACTATGAATAAATATAAAAGTCCGAAGGGTTTGTTAAAATTTGTGATGTAGATTTAAGATTGAGATTATAGATATGATAAAAACCGGCAAATGATTAAATAGTATTAAGGGAACTTAATATATATATATGAATTATAACTTCTTGCATTATTAATCATATACTTTTTGGTCAAATTATAATCTTTAGTGTCTATATAAACATGGACAATGTATAAAGGTGGTGCCGCCTTTATTGTTAAAGGAGGTGGTGCCGCCTTTATTGTTAAAGGAGGTCGTCTTGACTACAGGTTAAGATTGTTGATAGCTTAAGGGTTGACTGCTATCACATTCTATTTATATATTAAATTGATATGCTGAGCACTTTTAATATGAATCTGTGTATTACATCACTATGTTTATTTGCATAATTATATTTTTACCTAATTATGTATTCTGCATCACAATATTGTTTCTCATTAAATTCAATCTAGTTTAAAATTTTAATTGATTCAAGGAAATTTGTTTAAAAATTTATTGTATAATAATTACCTTTATCATCTAATGACTGTGCTATAAGTGAACAATAGAAATCTGAATTGGTAAATTTGTATTCTACAAAAAACAATATTTTATAGTTAACTTGCAATATTATTATCAGAGTTTGCAAATAATTTAATATGATATGCCACTATGATATTTGCAGGATATACATGACAAGGTAAATATATGAATGATTAAATTTAGCAATCAAAAGCTTTTACAATATATATTAAATCTAATAATATATCTGAAACAATAGTTAAAAGCTTATTTTGATTATGCCTTAGCTAATTTAATTGTTAATGAATCCAACTTATTCAAAAATATTTATTAAAAATAGTTAAAATTATTTTCTCCGAAAAATAATCTTAAGTAAAAACACAATATATGAGCAAATTGATGATATGGAAAATGGCCTGATAAGTCAATTACATGTTATGAAAAAGGATTTTTATTGCAATTAATGAGAACTAGCTCATTTAGCCTTACTTATTCTTTTACTTATTTCAAATCTAAAAATTATTAAAAAAAATTTGAAACTGGTTTCTATGTATAGAGCTATAATGGAAGACTTCCTATCTTTGATCGGAACTGAGAATTATATGATGGAACATTTAAATAAAGAAAATGGTGGAGAAAACCAACACTTTGTGTATCATTTTAAATTGTATGTAGCAAAGTTATATAATTAAATCATGTTTTTAAAAAGGTAATGATTAATCATTAATTAAACTACATCATCATCAATTTATTTCATTTTTGATTTGATGACAGAATATAAAAATGCATTCTATTAATCATCCTTTTTTGACTGCCTTCTTACAGTAAAAGTTTTATGATATGAAGAATGAAATTTTCATTTATTTAAAAATGAAAGGATATCTGGCATTAAGACAAAGATATGTCCTCTTTTGTTGATATTTTAGAGCATTCAAATGATTTAAGCATTCAATTTTAGGACACAAATAAAATTATTTCAATTAATGGCAATCTTTATGTCTGGGAAAGTCAGCTGAAAAATAATAACTCACTAATTTTGTTCAAACAGATTATTAAATTTGGATTAATTACAGTGTATTTTATTTTATACTCAAATAATATTCTATTATTAAAAAAGAAATTGAGCTGTGATTAGTGACTAAGTTGGTCGTTGTGGAATTTTTAAGATTTAATTCATTTTTCAATTTTGATGTTGAATGGGTTTTTTTTTTATAAAAAAAAAGTTGTTGAAGTACCAATATCATTTTATTCTTATTGGAAGGAATAAAATACCAGAAAATGTAAGACTTATGTTGATATATATGATATTACTATTGAAGGTGGTATGAAATCAAGATTTATATCTGTATTGGACAAATTTATTTAAGAATGCTTAAAATATGAAGGAAATCATTAAATTTTGGACTTCTTATTTAATAAATTTAACTGACTTTTTTAATGTTCTAGGAATAATCATTCCCAAAGATAAAATCAAAATGATATGATTCATGATCATTAAATATAATTATCCAGCTCACACATACAAATTACTAATATTCCATAGTAAATATTGCAGCCCTTAAATTATTTCCACAGTGAAGTTGTTGTTTTTTTACTTGATATCCACTTAAATTTTTTTCTGCATAATACACATTGCAGTATTTAAATTATTCCAAGATTCTGCATGCTTTGTAGCACTTGGAGTATATTAAACAATAAGATGATTTTACTATACAATATCCTACAGATCCCTCTTTAGGAACAAATGTGGGTCATGCTTTTAGTAAAATCCAAATATTAATAAAATATATAACATATTGACTTTTCATGGTTTGCTTATTGAGGTGTAGACTAAAAGAATGCTACCAAACTAAAGTAAGGAGTTTAAATATGTTTTTCGTGATGATGTCACACTTATATCACTATAGTAGAGATTGTTTCTATATTATAACAAATTTAATACATTGCTATATTCTCTGCTATTAAGAGTTATAAATTCTTCTCAATAAAAAGTTTTTGAAATACATCAACATTTATGAAATAAAAATGTTTTCTTAACTTTATAATAAATAAACATTTTAAAGAATAATTAAAAATAACTTTACAATCTAAAATACATTTTTAAAATCATATTTTTAAATAAAATATAAACATTCCTTGTATATTTATTTATTTTATATACAATATTTTATATATATAAATATTTTATATTTATTTAAATACTTATATATAAAGTAATATATTTAAATATGTATAATTTAATATTTATTTAATTGTAAAAAAACATAAACACATATACATGCATACACCCACTCTAAGTAATAATTGCTATTTTGTTTATTTATTCTCATATATTATTTGTTAAATGTATGCAGTAAGTAAAAATGTCAAAAAATAAATTCATCAATATGTAATTCGTTCTATTAAATCTTTCTGAGAATAAAATATTAATCTTTTAGTTTATTAAGATATGAAATAAACTAACATTTTAATATACTGTTTATTAAAAATAAAAAAATACAATTAAAAAAATGTGTAAATATATGCACGTAGGCACTATCATAATAAAAGCTATTAATAGCTGCATATTTATTGAAGCTTAGCACTTTTTAGGGTGCTATATGGCCTCAAATTCATAGCTTTGAGATTTATACATGTGATGTATTGTCATTCACTATGTTATTAATTAAGTAAAACTATAGTCTTTTTAAAACAATTGAAAATAAAATAAGCCAACATTTTTTTTTTTTTAGAAATATAATAATTCCAGATTTAATATGATACAATATATATATATGTGTGAAGGTACATCTATTATTATAAACTGCTGGATTCGACCTCTGATAAAGATTTATTTCTTGAATATTATAAATCTCCGTGCACTTAACTACCATTAAGAGTTTTAAAAATTGAAGTGAATCATTTAGAGATTTTATATATATATATATATATATATATATATATATATATATATATATAATTAGATTCCAACCGTAATCAATATTTCTCACTGCTGTCAAGGCAACCTTCTCACCTTTTTAATACCAACTCTTACCATGATTACATTAGAGCTTGAGTCTATTCTGTGCCTGGTATTATAATCAGCTATTAAATTGTATAACCTATCATAGTAGAAAGGCAGAGTTTCAGTCTTAACCACCTACAATAAGATTTATATGACTTATAAATGTAAATTTTTTATTATAAAATGCAGAGAATTTGTAATATTCAAGAAATAGAACATTATTGAAGGTTGACTTCCTCTTTAATATATATATATATATATATATATATATATATAAATATATATATGTATATATACACTCATATATATATATATATATATATATATATATATATATATATGAGTGTATATATACATAAATAATTTATTTGTCAGTCATTTATTGAGAATCTAGTCTAGATAGCAAATGTATCATCATCTTTGTTTTCACTTTGATTATAAAAATTGATATTATTATGTGCATGTTTGAAGTTTGTAATTTAGAGCTGATCATCATCACCATTGGCATGATCATCAGTTAAACCACATTTCTGTATCTGTTATTTTTTCATAATTATTCCCACTTTTATTCTGGCACATAAAATAGTTACTAAATTCTGTGAATATTTATTTATACATACACTGTATTAACTTCATTCTTTAACTAATTAGCATCTAAACTTTAATACTATTTAAACATGTACATACACATACTTATGATATAATTGTATAGTACAAAAAAGAATAATGCAGAAAGCAGATGAATGTTGCTTTAGTGTGTATGTAGATATATATCCCTTGATAATATTCCCTCAAAAAAAGTAAAATTAAAACTTATTGTATTTTTCTATATAAACAAGTGACTAATCCAATCCTCCTAGACTTTACAGAATTGCAATGATCATTAGCGTTGCAGTTTTAAACTATTTCAAATTTTAAAAAAAAATTGAAAAAGAAAACATGTTATATGAGTGAATGAGTATACATGATTCCATAATTTATCTTGGTTTTATTATTTGAGTGTGATATCTATAGTGGCTATGGTAAGAAAAGAAAATCACTTTTGCTATACTAGTAAATAATATATATAAAATTTACACAATATTAATTGTTTTTTGATGTTTAATGTCATTTTTTGTTTATTATTTTTTGCTTGTATATAAGGGAAGTAGTGGATGTTGAGATAGCAGATACAGTGGCTCTACTGTATTGCTATTTTAAAAATGAAATTGATTTAAGTAACTATCTTATAATTATAGGATTTTTTTTAGCTTTAAAAGCAAGTAATAGTTAACTGTATTGGGTGCAGTTTAGAACATCTACTCTCAAAAGCTAAAGTTACTTTTATTATTGATACTTCAATATTATATGCTATACACTCTACCAAGAAACTAATTATTTAATTATTTACTTTGAAATTATAATTTTTATAACTTGATAATACATTTTATATATTTACTATTTAATTTTGCAACCTCATCCATTTTTTCTAAAATTTTGACAATGTTTTTCTTTTTTGTTTTTACTTTACTAAGAAACTTGAAAATGCAGAGTTTAAAAAACCTACGATTTTTTATTAATATGAATATTCAAAAAATAATTTCAATAAAAAATGATTAAAATTTTATTATTAATTTTTTATTTTAAGGACCAATTGGAAAGAAAACAGTTATTTTTTTTTAATTAAGAAGGTATTTAACTTGTCATGATTAGGAAATATTGGACTTAATTGGCTATTAAGGAGTGTAGAGATCATCACAATCTAATACAGCCATGTAGGATACATGTTTGAATGTTTTTTTTTTTTATTAAAATTCAATTCATTTATATTAGTATGTGATAAAAGAAAAAAAAATCATATTATAACTAGTATAAATATTGTTTTTTATTTAATCAATATTGCTGTGTCTATAACTCAATTTATTAAATATAAATTGAATATTTTATAAATATCTTATCAAAAAAATATTTTTGGCTGTGTTCAGAAGTTAACTTTAAAATATAAAGATTCAGAGTTTAATTGGCTGTTTATTCTAATTTTTTTGTAGTTATTTATTATTTTTATTTCTTTTTTTTTTTTAATAAAAAAGTTTAAATTATAGCTGTCATAAACTTTACTTGTAATAATTTTATTCAAAGCAATTTATTTAATGAAAAATTTTGAATAAAAATATAAACTTCTATATAAAATGTATTTTTGTATTAAGTTATACAATTGATTAAAATTAAAACTGACAGATTTTTTTTTGCCCTAATTCAATTATTAAAATCCGCCTTTGTCTTTTTTTCTTTTAATGTCTTAAAAGCAAAAGTATTTTAAATACATTGTAATCTTAATATAAAATATATCTCTTTGTTTGTACAAAAAATGTGGATCAAAGTTGCTGACTTATGCAATCTAGCATAAACACTGAAATTTTTAGCTTTATCAAAAACGCACAAATGAAAGATAAATAAAATATAAATGCAGTAATACATATATATGATTACTTATTGCTCTTATTGTAAATAAACAGCATAACTTTAAATATGTCTTTAAGAAAGAGATGTTAGAATTAGTGTTTTGTAAGGATTTAAACATTTATAAAACTATTTCTAGTAGTAGTGAAGCATTATAGCTTGATATTGTGCCGGTCAAAACATGTTTATCCATCTAACATGAGCTGGAACTGACAAAATGTACTTCAAACCCAGTCAAGCCCAAGATTTAGGTCAGGGACCAGCCTGAATTCGAACCCACTCTCTAAGCCACAAATCAAACACCTAATGAATAACATAATAGCACATGTGAATTAATCTAAATCCGGCCGACTAGCAAAGCTGAGCAAAACAACGAGACATCTATTAACTATGATTATATTAAAATATACATAAGCATGGCTGTAATATGTGGAAGTGGAGAAAAAAGGAATTCAAACTACTCAAATAAGTTAGACAATAAAATATAGTTTAATATATTGACAAATTATGACACATTTATAAATTAATTATATACATTAGTGTGTGCGTGAATAAGCAAGCGGTCTACCAAGTGATAGAAGATTACATAGAGTCATTCACGCTATTGTTTCTCATATGCCCTATATTAGCTAAATGATACATTATAAATAAGCAAACATCTTTGGTGGGTCTAATATTAAAATGCCATTCTATTATTAGAAAGAAGTTACATAAAATTGCTATTAATGCATTGAGTATGGTTCTGAAACGTGGTGACTAACATGATTTAGGGAGCATTCTGAGATTCATTACAGATATAAATACAAACTATTTTCACGCCATTGAGGTCATGAAAATAAATAAGATACATTTGAAAAACATATTCGAAAATGACATTTGATTAGATGACAAAATATTTAATGAAAAATTATTTTAACGATAGTAAGACGAACGCTTTATTTTTCCCCAGGCATATACTCTTAAGTAGATATATAAACCACAGATGGTGGGATTGTATATGATTGAAATAAACTTAATTAATAAATAGAAGTAATTGGCATTTATATATATCTTTTAAGCAAAGCTTAATTTTAATATTAGAGCATTAAAACTGGGTCATGAAGCAAAGGAAATACTAATACAAATAAGTTTGTGGTGCTGACATAATAGCCCAAAATAACAGGAAAAGTCATGCTTCTGGAGAAAAAATGAAATTTCACACCCCCTTTTTGGGTAGTGCTTAGAGAAAAGCAGATAGGCATGGCGTGGCCCAGACTTTTGCTGGTATAACTGACACGAGAGGCCTTTTTATCTATAAAGTGAATATGCATAGCATGTGCCAAACTTACGGGATCACTGCCAGAGGCATTTTACATGAAATAAATATGATTCCGGATAGCTCAACTATCTATGGAATGAGATATGAGAAGAAATCTATGGGTTCAAACTTGTCGCAGCCCCCAGATTAGAAGACTAGAAGCATGTAGTATATATATACGAAGATATGCTAAATGCCAGGAACGCAGTACGAATGAATGTCTCTAACAACATTGAATAAGATTTACTGCTAATAAAATTAATGACCCTAGTTTGAATACCATAATTTAGACAAATAATACGCTATGCAGTTATATATATAGAGAGAGATTTTACTTAGTCACTAAAATAGTAAAATATTAAAATTTCCCAAATACATTAAGATTTTATTTAATAAAATAAACATTAAGATTTTCCCCATCCCTTTTTCTGCTATTTAAAATAAAACAATCCCATCTTCATTGATTTTACAATAACTAAAATATTTAAATACAAGATTTGAAATTTTAAGAGTATAAAAAATGAAGTAAGATTAGCAGTTATATAGAAAAATTATAAGTCACCCTTTCAGAATTTAATAAATAATTATAAAATAAATGTTTCAGAGCATTAATTAGCTTGAGTTCTGGATTTTCCCTGGTAGAAAATCCAGAGTTAAACAATATATATATATATATATATATATATATATATATATATATATATATATATATATATATATATATATATATATATATATATATATATATATATATATATATATATTAAAACATAAATAGAATGTTGGCTTGTAAAACAATCTGGCGAGTGTATTAATTAACAATACGTTATATTTTAAGGGAACGTTAATAAACTTGATTCATGAAAGTTTACTTAAAAGACAGAAAAGATTTTTATAAATTAAGCTCACCAGTTTGTTTGAGATTGGCAAAATAATAATAATAATAATAATAATAATAATAATAATAATAATAAGCATATATATATATATAAAATCAAGTAATAAATAACTAACCGCACCAAAATTAAAGAAAGTTAGAGCATATGAGATAGATTAGATATAATGAAATCATTTGAGAGCAAATTTACATTCACAGATTTATATAAAAAGCAAAGTTAAATAATACATGAGAAATCTTGATTAGTAGAATTCAAGATTAATTAATCAAGCTAGATTTAGTTTCAATGGTGGCGGTTTGGAAGTTACCTTGCAATTTTAAGAGTCCAAATTAGTACGGCATGTGCACAGCAGTTGAAATACAAGTTCTTCGGTGGTAGCAACTTCTATTAACATTCTAAAGTCCTTTTTTAGACCTTTCTTCATTTCAGGACAGCAGGATATTACAGCAGCAGCAGATGATGATTCAAACAGGGCCAAGAAAGATGGTGGATTTACTGCTACATCATTTTAAGTTTCAAGCGACGTGTAATAATCATTTTCACTAGAATAGCAGCAAATCTAATCTGTCTTTCAAAATTCAGTCATTTTATACTTTTTCTTTTATCAGTTGTTTTTGAAAATGCAACAGTAAGATAACATCCAAAAATAAATTCAAATCTATTTCCATATTAGAAATAGATTTGACAACATGTTTTTAACAAAAGTATCTCTAATCTTAATCCCCTTTTAAGTAAATCTTTAATTAAAACAATAGTGCTTCCAACCCTTAATTATTTTTAGACAATCAACTGTAGCATCTTCCATATTGGATTTTACAATATTTTAATAATAAAAAAACAAGCAATTTAAAAAAAGAAAAAGTTAAAAAATGACGCATGATAAAATATTTAAAAATCAATATTTTGTTAGTAAGTTTTGCTCCTATATATATATATTTGAGTCGCACCTCTGATACTTTAATAAAAAAGAACTAATAATTAATAAAAAGAATCAATAATAATAAATATTGAAAGTTAAATTATAAATTTAGGCGCGCATTCCAAATATATACATAAAATATATATACACGACAAAAGGAGCGGGATGGGAAATAGGGATTTAAACACGGGTTAGTAAGTAGAAACATGAAGCACAATCTTAAGCTAAGATTGATTGCTTCATTTCTCTACACATACAATGAAACAAAAAAAATGCCTTGACTAGGAGTTTTCAAGTGATGACCAAAAGAACAACGAAAATTTTCAAAATTCAATACACAATCTTGTTATATAAAACTATATATATGAAATATCATTTGGGGATGTGAATATTTGTTCAACTGTTTAATCCATAAAAAAAAAATTGCACATCTATATAATAAAAAAATGTTTCTATGGTTGAGATACAACACAATTTCTCCACACCTATGGGTTTCCAAGAAAATATATAGCAATGCAATACATATAAAATTTTCAAACACATCTGTTCCTACACATCACACATACACACTTATGCACATATATATGCAGCGCTATCATATACAAGTACATAGATTTTATGTACACATACACTTCTATATACACTATACAATACTACATACTATTGGAAAAGACAGAAAAACAACAAAAAAAAATCCATACATGTGCCAAATTTCTTCACTTTGCTTTTAAAATAAACGCACACATTATATACTTAATTAACAAAAAAAATTTCTATACATATATTTCTTCTTTTTTAAAAAAATCATCCCCTGCATAACCACTCACTGCTCCCACACTTTCTATATATCTGCCCAACTATAGTTTAGCTGAAAAATTAGCTTTTGCTTGCTGGAAAAAAAAATTGGTTTATTTAAGATTTTACACTAATCTAGCCATTTCTTTTAATTTCTCTTGGTCGCACCCATGCATCTAAAAGAAAACTCATAGTCTGGTTATTACATGTTTAAAATTGATACATCATAGTATCAAGCCAAAAAAAAATTTGCTCTCAATAATTTTTTTTATCCTAGTTCGAACCCTCCACTTCCAATATTTTTGCATTTGAGTCACTACTGATTAGCAAAATTTATTTTTATAAGGGCACCAGCTAAGACAGAGTGATCAGTGATTTATGAATTATTTATACATTTTTCATATATGTTTCAAGAACAAAAAACTTTATATATGACATTGAAGAAAAAATACATATGTACTATGGTTGTAGTACATGGGTTTTAACTTTAAACAGTGAATTTTACACTTTGAACACATTATTTTAAACATATCAAATGTGGAAAAATTATATAACAACTTTTTTTAAGAATATATATATAAACAGACTTCAATACTCAGGGTAGGTGGGTGTTTATATCGAAACCCCACATTGAGTGCCAAGCCTGAGAAAAAAAATCCTATGTGCCGGTCAAAACATGTTTATCCATCTAACATGAACTGGAACTCACAAAATGTACTTCAAACCCAGTCAAGCCCAAGATTTAGGTCAGGGACCAGCCTGAATTCGAACCCACTCTCTAAGCCCCATCTCAAACACCTAATGAATAACATAATAGTGATGGCACATGAGAATTAATCTTAATCCGGCTGACTAGCAAAGCTGAGCAAAACAATGAGACATCTATTAACTATGACTATATTAAAATATACATAAGCATGGCTGTAATATGTGGAAGTGGAGAAAAAAGGAATTCAAACTACTCAAATAAGTTAGACAATAAAATATAGTTTAATATATTGACAAATTATGATACATTTATAAATTAATTATATACATTAGTGTGTGCGTGAATGAGCAAGCGGTCTACCAAGCAATAGAGGATTACATAGAGTCATTCACGCTATTATTTCTCATATGCTCTTTATTAGCTAAATGATATGTTATAAATAAGCACACATCTTTAGTGGGTCTAATATTAAAATGCCATTCTATTATTAGAAAGAAGTTACATAAAATTGCTATTAACGCTTTGGGTTATGGTTCTGAAACATGGTGACTAACATATGATTTAGGGAGCATTCTGAGATTCATAACAGATATAAATACAAACTATTTTCACGCCATTGAGGTCGTGAAAATAAATAAGATAATTTGAAAAACATATTTGAAAATGACATTTGATTAGATGACAAAATATTTAATGAAAAATTATTTTAACGATAGTAAGATGAATGCTTTATTTTTCCCCAGGCATAGACTCTTAAATAGATATATAAACCATGAATGGTGGGATTGTATATGATTGAAATAAACTTAATTAATAAATAGAAGTAATTGGCATTTATATATATATATATATATATATCTTTTAAGCAAAGCTTAATTTTAATATTAGAGCATTAAAACTGGGTCATGAAGCAAAGGAAATACTAATACAAATAAGTTTGCAGTGCTGACATAATAGCCTAAAATAACAGGAAAAGTTGTGCTTCTGGATAAAAAACAAAATCTCACACCTCCTTCTTGGGTAGTGCTTAGAGAAAAGTAGATAGGCATGGTGTGGACCAGACTTTTGCTGGTATAACCGATGCAAGAGGCCTTTTTATCTATGATGTGAATATGCATAGCATGTGCCAAACTTACGGGATCACTGTATGAAATAAATATTATTCCGGATAGCTCAACTATCTACGGAATGAGATATGAGAAGAAATCTATGGGTTCGAACTTGTCACAGCCACAGATTAGAAGACTAGAAGCATGGAGTATATATATACGAAGATATGCTAAATGCCAGGAATGCAGTACAAATGAATGTCCCTAATGATATTGAATAAGATTTACTGCTTTTAAGATAAACGACCCTAGTTTGAATACCATAATTTAGACAAATAATGCGCTATGAAATTATATATATAGAGAGAGAGATTTTACTTAGTAACTAAAATAGTAAAATATTAAAATTTCCCAAATACGTTAAGATTTTATTTAATAAAAGAAATATTAAGATTTTCCCCCATCCCTTTTTCTGCTATTTAAAATAAAACAATCCCATCTTCATTGATTTTACAATAACTGAAATATTTAAATACAAGATTTGAAATTTTAAGAGTATGAAAAATGAAGTAAGATTAGCAGTTATATAGAAAACAAATTATAAGTCACCCTTTCAGAATTTAATAAATAATTATAAAATAAATGTTTCAGAGTGTTAATTAGCTTGAGTTCTGGATTTTCCCTGGTAGAAAATCCAAAGTTAAACAAATATATATATATATTAAAACATAAATAGAATGTTGGCTCGTAAAACAATCTGGCGAGTGTATTAATTAACAATACGTTATATTTTAAGGGAACATTAATAAACTTGATTCATGAAAGTTTACTTAAAAGCAGAAAAGATTTTTATAAATTAAGCTCACGAGTTTGTTTGAGATTGGCAAAATAATAATAATAATAATAAAGCATATATATATATATATTGAAACAGACAGATCGAAGAACCGATCTTCGTTTCATGTGTTTTTAAGTATGGTAATTCGAACTACTATCCGCCCGCAGTGAGATTTGTCTATTTTCAGTCATAATAAAAAAATTAGTTATATATATTATGTTTTGTAAATAAATATGTAAGGTTCCGTATATAAATGTCACAAACCATGAAATAATATTCGTGTGTGCGTGGTTTGTGAATTTGTATCAATTTAATTTAAAGTTCATTCGGGTATTTGTTTAAATTTTAGCTTTTTGTAAAATTATACAAATCGTTTAAAAATACTGATCAAAAGTCACATTCCTTTGATCAGTGTTTTTAATTAAAATCTAAATTACAAAATGTACAGAGTAATTAAATTGTATTCGAAATTAGTTAAGGAATTTATATGTGTAATTACTGAGTCAATTTAAAAATTGCGTATTAAAGTAAAAGATTGCTGGAAACGGAACAATAAAAAGGATAATTGAGATTGTATGTCAAGCTGAATGGCTGGAGGCTGGAAAAAGTAGGCGGAGCCTAAAACAAAAATCAGGCGGAAAGGTCAACTGGGGGCGATCTTAGAGAAAAACTAACATTCTAAATTTTGAGGTCTTTGAGAGAGGTAGTCTCAAGACACACAGCAGTTGAGAGTAATTCAAACAAATTTGTTAAGAAGTTCACCGAACCCAATGTTGATGGGCTAAGTGCCAGGAGCTGGTCTCTGCCCTGCCAATTTGGATCTTCGTGCCGCTGACTGATCATGTGTTATGTGCTTCATAATTTCCACTTCCAATCTCCAAATTGACAATGCCTTGCAAATAACTTTCAAAATGCCGCCTACATTCTCGGAAATATAAATCGTAAGAAGCCAAGCCGGATGAAGAAAGAAGGGTAATGTGTTACATGAACTTTTAACTTTCTCCCGAGTTTAATGTTATCAATCAAATAAATGACATGTAAGTTTTTATCTTTTTATAATGATACTTTTAACCTGTCAGTAAATTTTTCTTTTCTTTTAATCCTCCGCTCTAGTCTTTAGAAATAATTCATAAAAATTGTAATTAATAGTAATAATAATTCAAATGAATGCATTTATATTTTTTTTTCTTATTCCATAAACAAACGATGCCAATAGTAATATTTCCCAACTCTGTGTAAAACTAGTGTAAAATGATGATTAAGTTATTTATAAGTAATTCCGTTTTCTGAATTAAATATTCTGTCATATTCCAAGTTGGTAAATGTTAACTCACTTTATTATTCTATGTTAAGTTGTCATATAATTGTAATCTAAGGTTCAATCTTAAATATATAAAATGATTTCCGAGTATTATATTAATGTCATATATGAAATAAGAAATAACTCACTGTATAATTTGATACTATCGCTACCGCCTGTCAACCTGGAGGGTTAGGGGTTTCAGAGTAAAATTAATTAATTATTGTTTTCCGGTCAGTTTAATTCCGCTATGTTTTATTGGGATAAGGATCTCAGCCTGTGGCGTAGAAATAGAAATAGATTCCAGGTTTTTATAATTTCTTTTAAAATCCACTTCAAGTACTCGTCCTTCATGTTTGTGGCAATGCCTTCTCTTCGCTGAAGTTAGCGTCTCGCCATACTACCATTGGGGAAAGAAAGCAGTTTCTTTCCCAGGTAATCTCTTGGATCACCGGGTTTTGAAATGATCCCGGCTGGTTGTGTGTCCCGGATCTACTTGGGGGCATTAAGCCTTGTCAAAGTACAAGCCGCCTGTATTCCTGATCACCAAGGATTACTGTAGGGCTCTTGAATCCAGGCAACCACCAGTACATCTATCTTCCATCTTATTTATATAAAACCACATCCAACTGTTCCTACTAACGCTCGAGTCGATTCGAATAAAATAAGTTAATAAAAAAAAAAACCTGTAGATAAATATCTTTTCAATCTCATATACTCTATTCTCTTAACCACTCTCAACCATTTAACTACACAGCTATTCATGAGTTTGTTCACTAGATAAAATGATCCTAAAGACTAGTAGCTAAATACAAGAGGATTCATGGAAGTCTTACCTACTGTTGAACGCTATATTTATATGTTTCTATTTTTCTTATTAAACACTTTATTTAATCTACTTTTGTTCCTCCACCTTATTACTCTCTAAATCTAGGTAGCCACTTACTGTCTGTATTGCAACTTAAATATATACGTTACATGAAACCGTTCCAATATCTAGAGTATAATAAATATAGATATCATTAACTGTAAGAATTAGTCTATGTTCTGAGCTGAGCTAGAAAAGGGATAACCCCGTGCTGGTATAAAGTCATCATCGGTTAGTCATACCGGGGTTTGGGTTTGAATTTAGTTGGCGTTTTGGAATTTATTCTTAAACGTGGACTGGGTTTGAACTCGGGTATTGTGTATGAGTAAGCGTGGTGGATTTATACCGGTACAATATATATATATATATATGTATAAAATCAAGTAATAAATAACTAACCACACCAAAATTAAAGAAAGTTAGAGCATATGAGCTAGATTAGATATAACGAAATCATTTGAGAGCAAATTTACATTCACAGGTTTATATAAAAAGCAAAGTTAAATAATACATGAGAAATCTTGATTAGTAGAATTTGAGATTAATTAATCAAGCTAGATTTAGTTTCAATGGTGGCGGTTTGGAAGTTACCTTGCAATTTTAAGAGTCCAAATTAATACGGCACATGCATGGCAATTGAAATGCAAGTTCTTCGGTGGCAGCAACTTCTATTAACATTCTAAAGTTCTTTTTTAGACCTTTCTTCATTTCAGGATAGCAGGATATTACAGCAACAAATGATGATGACCCAAACAGGGCTGAGAAAGATGGTGGATTTACTGCTACATCATTTTAAGTGTCAAGCGACATGTAATAATCATTTTCACTAGAGTAGCTAATCTAATCTGTCTTTCAAAATTCAGTCATTTTATATTTTTTTTATCAGTTGGTTTTGAAGATGCAACAGTAAGATAACATCCAAAAATAAATTCAAATCTATTTCCAGATTAGAAATAGATTTGACAACATGTTTTTAACAAAAGTATCTCTAATCTTAATCCCCTTTTAAGTAAAACTTTAATTAAAAATACCTACCCCAGATTAAAACAATAGTGCTTCCAACCCTTAATTATTTTTAGACAATCAACTGTAGAATCTTCCACATTGGATTTTACAATAGTTTAATAATAAAAAAAACAAGCAATTTTAAAAAAAGAAAAAGTTAAGACATGACGCATGATAAAATATTTAAAAATCAATATTTTGTTAGTAAGTTTTGCTCCTATATATATATTTGAGTCGCACCTCTGATACTTTAATAAAAAAGAACTAATAATTAATAAAAAGAATCAATAATAATAAATATTGAAAGTTAAATTATAAATTTAGACGCTCATTCCAAATATATACATAAAATATATATACACGACAAAAGGAGCGGGAGGGGAAATAGGGATTTAAACACGGGTTAGTAGGTAGAAACATGAAGCACAATCTTAAGCTAAGATTGACTGCTTCAATATCGAGAACAAGTATATACAACTGCTTTCCAAAAGTTGCTTCATGATATATTAGTTATTACAAAGACAGACCACTAAAAGAAAAAAAATCAAAAATATCTTATTATATAAAGTGAATCTATTTTTAAAGAAAATTTGTTGGTGATTTTTTAGAATTGTTGGGAAAATAATTTATAATTAGCAATTCCAAAACTATTTCAAATACATAATTGCAATGTTATAACTCTATTTAAATCTTTTTCAAAAGAAGTATCCTTGGAATTAGAGCTTCAACATTTATTCTTTATGAATTTTGGTGCACAAGATGCTTTTTTTTAATATATAATAATGATTCTAGAAATCAACAAAACACTTTTTGGATTAAATTGGAATCATTCAGAGCAATGAATGAAAAAAATTCTACACACACTGTTGCTCTGACCCCTGGTCCATAATGCAGAAGAATCTAAGACACTAGAATGCTAGCTTTGATAATCTAAAGCACTACTAAAGTGGATATTGTTTTTTTTTATTTTTGCAAATATGTAATATATATAAGTAAGTAATTCTATATACACCTGGGTCTCATTTTACATGATAGATAGGTTCCTCAGAAAACACGCGCAAACGAAATCATGCAAAAATAGATGTAATTTACATTGAAAAGGGGGGGATGCGGTCTGTGATTTTTCAACATTCGCGTAAAAGCAAAGCACCAATGTAAAATTACTTTAAAATTCATGCAAAAAAAAAATAAAGAAATAAAATATGACTAATAAAAAGTTTCAAATTTGAAAAAAATTGATTACAAGACAAACTTTTTTTAACTATGATATTTAATTTTATTCAAAATAATATATTTTTATGCATAATTTACAGTACAGTAATTTACATTTTTTTATACACGTTTTAATTATTATCGCTATTTGCGAAATGTTCATTTACAAACTGAAGAAATACAACTAGCGCCAACTTCACACTCTAGTTGTATCAACGGTTTTCTGGTGACAACGTAATTAGTAATTAATCTTTGAGACGATGATTTTATTAATTGTTTATGAAACTAACAACTAAAAATTAAATTCTTATTTTTGTCTTTAATTTTCAATTCCGTTTAAAAATCAAATTTCACATCACATTAATTTCAAGTCACCAAGTAATTTTTAAATTGTTAATTACAATTAAAAATCAGATTTTAATTTTTAATTGTCAAATTTAATTGTGCCCACTGCTATTACTCACCTTTTAAAAATAAACTTGTGGACACTAAATGGTTAATACTGTAATTGATTACATTCTTTTTTAAAAAGCAATAACAGAATGTGATTTAAAATGCAAAATTAACACGCACAGTGTTTGAACAAATTTACATTATAATCTTATAAAATTTAATGTGTGTATACATAAAATGTGGAAATCATGATTTTAATTTCACTATTGCATAAAATCTTACTATTATAAAGCACTGAAAATATTGAAATTACTAAGATGAAAGTCGAATTCCAATAATGTGCTATTACTTTCAACATAATGTAAGTGCACGAAATTTATTATTTAAAGTAATAGCGCATTATTTTAGTTCAACTTCCGGTGAAACAAGAATCGCATAACTTCAAAATTGTATTAAATAAGTCCATGTAAAAAGAGACCCAGGTGTACTATTAATTATAAGATTATTGCAGGTTTTATTGCCTTCTTAAGTATAATTTTATAATAAAAATGATGTAACATTGAAATATTTAAAACAATAAAATCCTTTAAAACATAATTAGTGGAAACAGAAATTAAATATACAAAATTTTAATAAACAATTATTGTGCAATTATAATTAAAAATTAAACATGCCATGCAGAAAATCATGAGTGGAAAAATTCATTAAAGAGTAAAAGTAAATTAATTTTTTAAGCAAATGTGTATCCTTATGTATATATTGTAACCAAAATGAATTCATGTCAGAGAAGTATTTATTATATTTTTTAAAAATAAAAAGAATATATCGAAGACAATTAAAAGTTTTATCAAATTCGTACTAACACTTTATAACATTTAGTTATTAGTAATTGACCAAAATTATTTTTTATTTTCTTTCTTTACCTTTAGTCCAGGTTTATTAACCATTAGCTATTTAACAGTATAGATTAATTAAGAAAGGTGTCCACTTGGGGAAAAGGAGCATGTTTATACATATGTGATATTTGGATCACATTTTATAATTCTGAAATATTTTTAAAAATTACAAAATAAAACAACTATCCCTTTTACAATAGTAAAAATACTATCACTTCATGGTTTTTAGTAGATTTTTTTTTTTAAAATTTTACAAGCAATATTTCATTTTTATATAACAATATCTCCTCCCCTCTTTAAAATTAACAAAATTTTCCTATCCATAAGTATCTAATTAGATTATATGCAAGTATATTTTACATATCTGGTGTCTAGATGTAATAAAGGGGATTTGAACACAGGCCTTCAAGCTCCCTTTAACCATCCACTATCTTATGCAACTGACACACATGACCACATACATGTGAAAAAGGTAAATGACCTCCAATACATGTATTTCATGCTGAACCAGCACTAATCAGTAGATTTAAATCTTCATCTCCACACATATATAATCAGTGCTTGGTTTTCATTAAGTTAAATTTTCACAGTTTAATGGACAGGCTTCAATCTACTCCCCCTCCAACTTTTCAGCCATCTAACCATTGAAAATCTGATGATGGAATGCCCAAATCCCTTGTTAATACAATATTACAATCATACACATGTTGACTTTTAATCACTTTGACCCCTCATGAATAGGACCTTGTCCATTTAGACTCCATGTATGTAAAATATATTTGTAATTAAAATATTACAAATTCAGTCTGTATCCTGCCCATCCCTCTTTTGTGAATTTAAATTGACAAGGTCCTATACATGAGGGGTTGGAGTGACTTAAAGTCAACATAGAATGACAATATTTGGCATTAACAATGGATTTGGGTATTCCATCAAATTTTTAATGGTAAGAGTGGCTGAAGAGTTGGAGAGCCTGTCCATTAAAGTGTGAAGATTTTTTATCTTATTATAAACTGAGCACTGATTACATATGTGTGTGGGAGTTGATGATTTAGATCAACTGATGAGTGCTAGTTCAGCACAAGATATGCATATTGGAAATCATTTATCTTTTTCACATGTGTTTGACCATGTGTATCAGTTGTATGAGATAGATTGGATAGCTGAAGGGAGCTTGAAGGTCTGTATTCAAATCCTCTAGATTACATTTTAATTTTAGAAGAAAGAAGAGTCAATTTAGTTATATATATATATATATATATATATATGTTTAGCGATTATCTTTAAAAAAAAAAAAAAAGGAAACGTCTGAGGTAATACTTTAAAGGTTTTTTTAACCTGCTAAATTTTCCACTGTCTTATTCAGTAGCATAGCTACTATACTGTTCTACATAAAATGTGCCCCATAAGAAGAGAAGAAACTCCATTATTATCAATGTAAAAAGAAAAACCTGAAAAATTATCATGTGTTAAAATAAATATTTTTCTAAAACCAGCAAAATAGGATAATATTACTATGTGTAAATGCATAGTTGAATAATGAACGTTATTATCTTTTAAAGAAAAGGAATATCAGCAAAACACATTAAACCTATTATTGAATTTATTTTAAAAAGAAAATCTGCCAGTTTCTCATATTCAAACTAAAATGATTTAATTAATTGCCAACAGTTTTTCATAAAGTGAAATGATGTAAGCCAGGAATATGTACATTGGATTTACTGGGTATAATAAAATTATAAAAACAATATAAAACAAATTGGATATATAAATAATGCTTCCAACTTTAATGCAGAAATAAAAATATGAAAATAAACTTATTGGAATAAAAACTATCTGTTTTAGAATTTTTTAAGTCTAGTGAACATTTTAAGAAGATATTGATTAATCGAAGAACAATATCAAAAATAGCAGAATATCTATTTGCAAACTCATTAGATAACATTTGTAATAGAAGCTTGTTAGATTCAGTCATGTGATATATGACTTGATTTCTTTGCAATTATATTTTTTGTTATTAAGGTTTTGGCAATTTTATATTGCTAAAGCTATTAATATAGAGTATATCTAAACTTAGTTCAGTCCCACATGGCTATTTAAGTTAGATAGCTGGATTTGAAGACATATGGATGTCTGAAAATTTCAGATTTTCTACTTAATAGTTAACCTCTAGATAAAGTGCTGGGCTTGATTTGGTATAATAAATCTAATGCTTGAATATCCTAGCACTTCACTGAGGAAGCCAGAAGCAGAAACTGGTCTCAGGTTAGGGATTCTGAAATAATTGTTAAGAGCCATTGACAAGCTCATTAGATAAAAAGATATAGAAAATTTTAAAGTTTATATTGTAATTATAGGATAAGTATAAATTTTAATTTTAAACCAATTTAGAATAATATAATTAATTATATGTTCTGTAAGTCCACTTTATTTTTAATATTCTTTCTAAGCACCATATTTTAAACATTTTTGCAACATATTGTTTTGCAAATGTAATTCTCATACTTTTAAAATAAAATATATTAGGAACATCCATTACAGGTTTTAAAATCCTTGCTTAAATGTGCATCTATTGTCACTTAATAGTCTTATTATCTGTTGGTTTCATATTAAACTTACCTGGTATGATCACAGTTTTTTGTATGATTGTAGCAGCAGAAGTTATTGGTTTCTTCACATTTTTCATCTTTTCATAATCCTGAAATTAATGTATTTTTCATCAAACATTTATTTCTTCCTATTTATTTCTTTACTTTAAGTTCGTATCTCATTTGGAAAAAAATTTAAATCATGATTTGAAAGTCTTTCTTTGAGATAATTAGCATGGGTGTGATATCTGCATATTTTAAATTATTTATTATTATTCCATCAGATATTTTTTTGAATTTTTATCTATTCAGTCTTTTCTCATTTTAATCTTGGTTTTTAGTTCCATTATATTCCCTTTTTTTTAATATATATTTAATTAGTTTTAATTTAAGCCATAACTTCTATTAATTTATTCTATCCTTTTTTATAAAAAAAATATTTTACATCTAGAAATTTAAAAAATAATTGAATTTTCATACCCATTTTTTTTCTATAATTTATTTTTATAAAAATATTGCTTTTCTGTTTCCACATCTATTCTGAATGAAAATTGTGCACTCCCTTTTGTATATATTATATTTGATGTGATTTTAAGAAATTATTTTGTTATCAACATAAGATGAATTATTCTATTTTCTGAGTACTATCATCTGACTAGTTCTTTTAGTGTAGAACTTAGTGTTAGCATTATTCTGAATATAAAATTCACTAAAATCCACCTATTAAAAAGGACCCAAAAAATTAATTGTCATTACAAAAGATATAAAAGAAAAATAAATATAACAATTTTAAAAAGATGAACACATCTATAATAAAAGATAAAATTCATAAAATTGCATATGATCAGAATGGTTAGATTTCTCTTTATTATAATATGTTTTGTTCATCAGTTTAAAATAATATGTTTAGTTCCTCAGTGATCATATGATTGTTCATACATATTGAGAAGTTTTTAATTTTTCTCAGGAATTGATTCAAAAAGTTTTTACTATTAAATCCATAACTACAATTGCATCAAACTATTTAGGAAAGTCAGTTCATTATAAATTCCTAATATTGTGGCCATTGAAGAAAATAAAAAAAACTTATGGGAAGATTAATACAAAAAAAAAAAAAGAATTCAATGTCAAAATATTAATTCTGTTTTAAAGATTTGGTATCTTATTGGATTGTATTTTTGCTTAAAAAGTAATTCTCACACAAATAAGAAGTTTGACCAAAAGTTATAAGCTTCAAGGGGAAAATGTTTTTTAAAACTAGTTCTGTATCAAAGGGTAAAAGACTACAGTATATTAAATGAAACATAAATTCTCTATCAAACCCATTAAAATATATATTTGGTTTGTCATTTGTGTAGCTGAATAATTTTCAAAGTTTTTAATACATGAACATCAATTAGAAGTAATATAAAATATTTGGATAAGTAATATGTTCTATGTATCCTTCCAAACATGATTGTCTCATATATTTCCTGTATCTGTTTTATACTGTTTACTAGAGATCATTTTGACTGTGATCATTTGCCATATATGTATATAGATTGAAACCAGATTTGTAATCAATGAGGATTTGATAATATTGATTCAAAGTAAAAAAAAAATTCCAATATTATAAAAAAATGCAAATCCACTAACTTAAAGGGCATATTTTAATTTTCTTCTTTCATTTGATAAAATATGTTTATATTGCCAGTTTCAGAACTTGCTAAATTACCAGGGTGTGCAGGGAATTATTTATAATATTTCAAATGTAATTTTATATAATTTATGATCAATTACATTAAAGTTAAGAAAAGATAATTTAGTAGGTCAGTTATCATGTTGAAGAATATGAGATGCCATTACTTGTTGTATTGAAAAAATGGGATCTACTTAATACAATAAAAGAAGACATATAACAATAAACTACACTACTGGTAATATATTAAATGTTTTTGTTTAGATAATAACTTTTTGTATGAAAGTTATGCAAAAAAATAAGAGTACAAGATTTTTCTAATCATTCTTAAGATTCTCTGTTTGAAATGTATAGAATTATTGATTTCTTTTGGTAATCTATTATTGTAACGGTCAGAAAACGTGTGACTCGTAAACATAGTGCAGAATTCGACCACCATACAGAACAGCAGCACCATCGAGTAGCGAAACCACCCGTGGTACTGAGTTCGAACATAATTTATCGGTTCCACAATACAATCCACAAAACAACGCATCTGATGCGACATTAGTAAATATTTCCTTAGGCACGGTGGTCAGGGAGATGCAAGAGATTCATGATTTTATTCTCGAGCCAGCCAATAATCAAACTAATATTAATTAAACATTCATATTTACATAATCGAGGAAATATTATATAGAATGGGTATCGAATAAATGAAATGTAACTGCAGACATATAGTTTAAAATTATTTATTAATACATTTTAATAAAATCATTTACTAATAATATTTTAGGGATTGAAAGCTTCAGTAGCGGAATTTGCGACATGATTATATTTTAAAGAGTACATTTATTTATTTAGACATTATTTTATATTGAGGATTTCAGTAGCGGTATTTCTGATACTGAAATGTTTACAAAAGGAATACATTTATTTGTTTAGACATAATCTAGCTACCTAAAATTCTCGAGTAAGTATTTCTAATGCATGCCTGGATGGATTTATACCTTTGCAATGCAAGAGTCTAAAGTATGGGTTATAAGAGTAACGACAGACATATATTTATTTAATTAAAATATTTATTTATAACTAAGGGCAAACATTTATTTGAGAGTGAATTACGAAGATAATGCAGAGGTGGAGTGATATATAGAATAATAAAATTAAGCAAAGGAACACATGGTACGCTTTAGAAAGGCGATATGGAATGGCAGTATATCGAAACTGCAATGCCGCGAATGGGTTTATAAGAATATCAGACTGGTCTCTGCCTCGGCCCGACGAAGTAAGGTGTCACATAAGCACAACCAGGGACAAGCGGTACGTGGCACAATTTGCCAGCTGGCTGCATGACATTGTCAAATCTTATGGGAGCACCCATTATGCCCGCTTGTGTAGGGTTAATTTCAACCCTGAAGAATCCGGAAATTTTTTACGGCGGAATGGGTCATCGTGTCTCTAAAACGTAACACATGTATACTGTATAATCGATTATGATGAGATTTAAATAGATTTCTAATTCGGCTCTACATTATCAACATTTACTAAAGAAC
Organism: Epiperipatus broadwayi; assembly: GCA_028023455.1. Lineage (NCBI taxonomy): Eukaryota > Metazoa > Onychophora > Udeonychophora > Euonychophora > Peripatidae > Epiperipatus > Epiperipatus broadwayi. The sequence continues at coordinate 253,411 of JAQFVV010000426.1, read as the reverse complement.
ATTGGTGACTCTCAAAGAAATGTAATTCTATGGAATTATTCATGATGATTTAATAAATACCAAACATATATAAATTGGGAATTATTATAACTAATACGTCAGCCATTTGCGAAGTAGTAGACCCTGCATTACAATAAATGAAGCATTGAATGCGTGTCGATTTATATGAAAGTTAAGTTATTAAAGAAAGTAAATATTAATGAAAATTTGACACGCATTCATTGTTTTAAGCGATCATAGATTTAAACTTTGAAAATTGAAATAATTATGAGCATGCAATAATTAAATAATAACTATAGATAGAAATGTAGATTATAGAAATACGCACCCAAGAAAGAGAGAGTGAGGTAAGCTAGATTATTAGATACATTTACACATTACATTAATTATTCAATTTAGTTATACAAATGGTAGTTTTACATTTTATAATTTAGATAAGTTGTATGAAGAAGAGCTATAGCATATTATTAGAGTACTCTAGAGTTTGAACACAGACAGGTACCTGTTTTATAAGAAGTTTTCTGAATCCATTAATTTAGCAGCAAAAAGTTCACGAGTGGCAAGTCTTTCTTGTATTTAGATATTCATTTAATTTCATGGCAGCAGCAGCTTTCTCATTCATTTCAGGCAGCAGATCTTCATGGTGAATTTATGACGGGCAATGAAAGTTCAGCATCCGATAGGCCATCTCCCGATGGAGAATAATCTAGGTGCTTTACTCGGTCATACCTTGGCAGGAACAAATTATTTTTATTATTTTGATCGAGAGCAAAGCTAAAGTTTAAGTGAATGTCTCCAGCAAGTCTAAGATGGCCTCTTTTTTTATCTTGATCTCTCACGTTTTTGTTAAGGTATTTTTAGGTTCTATTTAATCTGCCCTGAGGATAATCAACGCATTTTGTTGGTTTTTAATTAAAGAAAGCTGTCGTTCTATTGTTTACATTTTACATTTACTAATTACATTTTGGGGAATTTTTCTTTAATTAATCTATTATCTATCACTGACCGATGCTTTTAAATTTCAAAAACAAAAAGGGAACATAAGATTATTTTAACTTTTAATTAAATATTACATAGATATTTTGAGAATTATTATTAAACGAAATTTAAACAAAGCAATAAATACGAACTTTATAATCCAAAATAAATGATTAAAATTATACAAAATTATATAACTAAAAGAAATCTAAATTATATTATTTTATCCCTATTTATTGCGTTTAATTTGAGATCGAAATGTGTGCGTGTTTATGCTGAATTCTACATATATTTATACATTTTTAATATTGCTACACACACAATTCGATACCAAAAAGTTTAAATTTGGGCGGGATAGACCGGTCAGTGAGAGACGACAGAAAAAGGTGAAACTTAAGATTCGAATACGAATCTTACTGTTTCATTATTAATATTCCTCCTAATAGCTAGTTTCATATGGAAATAGATTGTATATTAGAAAGAACAAAATATTCTAATGGTGTCTTTGTAATGGATTCTCCTGATAGCAAAACATACAAAGTTAAAGATAAATGATTGACTAATTTAAATATCAGCTAGTCCTTATTGAGTTTTATATCTGCCACTATCACCAAACAGCTAAGCGCCTAAAAAAGTTTAAATCAAACTTTTTAGCATAATTTAATTTTTACCTTTTGTAAATCTTAATAAAAAATTACAATACTAAACATTTCTGACATAGAATTGTAAATCCTTAAAAGGTTTATTTATTCAACAATGAAAACTATTATTAGGCACTAGATTATTCTGAAAGTTTTTCTATGAAAATTTCAATAACTATAAATCTTTTGTATAAATTATAAATAAGAATGCTTTTTACATATTACCAGTAAGTACTTGTAATAAACATAGTTTAACATGTATTAGTTTGTCAAAACATTCACTTATATTTACTTTTTTAAAATGAAATATTTATTTTATATAGCACTAACGTTTGGGTTGAAAGAATAGGTGGATTCATTCTGTTCTTTCACAAAGACTTTATTTTGTATTGGAAAATGAGAGTATTCATTTATTGTTAAGATCCATAAAGCACATGTACATTAGCTTAAAAAGCTGATTATTAGTTTATTTATCTTTTTTGTAAATAAATTGACAGTATTTTTTTAAAAAAAAAAAAACATTAAATTTTTACAATTTTTGCTCCTTACTATTTTGCTTTTCTGCTGTAATTTATTTTATGCAACATTATTATAGACATGATTATGAAATATTTTCTTCACAATGCTGTGACTGTATCAAAGTCTCACAGATATCACAATCATTATGAATGATTACTAATGAATTCATGGTCATTACTGCAACTATATGGACAATTTATCATTTTAAGTTTTATGTGAAGTAAGTAGCTTTTATCTATCTTGTTAACATTGCTCTGTCAATTACTATCTTTCCATTAATACTAAATATTGTCCCTGAGAAACTCTGCCATGCTCAAAATATTTATTTCAAAAATAGGTTTAATTCATTATAATGTTATATATATTATTGAGATGTGTAAAAATATAGAAAATATATGAAAATAGGATGACCAAGTAGAGATTGGGAATATTTTACTGTGGTTAAGATTAGAATTTTTTTGCAAGAGATTAGTCATACCTAAGGCAATTGTGATTGTTAAATGAATAGCTATCTAGCATAACTAGAGAACAGAGAATCTCAGGATTATCAACATTAAGCTGTGTCATTATGCTGTGATTCTAATATTTTACAATCTTTACAATTGATAGAAAGATATCTTATATCTTAAGCACTAAACTTGTGTTTTACCTTTATCTTTGCCAAATATTAAAAAAATAGTATATTAATTGCATATTCATATTGCTTTGAAGACAGTTGAGAAATGAATTTCAATGTCATATAGGATGTCTTAAATTATACATTAGTAGATAAGTTAAAAGACTATTTTATGAAGATATGAAACCAACTTAATGAACTTAGAAATCAAGTAATAAGTTGCAGTGTTTTTCTTAATTCAAGTTTTTACAAGAGATATTTGAGAATCAAAATGTTAGGATGAATAAAACAGTTCTATATTTGACCTAAATATAATTTTTTTTTCACATTATTCAACAAGGAATTGATGTAGAAACATTTAGCTCTTGACTACTCCTTTATTACCATTATGATAAATTATGAAGAGCAGGAGAGAAAGTTATAAATCCTATTAAAGTAGAGGTTATTCGAGCAAAAATTTAGATAATAAGATTAAATTTTTAAAGGAATCAAATGTTTAAGATATTTAATTTATACATAATTGTTTATGGTTGTTATATATTAAAATCCATTTGAAAATAATTATAATGTATTATTGGCTTCAAGATTATAACAGGAGGAATCACAGATTTCTTAAAGTTGTGTATTATGATGAAGCTTTAAATCTCAAACAAAAAATTGTTAATTAAAATTAAAATCACCTTTTTGATAAAATAAAATATATTTTTTTTTGTAATATTTGCAAATTATTAAAATCTGCTGATAGTAATTTATCTATTTAATTTATAATAAATTTAATTAAAGTCAGCAAAAATATTTTTTATACTCTTTTATTTTTTTTGTTTAAACATATCAAAAAATTTGGAAAACAAAAAAATAAAATTTTATTAAATATATCAAAATAAATATTTTTTAAAATCTATCAGCATATAAACTGCTTGAATATTAATTAAAATTTTTTTATTATTATTAAATTATTCAAATTATTTCTACTTAAATATTCCAAGTCAGACTTTTTTAAATTTGGGATCCACAGAAGCTCGGAATTTTCCAAAATATTCTAGGCCTGCTGTGAATGAATTAAATAGTTTACATTGTAATTATTTAAAAATGTTTTGCCTTTTAAAAAAGGCTTTTTTATGTTTATAAAAATTATTTATGGCATTTATTAATAAAAAATAGATGAATTATTTAGTAGTTTAACACATTTATTTAACTCTCTTTCTAACAAAAGAGTGATAATTTTGAAAATAATAATTATTCTACATTGGCTTTAATAATAAAAAGTATACGATATATAGTTAAATGAAATCATGGACTTGATAAATGTTGAGGGAAGATTTAGAAAAATTGATTCAAGTATGGGATCTGTATGAAAGCTTATAAATATTAAAATTGGTAATTAAATTATAGTGTATTACAAAAAGGAATAATGGTGCTTTCAATAGGTTATGAGTGAGAAATATATACTTTACATAAGTAATTAATAAACTGTATAATTTTGGAAGACCATATTATATCACTAGCATGCAAAACCCGTTAAATCTGTTCCATATAGAATTTGTACTGAATAAAACAGGATTTAGTAAATCTGTTGGTTATAGTGCATTATTTTTTATGAAAAAGTATCTGGGAATAGTATGAACTTTTTATGTCATCCCTATTCTCATAATATAGTATCTTTTAGAAATGAAAACTACATTTTGTTTAATTTTTCTTTTGTAATAGTAAGTTTAAAATTGACATTTTTCTGATAAAAAAATATGAAAAATATTTTTTCTTAAATAATAATGATCATCACATTAGATCACAGACATCTAAAGATCAATTTACCTTATCATTCATTATTATTATTATTATAAGTTGTCAAGTTGATGGCAGCTTCTGTAATTATTGTCACTATTTTCAGACATTGTTAACTCATAGGGATAAGTATCTCCCATAAAGATTTGTCAGAACCATTTTTTAATAATTAAAAAAAAAAAATCTTTTATATACAAGAAGTTCTCTTCCACTGACACTTTATATGTCTTTGTCTCCAACTGAGAATTGTTTTACTCTATTGATTGATAATAGTATTTATGCTGTGCATCCAGTTTGTACCTCTAAGATCTTTAATTTTTTTTATAATTATCTCAGTAATTTATTCTTGTTTTATTTTCTTTATTATCCTTTCTTAATATTTTTTTAATCTCATCAATTGTCTTCTAGACTCCTTGATATATGATTGTTAAGTCAAAATAAACAAAATAGAATAATAATTTTTAATTTTAGGTATAAAGATGTTTTCTTTAGATATAATATTAATTCTATTAAGTGCATTATAATTAATTCTTGTAATTTGTTTAAATCTTTTATTTGCCTTAATTAATGCAAACTGTTCCAGATGAAATGATGACTCTCCCACTTTCCTTCCATTGGAAAAAATTATTTGCACAAATTTTTTGTTATAAATAATGACATTTGCAAATTCAAGATGACTTCTCTGATCACCATTCTATTGAGATTTGATATTTACTTATTTATTGTATTGAAATCTAATCTTTTGCTTGCATCTGTATAGCTATGTTTACATGCACAATGATGCATTATATCTGTTTATTGCAGCAATTCTATATTTACCTAAAATTTTACATAATAATTAATATTTCATTGAAATGAAATGAGCCCCTTTCTCATATCAGCATATCTAATTTAATATATGAGGTGATGCAATATATATTTTTATTGCAATACTTCTATATTTCTCTAAAAAAAACTATATAATATTTAATCATATTTCTCATCCAGCATAATTATGGACATCAGTTTTCTGATTCCAAGCACCAATATTATTTTTATAAGAATTATACTGAAAGAGATGTATGAATGACTATGAATATTTAGAAAGCCCAGCCACTGGCTAGCTCAATTAGGGCAGGTGGTACTTAAACTGGGAGAAACATAGGGAAAAGCAGTAATCAAGTATTCAATTAATTTACCTAAACAACTTATTACAAATATGTATACTTCTTTTTTTAGCTATCCCTACATAAAACTTTAAGTAATGAAACAACATGACTATTTCATTAGAATAGAATTTGTATTATACTAAATAAATAAAAAAAAAAGAAAAAAATATGATTTGTGCTCACATATTTTTTTAAAACATAAGCATACACATACGTTGCACAGACAAGCAAATAAAAATAACAAAGAGAGAAATAATGTCCATTCAATACACATGTGAAATATAATTGTAATTGAGAAAAAAGCTGATCAGAATATTATCATATAAAGTCTTTAAACATCAATAGAAAATGTGCACTAATATGTAAAAAAAGTGCATATAATAAAGCGTGCATATTACCTAGGTTTCCCAGGAAAAGTAACATATTCAGATTGGTAATGATAATAGTTTCATTCGATGTGATGGCCATTAAAATTGCTTGTCTTGGATGTGTTGTTCTGCTTGGTTCATTGAATCTTTATTAATTTCATTGTTAACTCTAATACAGATGGTCAAGAGTGAAATCCTTCAGATTTAGATGGTGGTTTAATTATGTAGCAGTTTGAATATCTTTGTGGGACTGGGGTCAAAAATCCAGCATGTTTTACACTTTTACCCCAGCCTATTCATAGCTGCTGAATATAGTTGCTGGTTCCAATAAATTTCCAAAATCTTCAACATAGGAATTTAATAACGCAAATAGACAAACAATAATTTTTTTATTTTCAAATTTCAGTAAAAAAAATATAGCACAAAACTAACTCTTAACCTTTCCCCCTTTTTTGTAGTTTTTTTTCTTTTATATTTTAGAAAGGTCCCATCCACAGAATTTCAGTTATTTTTTAGTATTTAAGCATGTGGTATTCCAGGTACAGCATCTCTTCAACAAAAGCAAAGCTTTTAGCACCTTTTCCTTCTTTGTTTTAACCAAAAATTCTGATGAACATCTTTGTTAGTTTTTTTTTTTTTTTAAAAAAAAAAAAACAATTATTTAAAATAATGCCTTAATGAAGGCATTTCACAGATAACAATCTGTGTAGTTTCTATTTTTTTTTTTATTAAAAATATATATTTTTTTCATTTTATTAAAAATGAAATATAGCAAATTTCATCTGGAAATAATGGTAAATTATATATATATTGATTCCTTCCATTCACCTGCTTATATAACAATATATACACACATGCTTTAACAAAATAATCTAGCACAATCTCCCCATCCTTCATATCTGTTTTAACTCTTTATTTAACTATTTGTAGAAAACATAGAAAATGAAAAATCAAATATAAAATACAGACCAATTAATAATAAAACTATATGTATGGATACAAAACTTCATTCTTTGGAACAGAGTTTGAACTCCATCCTGTTACAATACCCCCTCATTTGAAAACCTTCAAACCCAGTCTATATGTTTGAATGGCTTAAATTTAAGCATCAAAAACTACCCATACTTGCATGATGGCATAGGTTTGAGGGATCTGGCATTATATGATCTTTTATCTCCTGCCCAGTGTCTACCCAAAATGCATTGTTTCTATGGCATTTTACTATAGTGAATGGGCTTTCATACAGGTTACAGAGTTTTCCACATATAAACTTTCTGGGTTCACTCACATGTGGCATCTTTATCATTACTCAGTCACCTTTCTTAATCATATGTGATGTTCCTATTGACTTTTTGTTTTGTTTTGGCTCCTCTTGAGAAGAGTTTGATATACCTGAGTTTGATCATTTTCAGTATTTATGGAAGGCTTTTCCATTCCCAGTAAGGTAGCTTTCATCAATAATTGAATATATTTGGAACGTGCTTCACTCAAACCTGGTGATTTGTTGGGATGTAAGTTCTAAATAACCACCCCAACTCACACATTACCCATTCACATGTATTTGATTGTGGGTTGCAAATGGACATTAATATATGCTTGATCCCTAATTCCTGGATCCATCTCCACCATTCTCCAAATACAAATGGTGTACCACACTTTGAGAGAGTAGCCTGAGGTTTTCCTACCAACAGAAAACATTTCCTTCCTAGTACATTTATCATGTTTCTTGCATTCACTTGAACTATTGGATAAGTAGCCACAAATTTGGAAAATAAATCATTTATCACTAACAAATACTTCTTTTTATTGTATGCTGGTACTGATCATAATAATCCACAGCCTTAATCTCTTGTAGTTTTTTTTAATCATGGAAATCATTGGGACCACATAACTTCTATTTGCTGATTTGGCTTTGTGACAAATTTTGCCCTGGTTTATTATGACAATAACTTTGCCATGCATACCCAGTCAATAGAACCACCTCCTAAACTAATTTTCAGTCTTTGCTTTACCATAGTGCCCATATACTTAGTGACATGAGCCATAACTGCCTCTCTGATTTGTCAAGGTATGACTGACTTCCATTATTCAGGATTATCCTAGATTTTATAGAAGCATGGATTGGTCAAGTTTATAATGCCTGAACTTATTTTCTACTTATCCTATGGCCTTGGTTTTTTTTCTTTGCATGTTTTCAATTACTTGTTTTAATTGGATATCATCTATTTGGTGCTGAGCCAACCATTCAAGGTCACCTTTGACTTCTTCATTTACTCTCAGGCCTACACCTGCTATACATAATTTTTCTACCTTCAAATATTGAAACTGGGGGCATGCAGTATTTCAGCTAAGAATGTCAGCCATAATATTCTCTGACCCTCATGGTATAATTGTATTTTTGAAGATACAAACTCCAGTGCTCCAACTGACTATTGGTTAGGTAATTGAACTGTGATTTATAAACTCCAAGCTTTTACGGTTGTGACCATGATTAATTCTGATCCTAATAAGAATGTACAGAGTTTTTGGAATACTCAAATGATCACTAGGGCTTTCTTTTCTGTGCTCATATAATTGAGTTCATGCTTTTTAAGTAACTGACTTAGGAAATTCTTAATACATCTCTCCAGCTATCCACTTGCACCTGAGATAACATCACTCCTAACCATACCCACTACTGTTCATTTGCACTATAGACAGGTTTGTAAAACCAGGAAATGACAGCATCACATGTTCCACAAACCCTGCTTTAACCCTTTCTAATACTTGCTCTTGTTCCCATGTCCATTTCCATGGAACATTTTTCCTCATTAACCTAACCAAGGATTCCATCCATTCTGTGAATCCTGCCTGAAAACTGTTGTAGAAATTGTACAGGCCCACAAAGGATCATATTTGTTTTCTGGACTTAGGTATAGGAAAATCTCTAATGGCCAATACTTTATCAAGGTGAGGCCTAAGACCTTGTGTCCCACTAAATAGCCCAACAATTTTACCTCCTGCAATAACAAACTTTTTTAAAGTTTACTTTAATTCCCTTCTTCATACATTCATTTAAAAACATTTCAACATCCCTTACATGTTATTCTACTGTAGCTGATGCCACCAATATATTATCCACATATATTATGATAAGATCTTTTATCTCAGTTTGACAGCACCTGATCCATGCATCTCAGTATATTGACCCATAATCCTGACTTACCTTTAAACCAAATGACATCTGGTCAGATTGATATGAATAGCCCCTCATATTGAAACACCATTTATTTATGATCATCTAGGTGAAGTTTGATCTACCAATAGTTTGCAATCAAGTAAAATGTTCAGAAAATTCTTTTTTTCTTGAATCTCCCTAATAGTTTTTGTATTGGTGACAGAATGTTACATCCAGGATTGTCACTTTGTTGAGTTGACATGCATCAAGACACAAGCTCACCATGTCATCTTTTTTATGACCACTAGTGGGTTACAATATGCTGCTGAAAATTTTGAGATGATGCCCTATTTCTTTATCTGGTCTATTTGTTTCTTAACATCATCCCTATACTGATAGGGAATTTGATATGACTTGTTTTAAAGAGTTAGTTTTCATTCAGTTTAATTCTTTGCTCAAAACCCTGGGTTATACCCAGTATATCTGAAAAAAATCAATTATATTTCAACATTTGCCTTAGTACGTTTTCCCAATTTCCCTTGGCCATCTTTGCCTCATGGACTTTTTCTGTGATAATTCAGTCTGTTGGGTGTTTTGTAATGAGTAACACCCCTATTGAACTGTATAGATCAGAAGTAAGAAATTTTGTAATTTCTCCCTTGCATGTGGCCTGTCCATTTCCATAAGGTAAGGTGCATTTATATTCGTGTAAAAAATTTGACCCTAGTAAGGTGTCATATATCAATTCCTTCACAATCAAGGATACATGTAGGAAGCTTTCTCTGTTAATTTTAATGTCCATCCCTATTTGTTTTCATTCTACCATGGGTTTCTGATTATTAGCCATTATCACTTGAACTGACTTTAATGGGAGAGTGGGCATGTACAGTTGCTTTTTAATGATTCTGTTGTAGTCTTTTCACTATCACTGAGATTTGATTATCTGAATCCACAAGCACCTCCACGTTTATCTGTGCTTTTTGATGATTCTGTTGTAATCTTTTCACTATCACTGAGATTTGATTATCTGAATCCACAAGCACCTCCACTTTTATCTGACTCACTGTGATGAGAATTTAGGGCATGTCTGTTGAGCATAGCATGAGACTCTGTCTCCCAATGAACACACAAACTTTCCTACTTGATTTTGATTTTCTTGGTAACCTAGTATAGCTTCATTCACCTTGTCTGTTTCTCTTTTGCTTATGAAAATAAGTCCCTGTCTCTTCTATTAACCTAAATCTTCAGTCTTCGATTTGTCACATTTTTACTTACATCTAGCCAACTCAATATTCTATCTGTTGCTTTTCATGACCTCTCATTTTTCTTTCCCAACATCCATTTATTTCCCATGATACCTTTCTATGTACCATCCTGACAATTTTTTTCTTGGAAACTTCACAAGCTTCTAGTGTCTTCAGGATGGCTACTTGTTACTTTAAAAACTATATGTAACATTCTCTACTATCCTCTTGAAACTTTTGCTTTATTAATTGTAATTTAATATTCTTCTCCACTCTTCATTCCAGAAGGTCATCATTAGAGTTGTTTTATAGTCTAAGAAAGTTTGCAGAATTTCACCAAGACTCAGCATATGCTTTGAGGTGTCTGAACAGTATCACTATTCTATATTTTTTCATTGTAGCTATCAAAATATGTTTGTAAGCTTTTAACATGCTTTATTGGTATCTCCTCCTTTCCATCTCCATGTCCCCCTGTATTTTTTATTACCATCTACTTTTAACAACAAACACACTAGGCTTAACTTCCCAACTCACAAAGTACTGTGCTACATATATAAATTTCCCTATATGATCTGCTCCATTATCTATCTTTTTCTTAAGACACAACAAAATGAATTATAACACTTCACTAATATTCTCTTTTAATTCTTACTATTGCTCAACCCTTATATTCTGTTCCCCATACTTTCTACTCATTGAAAGCCCTACATTGGGTGCCATTGGAACAAAATTTAATCTTTCACTTACAGCTGTATGCATGATGCATTATATCTATTTATTGTGGTAATTCTATACTTATCTAAAATTTTACATAATAATTAATAATATTTCATTGAAATGAAATGAGCCTCTTTTCTCAAGTCAATATATCTAATTTAATATATGAGAGGATGCAATACATTTCTTTATTGTGATACTTTTAACAATACATTTTTTTATTGTGAGACTTTTAACAATACATTTCTTTATTGCAATACTTTTATATTTCTCTAAAAACTATAATATTTACTCATATTTCTTGTCCAGCATATTTATGGATGTCAGATTTTTGACTCCAAGCATCAATCTTAATTATACAAAAATTATATTGAAAGATATGTAAGAATGATCATGGATATTTAGAAAGCCCAGCCATTGGCGCATTCAGGGTGGGTGGTGTTTAAAACAGGAGAAACATAGGTGAATAGCAGTAATCAAGTATTCAATTAATTTATCTAAACATTACTACACATATGTATACCTCTGTCTTTAGCTACTTACATAAAACTTGAGGTAATGAAACAACATGACTATTTTATTAGAACAGAAGTTTTAATATAACAAATAAATAATAAAAATATACCAAAAATATTATTTGTGCTCAGATATTTTTATAAAACATAAGCATACACATATGCTACACAGACAAGCAAATTAAATAACAAAGAGAGAAAATAATGTCCACTCAATCCAGATGCAAAATGTAATTTTAAATGGAGAAGAAAGCTAATGAGAGTATCATCATATCAATAGAAAATGTACACCAATGTGTAAAGGAAAAGTATAATATAATAAAGCATACATATTACCTTGGGGCTCCTTAGTAAAGTAACAGATTCAGATTGGTAATGATAATAGTTTCATTCAACATGACAGCCATTAAAATTTCTCATCATGGATGGGTTGTTCTGCTTGGTTTCTTGAATCTCTATTAATTTGGTTCTTAATTCTAATACAGATGGTCAGGAGCAGATTCCTTCAGGTTTAGGTGGTGGTTTAATTAAGTAGCAGCTTGCATATCTTGGGGTAATGGGGTCAAACAAAACCAAGCACATTTTAAGCTTTTATCCCAGCATATTCATAGCTGGCAAATATATTTGCTGGTTTCAATAAATTTCCAAAAATCTTCAACATAGGAATTTAATAATATGAACAGATGAACATAAATAATAATTCTTCTACTTTCAAATTTTAGTAAAAAAATATAGCACAAAACTAACTCTTAACCTCACCCCCTTTTTTATAGTCTTTTTTTCTTTTTATATTCTAGAAAGGTCCAATGCACAAAATTTCAATTATTTTTTTAGTATCTAAGCATGTGGTACAAAAGCAAAGTCTTTAGCACCTTTTCCTTCTTTGTCTTGACCAAAAATTCTGATGAACACCTTTAAGTTTGTTTGTTTTTTGAAAATACTTAAAATAATGTCTTCATTAAAAGGCATTCCACAGATAACAATCTGTGTAATTTCTCTTTTTTTTTTATTAAAAATATATATATATTTTCATTTTATTAAAAATGAAATACACCAAATTTAATCATGGAAATAACATGTAAATTATATATATATATATATTGATTCCTTCCATTCACCTGCCTATAAAACAATATATACACACATGCTTTAACAAAATAAATGAGCCCTTCCCCCTCCCCCACATGTCTGTTTTAACTCTTTCTTTATTTAACTATTTGAAGAAAACATAAAAAATCAAATATAAAATATAGACAATTAATAATAAAACTATATGCATACATATGGACACAAAAACGTTTTTCTTTGGAATAGTTTGAAAAAAAATGTATGTATAGTTTTTATAGCTTGTGGAGAAATGAATCACTTTGATAAGTGCTTCTCAATATTTATATGGAATGTTATTAATTATTATTGTAAAAAATAAAATTATTGATAGAAAAAAAAAACCTCAAATAGAATATAACATATATAAATTTCATTTAAGGATTAGGATTATTTTATAGTAGAAAAATACATAAGTAGAACATGATATAACCACTCAATAATATTAACATTATTTACAATAGTTGCTCTGCATTGTTTAGGATAGCCATGTAATGGCAGACTTGTGATAGATCTTTTTTGATGGTTTAGTAAGACTAAAGATCTCTATGAATTAAATAAAACATTGGTTTGGTTGAGATACATTGAACAAATTAAACATTTTTTTTAAAAAGATCATTCAGTAATGATTGTGCATCCTTACTAAGAACATTTCAAAAATCTGTACTTTTATAGTCTTTACTTTACAATTTATTTTAGGGTATAAGTATAAATTCACATTTCACCCAAGACATCAGTAGGGACAGTTGTGATTGATTGTGACTATTTATTATGTTATAAAAGAATATACATGTTTTTGGTGTTAAACAAGGATTTATGGCTATAACAAAAATATTCCCAAATTTATACATAGATTTTTTTCCCCCATTTATTAGATTACTTCTGAAAAGTAAGAAAAAGCAGATAAGAATAAAAATATACTTTATTGATGAAAAAACAATTTTCATAATAATTTTAATACAGTTTTTTTTCTTGACTTTTTTAAAGTGTTAACCCTTTCAAAAATAATTTTAAAATAATAAATAATTTAAATTTATTTGGGGGCCAAAAAAGATTTGATTTTTATAAAAAAACCAAAATTTAATACGGTTTAAGGGTTATCGTGTGCCTATGTAGATTTTAAAAAGATATAAAAATAATTATAAAGAATTTCTGACTTTGGTAAAATCAAGAAGTAAACATTATTATGTCTTATACTAAACTAATATTATCTTATATGTAATTTATCTATATAATTACAATTAAAAAAAAATCAAGTCATTTCAAATATTAAGTATATTTTTAAAGAAAGTTTGTCATTTTAATTAAAATGTGAACAATGTAAAAAAAAATTATACTGGAAAATAAGACACATTCTCAATTGTATTAATTAGTTATTTTGGAAAACAAATTCAATTAAGTGAAGATCGAATAAATTTAGAAAAGATAAACTAAAAATTATTATTCTTACATTTAATTAAAATTATAGAGATGTTAGAATTACAACTCTAGAGAAAGTTAAATTCAAAAGAGAATGGAATAACTAAGCTATCTATTTTTATATTGTGAATGTATTGATGAATCAAATCATGCAAAATTGAAACTTATTATTTAATGGCTGGAGACTAGTTATCCCATCATTGTGCCTTTATCTAAAAAATAACTGCCTATATTAGAAAAAGAATCATTGAATCTCCATTTACCAAAGCCATGGACTAGCAAATTACTTGCATCCAGAAATTATTGAATTTATGCTGCAAATATTTAAGTCAAATTAAAATTCAATATTAAAAGTCAACAGTCCCTGAAATAAATAAATACTTATGTGTACTATATAAAAAGGCCCGTCAGTATATTTAAACAGAAAAATTTTAACTACTAATAATTATATCAAACTTTTAATACTTTTTAGTATGTTTTTGTATTTGAATATATGCATGCAATCGACATATATACATATATACAGACAAATAAAATAAATAAGTTTTATATTAAAATTATTTTTAGCAATTTTATCTTAAAAGTTTCAAAAGTATATGTATGTAAATGATAGCGATAAAAGATCCCATATTTATATTTAAATAGAATCAATTTAGATGAAATCACTTGTACATGTCAGTTAATTAAAACAAAGGAAAAGGTAAGAGGGGGGGGGCAGCAAAAATAAAATTTTGTGAAAACTTAATTTAAACAGAAGTAAGCATGTATTTTATATAGCGTTATGTTTATAATTGTAATACCTTTAAAATCAGCCTGTCAAGCTATTGTGCATGTGCTTTTTACGAGTGTTAATAATAAAAAGTGCATGCACAATATCTTGACAGGCTGATTTTAAATTTCACCAGAAGTATAAATTATAGGTTGTATATTCATCTATTAAATAATTATATTCCATAAACTTACATTATTATTAATTTTTATTTATATCTGTACCATAATGTTTATATTAGTTTTTATAGATGTCTGTTGATTATTATAATATTATTCTATTAAAATTAATAAACATTACATAGATCCATATATATATATATATATATATATATATATATATATATATATATATATATATATATATATATATATATATATATATATAGGCAAAAAGGGAAATAGTTGGCAGAGGGAGTAAGCTTTTAATCTCACATTTAATCAAATATGAGTGAATAAAGATCAGGTTACTGGCATCTTAAAGTATGATTTGATTAATAATGAAATAAATATTTGGGTACACTAATCACACATACATATATATTGTAATATTGTAGATAGTGACTAACTCTGGCCATGACAGATATTACAGGCTTCTTAAATTAAACTAATAAAGTTAGAATGGAGAAATTATTGGATTTGATTTTCTCATATTTTTTATAGTAATAAGTATTGATTTAGTTAAAAGTTTTACATTCTTAGAAGAAAATATGAGAATTTCAAACATTTTTTAAAAATAATAATGTGAATATAATTTGTTTAAGGGATAGATGTAAAAGAGAGAGGTATAAAATAAAATATATAATTTCTTTTATTTTCTCTCTTCTTTCTTTTATTCTCTCTCTCTCTTCTGTAGTGTTATCTACAAATTTTAATTTTTTTTAAAAAATTCTAAGATAAAGAGAAAATAATAATAATAATAATAATAATAATAATAATAATAATAATAATAATAATAATAATAATAATAATAATAATAATAATAATAATAATAATAATAATAATAATAATAATAATAATAATAATAATAATAAATAAGGTTTTAATATTTTGATAAGAAATTTCATTTTAATTAATTAAAGTTTTTTTTTCTTTTCTCTTTATATTTCTTCAAAACATAAGTAATATTGTTCAAATATCTTGTTTTGGCATAAGAGAAAAATAACTACAGTTGATTTTTTTATGATTGGAATTATTTTAATTTTAAAAAAGGAAATAACCAAATGATCTTTTGTAAAAATAGTCTCAATTGGTCAGGGGTTAATGTTGTCATGTATGACAAAAGATGTGATTGGATGGATACAGGATTCTTCTTCCACAAATAATATAGGGAGCAGTGTTAAAGCAGTAGACATCAATATTTTGTGATAAACACTAATTTTTGATCAAGCTGTTGAAGAAAATGGTACCAGCAGTTCAGTTAGAGAGGTAACAGTGAGAACAGCTTTGTAGCTTGCTAGTTTAAAAAAATAGTTTTTGAATAGGATTTAAAGAAAACCATATGCTACGACTTAGCTAAAAGCTAAACATCACCAATCCTAACCATGTAACTTGTTCACTAAAAAAATGTAGAAGGGGAATAGTAATCTGCAACAAGTGTTGTTTTCATTCAAAAGCATGATTATTTCATTCTGTTAGCCTGTCCTGTAAATTATTATACTAAAAAGGTGGAGTAATTCAGTCTGTCTTAAAGTGACCTGAAAATTATTATATAATAAAGTTGATAAAATGTAACTGTAGGATCATAAGATAAATTTGAACCTACAAAATGGGAATATTAATAGAACTTTTAAAAAGAGGAAACAATCAGCAGTGGAAGCCATCAGGAAGGGTAACTGAAAAATGCAACTATCAAAGAAGGACTGAAAAAACCATGATAATCTAAGGTATTGTAATGTGCACATCTATATTTAAATTTATAGATTTTTTTAAAAGTAATAATCAATGATAATGAATAATTATTACTATTTTTATTGAAACATGGTTTTTATTTATCTTATTTTTCCTATAAAATGTAATTGTGTAAGACTTTCATAAGAAAAGGAAAATCAGTTTTTAGTTAATTTAACTTTTTAATCTTTGAAATGTTGTTTTACAATTTTAATCATTGAAAAGGGGAATAATTCTATTTAAATTTAAGGTTGATTAATTAAATTACCAAGAGTCAACAATAAGATTATTTGCTCTATGAAATTATATTGTTTTGATAAAATGTATGAAAGTTGGAATTGTTATATTATCATGTCATTTGTCAATTTTTTTTTATTATTTATTAGTTAATTTTTTAAATAACTGAAAATAAAGTTGTAATGTCCACTCTGGCTACCTATTCTATAAAGGGATTTGTAAATTATTCCAATAAAATTATTTTAATTAAAATAGATTAAACATATACATGTATACTTTCTTTTGTTCACGATCAAGCCCCTAGACTCTTATGAGTTTGAGATAATTCTAGAACAATAATGATGAATTTATTTACATGTGGGATTTGTAATTGGTGTTTAATTTTCAGATAATTCTCTATATGGTGCAAAGAGTAAGATCAGTTTTAAAATCCATTTACTGCATTTCATTTTTTAGAGAAAATTTAGTTTATTGCTGGCTCATACACTCATGTACCAGAGCATTGGTGATATCAGAATCCCAGTAATATATTTTATAACAGATTTAAGTTCATTGTTGTATATCATGCCCTATGTTTGACATTGATTACTGAATCTTTTTTAAATTCCATCATAAATGATGACTTGGTTATTTTTGTCTAATGCTGGGATAACTTGTTATTATTAGTAGTATAACTTATTTTTATTCCAATGCTGTCTCTCTGCTTGTATTCTTTGTATTTTATTAAATATTGATGATTCTCATGTTCTTATTTGTTAATTCCTTATACATTTTTTGATATTCATTTTATTTATTAATTGGGGATAATTTGACATTTCCCAAGTTACATCCATATCCATATCATTACAATTTAAATATTGTAATGGTTGGACTAAGGATATTTCATCATATTACATTTTCTCTGTTTATTTATATAAATTATATGGCGACCACCTGATTTTATGCACCAGGAAATAAACTAACACATTTATATTTAAAACAATATTTTATTCAATATAGTAATGTAACCATTATACAAGCCTATTTGTAATGCCAGTCTAAATCACAGAGAACATAAATAACTCCCAATGATTGAAAGTAGACCAAAATTTTACATAAAATAATAAATCATATAATAATTATTTACATGTGTATTTATTAATTGGTGTACAATTTATTTTTTTTAATAAAATTAACAAATCATGTAACAGTAATTTATTCACAAAGTATAATCATTAATTGATATGCAATTTAATTCTTTGACAAAATTCTTTAATCTTATACATCATAGTATTAATACATTCATAGAAAAAGTAACACATTTGCCATACTTTTAACCCTGACTTCAATAAACTTAAATATAATTCTACACATGTATAAATCCATATATACAAAGTTTTTCTTTGACTTGCATATCTCCTAGTATTTACACATGTAGATATGCTCTACATAGAATAGACATCAATGCTATTTTTCTCACTATAATCATAAGGGATGGTCCTGTTTAGATCCTAATTCTAAACATAACTTTAGATAATAATAATAATAATAATGATAAAGGGATGGTCTTTTAGTCCTAACTCTAACTGAATAAATCTTCCATATAATAATTATAAGGAGTGGCTTATGGTCTTAAACCTAACTTAATACAACTACAATTTATACAGGGATGACTCATTCTGAGTTCGATCCTTATCTCAATAAACTGATAGGAATGTATTCTTTCATACAGATGTTGACATATAAAATATTATTAAACATTGAACAAACATTGTGCATATATTAAGTCATCTATACAAAATCCAATTTTTAGTAAACACATATAAGTTTAACTACAAACAAATGATACTACCGGAAATAATTACATTGTTGACTATGGTTGCAATGTATATGTGTGCATTCGATTTACAAGATTATTATTAGTTCTTTATATTTTTCTCTTGTTAATAAATTATATAAAATTTATAAGCTTAACACAGATGTGCAATATATTAATTATATTTTTTTTTTTAAATAATTTTAACAAGTAAAGAGAAATTATTACAAATTCATTTCTTTCTTCTTTTTTAAACTAGCAGTTTCTTTTTAAATAATATCCAGATAATAAGTATTATTTACAAATTCAAATTATTTAAAATAAAGTACAAATCACTCTTTAAATATAAGATTCACCCAAAAATCAAAATAATCATCATTTACTTCTTTCTGATAAATATTAAAAGTTTATTTAGGGTGATAATATAAACCTTGTAATTTCTAGCAGCCATTTAAATAAGCATTAATTCTTCATTTTAGCCAGAGTTATCCAAAATAGCATTCAAAAGTGTTTCAGATTAGATCTAGCCAACTGTTAGCAGTGACTTTTCTTTTTATTCACAAAGCTTAGTGAGAATCCTGGTATTTGAATGAAATAGTATTTCCATCTGATTAAGAAAGAAAAAGTCTGATCTTATATCAATAATTACTTTCTTGTATCAATAATTACTTTCTTGAATCTCATTATAGTTCTTTTTTAAAATCAAATTTGCTCATCATTTTGCTTAGACATTTTTTATTGAAATAAATAAAAAATTGTTCATTTCAATATATATATATATAGTTCTTTTAATATTAAGGGTGGATGGGAAGTGAATGGATTTGTGGGTAGTTTTTAATATTATATATATTGTGTAGTTTTTGTAGTTCTTTACACTTGAGAAGTCTGCTTGTAGCAGTGAAACCTTAGCTTGTGTTTTAATATTATTTTTATGCTGGTCATATATATATTCCATTCATTCATAGCAGTCTAATTATATATCTAACATATTAAATCTTTACTCTTATTATGATTATTTAAAGGAGTATTGTTATTCATATTGGTAATTATTATCATCTTATTTGCATCACAATCAGATTATCTACTGCTATATTTCTCATCAATTTTAATTATGTGCAAATGGTATATCAAAGTATGATTATATATACATATGTGTATTTCATCTGCAAATATTTAACTACTATATTCATTTAATATATTCAGAGTGATGATCTCTAAGTATTATATTTTTTAATGGTATAGGAAAAAATAGGAATGAAACTGGGGTGAAGCATCATCAACCCCAAGTCAATGACTCAAATTTAAACATACAAATATATAATGAATATGAGGAATGTGCATGAGTGATTAGCCCAGACCTAACTATAAATAACTATAAGTTTATCAGCATTATACAAAAACAATAATCATTTATCATCATGAATGATCAACAATAAAAATAAATCGACAGTTAATCTTGTGACTGGATTTGAAATGGGTCTATTATAGACAAGTCTAATTATTTAGATCTTTCCAGCTTGGGCCAGATTATTTAAACAATAATTTAGATGCACAAACTTAAGTGAAATCCATAAAAATATAACAAAAAATAAAATGCTGGGATACTAAAACATGTTGATCACAATCATGCTCTGTCACATAATTCATAATGTACTGTCCCACTATAAACTTAATTTCTAAATAAATAATTAAAATGAAATGTAATGCATGGACTTTAAAGGTTATCACTTTGTGCCAATTACCATCATCATCAACTGGATGTCCATAAACACTAAATATAAACCACTTTTCTATTCTATATATATATATATATATATATATTGTGTGTGTGTGCATGAAATGTATGCGAACACTGATGTGTATATCATATGATATTTTAATTTGTCAAAATAATAAACTTAGTAAAAATATATTTTCACAATTAATTTCATGGTGAAAATATACATAAAATTCACATATATCTAGAAGCACTCAGATATGCTACATAATAATTTAAATTAACATGTTCAAATTATTATAGATTTATAAAAATATTCAATTCATTTTAATAATACATAAATGCACACATATGTTTGTATATAAAACAATATAGATAGTATGAATCAATGTTATTAATTCATTACTTCCAATATAGAAAAGTTTTATTTTTACTTTTTTTTAAAAAAAAAACAATATTAATTCTTTGACAGTTCTTCATAAAAGTTTTCATTTTCTTTTTAACAGGTTACTCTTGATTAAATATAAACAACTTTAAACATATTCCAGCAAGTTATTTTATTCCCTAATTTAGAAAAAATTTTGCAGGTTTTTTTCAAATAAAATATACTAGAAATGCATCTTACTTTTTGTTGAATAAAGTTATTTACTTAAAGAAAATTGTAATTAAAAAATTACAACTGTCATTTTGACCAAAGAAATTATTTAAAATAACTTGTTCTCATATACATAACATTACTTACCAACTGTACTTTATATGTACAATGCAGTAACTTTATATGTGCTTCTCTGCATATAGCTAAAACAATATACATATAAACTACTTCTTTAGAAAGCTGATGGACTCTCTGGGTAAGCTGATCCATTCTGACAAATAGAATGACTTATTTTCATGTTCAGGAAAGATAAAATATGGTAACTGTTGCCTTACAGTGAGCTCCCTTCAGTCTCTATGCCATCTAATATGGGATATGAACCACATAAAAACTGGAAGACAAGCTTCCATGTGAATCCAACTCTACTGTAGTGAACTAATAACAGCATTTGTACTTGCATTGCCTTGACTTCAGTCATATTTTCATAGTCATCATGCTGTCATAATTTGTAAAACTGTAAAAAATTTCTAATATTGTTTTCAATCTTTTTATAATAAGGTGGAAACAATATATGCAATAATTAAAAATAAGTTTTCTTTATCTTGTTTGAAAAAAGTTAATGACCTTTTCAATTCACTTTAATCCTTTCAAAAACAACTTTGTTTGATTTTTATCACAATATATTATACAAGCTTTAATTTAAAAAATTAATCTAATCAAAATTTATAGTGTAATTTTATAATTACCAGTATATCTATTGTAACATAAAACATGCTTGTTTTAATTTCAAAATCAGAATTAATAAATATTAATTAGTTTGTTTAAATGTTTAATTTATAATAATAAATTTTCTAATTCAAAATTATTTAATCCTTGATTGTTATTCCAGTATAATATTGAAAATATCTACAAAAAAATTGTTTGTGTTTATTTCTACTTCTCGTTTCAACTTTATATATATGTACACACATATATGTACACACATTACTCTATTTTTATATGCCATAATACACATAACTGAATCAATATAACTATTATCCAAAATCTTGTATCAATTTTCAAATCACTAAGCTGTGTAACTCCTAAATAACTTATATTCTAAAGTTGAATTGCTAATTTATATAATTGATAAAAAATGCATGATATGTATGGATGCTTAATTCTTTCTTAGCATGCTCCTTAATGCTTTGGAATTATTTTGGTAAATAAATTTAACAATCATGATATAATTTGTATGACATTTGAAACAAAGTATGCTAATAGTTATTTTGGAATTTTGCAGTTAATAGTTCTAAATGATTAGCAAATCTGATATATTTTCATTTTTGTTTTTATTTCTAGATGGTATGAGTTGTCAGTAAAAAATAAAGTTTATAGTTGAAAGCTAAAATTACATAACTCAAATTCCACAAAATGATGGCATTTATTCATGTTTTATCTGTTATTAAAGATAAAAATAATTTTTTGTTTCAACATTGTTTTTGATCATTTGAAACATGTTTTTGTATAATAAACATTAAATGTATTTCTTTTCATAAGTAAATGATTTTTTTTAGAATTTAAACTTACACTGTAAGGGGGGGGGGAGTTGTTATTATAACTAACATGAAAGTAAGCTTTGTTTTTTTTAATAAATACATATATGGCTTACAGTATTTTTTTCATTTATATTAAAAAATAATTTTAATAATAAATTTTGTTAAAAATAGTTCTATTTTTCATAAACTAGATTCAAACTTAAAGCCACATATATGAAAAATTACATTTTGCAAAATACCCTTGCTTTAATTACATATCTTGATCGCAGAATGATTAAATGAACTGTTAAAATAATGGCTAAATGAAGATTAGTACTTAGTTCCTCTAAAATTATTTTCTAAAATGAGTTTTTATTTTGTAAAATTAAAATTATTTTTGTAAATTTTATAATTCAAATTCTTTGGATTAACTGATTTTATAAATCCAGATCAATTAATCTCTAATACAGTCTCAGATTTGCTGAACTTAATGGTCAGAACATGAGATTTTAAACCTATACACTCATAGTTATAATCAGCATGCATAGAAAAATTGTGCATAAACAACAAAGAATCAAGACGAGCTTTTTGACAACAATATTTAATTAACAAATTAATTACAATTGTTGCAATAATCATTATTTTGAATACTCATGAAAGAAAAAAATATGAAATTGTGTAAATTCTATAGGCATTTGCACATTGATTAAAATACATGTTTAAATATTCTTCAAGAGTTAATTATAAATATAATAGTTATTTTACAAAAATAACATTTTTACAACATAAAATATTATAAATAATCATATAAAATTTTTTTTATTAGACTTAGTTATTATATATATATATATGTGTGTGTAATTTTTGATTATCGCCATTTTACTGTGTATTTTTTTTTCTTTCTGATGAAAACCAGTCCTCTGGTTGAAATACTATATTATTTATTGGATTTATAAGTCTTTATTTATTTTTTTTATTTATTTTTTTTTTTGTTTTTATATATATATATTGAACTGCCCACCTTCTTTATCTATAATAACTAACAACGACGAATGGGAAAAAAAACTAATATATTACTTTCCTTATTATCCAATCTTTAAAGGTGCTTAGTCCTCACGTAAAGTGCAAAATATCATTGGCAGCAAACTACCAATAACATAAAGACTCTGCTACTGGACAAATACCAACCAAATAAACACTTTATTTAATTTTAAGGTAAACCCTATAGGCACCAGTTAATTACATTCGTAATCAACATGTTTATCTAATTAGCACTAAATCCAGTACCTGAAGCCTCCAACTAGCTCATCGGATTGTAACTACTTTTTAAGAAAAATAAAACTTCGTCCTCTCGAATAATCCTATCTCAATAATAATGATAACTTACTGAACGAGAAAACATTAACATCTTTAACAACAAATCCTTACTTTTAAAAAAATATAGTTTCTCTATTCTTTTAATTTTAACTTAATTATTTCTTATTAATAATTAAATCTCTCCATTCCCATCTTATTAAAATATTGTTCAACATAAATATGTGTATTCAAAATATAAACGTAAATATTTAAACGACATTTTAAGTATTTCCTTTTCTTAATAAAAAAAAACAATTGTTTTGCTTTATAAGTTAAACACATATACTCTTTTCATTTTAAATAAATATTTTAATATATTATATTACTCTTTTCATTTTAAATAAATAATTAAATACATTATATTACTTTTTTCATTTTAAACAAATATTTTAATAAATTATATTTAATAAAACATACTTGACATATTAGATTAAGATACACCCATATGTACACATAATGTCTGTAAATATAATTAAATACAGAAGCCGATGTTATTTATATTTCCTAAATATTATTTTGTAAAGTTTAAAGTTTTATTTATCATAGTTTATCTTTTTATTTTGAAAGGAAATCAAGAATGAGATAATACTAAAATCAAAAGTTACCTAGGATTTGGAAAATTCAAAAGGACATACGCAGCAGAATGTAGTTTCTCTAAAAGTTATTTATTACCGGTTAGTGCTAACTTCAAGAAAACCTTCCTTGACTCTGTGATATTGTACAACTTTCGTGGATTTTTCAGCATCAACACTCCGGTACTTTATGCTTTGACCATGATTTATTCACCGAACTACCTGCTGATATTATTCGCAGTGAGGTTCCAGCCGATTGTATAATACGGTAATTTAATACTGCATCATTTCGATAGACATAACAATTTATATAATTGTTATATCTGTAACTTCAAGAAATTTTTTTAAATGTTTTTAAAATATTCAAAAATAAATGGAAAGTTGAAAGTTTTTAAAACGTCTTAACAATGGAAAATTCTTGTTATATGCAGCATCTATTGTCTCGTGAAATTACTGTCCTTTACTTTTCTCTGATTGGGCTTCTATTTTTTCTTCAAAACTTTTACACATACACACACACATTTAATTGTTTTATTATAAAACAAAACAAAATTCTCTTTATTATTATTTTTTCTTTTCTTACAAACTAATCAAAATAATATTAAATCATTTTATTTATAACATCGACTTTTTTTCTTCTTTAAAATAAAAAAAATCCCACCCTCTTTTAAAGCATTTATTATTTATTTTCTTTAATAACCCCCTCCCCCTACTCTATTCTTTGGTTTTTTTTTTTTTTTGGTTTTTTTTTCAACTTTTATTCCCACTCTATTTTTTAAAAAGACGAAATTTATGAGATATTAATATTTTTAAATAATACTACCATTCAATAACAATGTACTTCAGTACAATGTGTAACTGTTTAATTTAGTTCACACGTATAAATATAATACAATATTTTCTTTAAACAGAATTCTATTTGTAATGCTTTCGTTCTGATAATACTTTAGTAGGACTTCTTGTTGAATTAACTTTTTTAGATTATTGGTATTTTTATTATAGAGACAGACAGTTCTCCAAATTTCTGGTTTGTTTCACATACATATACAAGTACATTTTACTTGATTTTATTTTAGGATTGTCAGAATTTTTTAAATTCTGAAGATATAATTTTTTAAGTGCACAACTGACTAATATAAGATGTATAGTAATAATTTATTTATCAGATGGAATATGCAAAATGAATAGCACAACTGGTTTGGGGTTAATTTAATATGATTTTAAAACATTTAAAAGAACAAATAAACATTTTATTACAACCATTTGATAGTAGCAACTAGTTATTTCTAATACTGATCCTCTTTAATACATTTTTATTTAGGACTCCTAGTTTATACCTATCTTTACTTCAAATTATTTTGGTATTGCTATCTAATTTGCTCTCATCTAACTGAATTTAAAAAAGTGAAGATATGAAAAATATATTTTTAAATAATTATTTTTTAAAAAACTAACATTGCATTACTATTACATCTCATTTTATTATGTTATTAGAAAAGCAATAAAATTAAGATGTTAACCTAATTTAATTTAAATAAATTTATAGATAAGTTGAAGGTAATAATTGCTTGTCTTTTTTATTAACCTTAGGAATTTAATTATTTTGAAATAAATGAAAATAATTTTCGATATATATTAAATTAATTTTATAAATTCGATATCATACATATTTTAAACTAATGAAGAAAAGTAAATGACTTTGTTTTCTTTCTTTTTTACAATTAAAAGAAATGCAACAAGTAAATAACCAGTCTCAATAGACCTGTAATTACTTAAATTTACAAAGTTCAACATTGTGTAGATAGCTAATTCATTTTTCTTCTTTAACAACAGTTTAAGTATGGAATTTGCCAGAATGTAGGGTAGCTTTTTTATGTATTATTATTATATTATGTGCTTGTCAAATAATAATTTATAAAAAAATTATTTAAATTAACGCAAGCTCTAAATTACAAGCAATGAGACTGTTCATCTCAATATATATATATACACTGAGGCAGAATCACTATCAGTTTGATTATCATTCCTTCATAGATAAACACAGATATAAAAGTGAAAGATAGTTAAATAAATAAAGTAATAAAAATATTTTAAAAGTTGTGAAAATTTTATTTTTATTATGTATGCATATAAGTGTGTGTATATATATATGTGTGTGTGTTTATATATATCATATATATAAAATATCAATCACCATCCAAATGGGATTTTTTTACCAGTCATGACACTATAAATAAATATAAATTCTTAATTTTAAACAGCATGAATGGGTTTATTATATATATTTGTGTATATATACAACTTACTGTAAGAATGTGTTTTATGTTATTTAGTAAATTAATTCAATTATAATTAAAAATCAAATTATATGATAATTTAATTACTTTAGTTTTAAAATTTATGAAGATAATTTTTTTTCCCAAATTTGATCAAAATAACTAAAACCAAACTTTCAAGAAAACATTCTATGAGAGTCTATTGAAGAGAACAGAGCAATAACAGAAGAGTAATAGAGATAGTTAAGATTTTTTTTTATTAGCAAAGAATATCCATTTTTGAGCTAAATCAGGACAGAGATTGTTGAAGAATGTCCTACAAAATATAACATCAATATACTTACAAAATATATTTTGCTAAAGAATAATCTGCTAAATTTATTACTCACTTTCTGCTTCTAAATTTATTTTTTGAATTTTAAATTAAACTGATAGCATCATAATTTAATCAAGGTCAGAAAAAAGCTGTCATGAACAAAGATCTATGATTTTTATACTAAAAATTTATACATTCAAATATCAGCCTTTTAAGCTAATTGTGCAAAGCGTATGGCTGATATTTGAATGTATACAATTGTAAACATACGCTATATAAAATAAATGCTTATTTACTAAAAATTTAAAAGGTAATCAGAGGTTTATTTTAGTTAATTAATGTTATTTATTTACTTATTATATATTAAGTCAGGAAGTTTAATTAATTCAAAATAATTTTCTGTTTTATTTTATCTATCAAAATTTATCTATTAACAATATTTGTAATAATTTGAAAAGTATGTTTGCAATTGGTCATATTATTTTAGATGCTACAATCAAGTGTCTTTAAGATAAGTTGAGAATATTTTAAAAGGAATTATGGAACCATGTGAATCTAAGACCTAAAAATATTTGCAATCGTAATAACATTATTGCAATCTTTAAGGAGAAGAAAATTTTCTTTTTATTTTTTTGCAGTAGACAATTTTTAAAATATTAGGTATAGAGCTTGCTGGTTAATATTTATAAAATAATACTTTTGCTATTTTCATTTAGTTTATGAATAAAAATCATTATTCAAGCATTATTTATTATTAAATACATATTTTGTTATTACAATAATATTTTGGTGCTTCTTTATTTCTTTATTGTCTATTCAGATAATAATTGCAGTCTTATGCTTTTCATAATCTGAAAATTTCTGGTATAGTAATGAATAAATAAATGGATTTGTATGATTATATGCATATTGTTTAAGTTTAAAATAAAATTGATGTACCTAAGATAAAAAAAAATTAAATCAGTAACTATAAAAGAAATCTTGTTGTTTTTAAATCAGTGCTGTTTCTACATTGAAGTACAAGATAAAGTAATCAAAGCATCATTGTTTCTCAAACTTAAAATCCATTATACAAATAGACACAGTGGTAGCTTAGATGTTAATAGAATACTAACTCTTTATATTATTCCACATTTTGCTACATTTAAATTAATATCATTAGCTGGGAAGTAAATAATGTTTTTTTTTCTTATTACATAAATTGGTATATGAATAAGAGATTTAATTTGTGTACACCATTGTGAAACATTACATATCAGAAAATGGCCACCTGACCAATAAATGGGATTACATGATAAGGATAGGTATGGGATTACATGGTAAGGATAGGTATGTGATTAAGATGCATTAAATTGACTCATATTCTGCTGAAGATAAACATTAAAATTTTATATATGTATTTATAAGTATGATTTGTGCTAAAGATGCATAAACACACAAAGCTGACTTTTTAAAATTCTTTATATATTAAAACAATAATGCAAGTGTTGCTGAGCACTTTCAAGGAGACAGCCCTTATAGTCATATCCATATTTTACCTAACAAAACTAGTAATGCACAATTATGCAAATGAGTCCATGTATTCCATTTCTTGGATATATTGTAGTACATATCTTTTCTGTTGATAGTGTGATTATGCCTAGCAATAAAGTAAGCCTCTTTGACTTTTCTTTTTAAGTCATGATGTTCTCTGAAAACAACCACAGGGACAATCAGTTTGCAATCGTACCCTTCTGAGATGCGATGCTATGCAAAAACTGAGTTATAAGTTGGGTATGGTAATGCTTTGTTGTATGAATATATATGTTAAGACAGACATGTAAATAGAGAGGCTCTGGTTTTACTGATATATGAGGCCTGACAATTTGCCACAGGGCAGACAATATTGTATACCACTTGAGTTGTCTGTGAGGGTGGTATATTGATTGTTCTGTTTTCTCAGTTGAGCATCACTAAGTTCACATAGAACTCATAAAATTATATATCTAAATCTAGTACATTTCACTTTTAATATACTTTCTTGATTGATTACATAAAACAATTTATTAAACTAACCTGATATTTATGATTTAAAATGGAAGCAGTCTCACTTTCTTGATTTTGGTATTCCCATCATTGACTAATTAATTATTTTTTTGATTCTGTTTCATCAGGAATCTTCCCTCTGAAATCATTTCCATATTGTATTCTGATTAAATCAATTGGGGAAAACATGTCTTTCCTAGAATTTTATCAACATTTTCTAATTATAAGAAATAAGAAAAACTCAATAGATTTGAATATATAATATAGCATTCATGATACTATTATGCATTATCCAAAGATATTTTCAATAAAGACTATTGCAACTTTTTATTGGCAGTTTCACTTAATAATAGTGACTACATTATATATATTGAATCTCTTAAGATTTTTGTTCATTTTCAAAAGTATTACAGATTAGATTACACTTAAGTTTAAAATTGTCTTTTTCTAATAAAAACTTAAATGTTAATCTGCTATTAAAATCCACAACCTATATTATTATTAATATACTTTAAATTATTGCTCCTTGACTTGTATGCATTTAATTTATTCTTATTTCAATTTGAATTAAATCTAATCTTCCTGAGTTAATATTTTTAATGTATATATGGAATCATGTATATTACATGTTTATGACATACCAACAAATGATATTACTGATTACTGGTCATATGACTCATATGTGAATAAACTTAAAGGTAAATATAGAAATATCTTTAAAATAAAAATAGGTTGTATAGAAATACTAAAATTAAGTATATGCCAAGCTTATTATAAAATAATTAGAATCATTAAAATGTTCCCATTATCCTAGTCTCAAATACTGAAACCACCTCAAGTCTTGTCTAGGATACCATCATGGCTTTTGAAAAACTACTTTGAAAAATTAGAATGCAATAAATATAGTTGCATTTAAGAAAAGATATTAACTCAATATTATGTCCAATTGCAAAATATTTAGGTCATTTCTTTCTTTATAATAATAGAATATTTTGAAACTATTTCTGTTTTATAAGCTTATGCTATATGGCTTTGTTAACTACACACAACAAAATCCCAAATTATATCTTTTAAAAATTGGTATATTGTATGCTTCATGTTAAAAATTATAAAACTTATATACAAATTTGAAATTTATCAACTTTTTTATTTCTACTCAAATATACCTCAAAGAACTCTCTCTACCTTGGTTATGGGCAGATTTTCTAAAATAATATTATATCATTACAAAAACTTTATCGTACAAAACTTGAGTGGAAATTTTAATAAATGAATACTTTCCTTTTAAAATAATAAGGATTTTTCAAATATTAATCATATCTTTAAATTATGTAAGTTTATTTTATATATTGTAAGGATTGAACAGCCCAATCCTTAAGTCCTTGTAGTATTATAAAAAAAAAAGGGGGGGGGGTAAAATAGAGAGAAAGTTTTAGTAATTGTTTCAAGATTTTTTTTTAAAGAACTAATATCTTGTAATCATTATGCATACATGTATTTAAATGTGTAAATAGTTGTTATATGCTGCAGTTCAGTTTTTTGTTGTTTTGTTTTCAATTTTAGTTATTTTTTTATCCTTTTTGCTGGTGAAGAAGCCATATTGAATATTTAAAAAATATATGTTAACCACAAGTTTTATCATAACTTAAGCTTGTATTATTCAAAAATGATATAATATATATTGTTTGAAACATAAAACAACAAAAAATGTAATTAAGCTGAAAAAAATGTAGCCATTGTTCTTCAAAGTAATAAAAAAAAAGAATAAAATTTTATTATTTCTAATAATTATTTTCATATTATTTCATAAATTCTAAATTTTCATGCATAAATTTTAAAATTATAGTTTTGTTAATAAATTATTTAGATTTATCATTAAATTTTTAATAAATTGATATATAATAACATTTATCTAAGGTAATCCATCACTTGAACACTTCATAGAATAAAGATAGCCCTTTAAAATGCTTTTTCATACAGGATTTTGCAATGAATATGTCATCCCTAATAACAATTAGTTAATATTGATCAATAATTAGTATAATTTGAATATTATAATAAAGAACTTCCATAAAGTTTGTAATTTATTAAAAATTACTACTAAAATAGTCACTATATACAAAATAAAATAATAAAACTAAATAAAAAGTGAATGAAATACTAAATTCATTATAGAGTTAAAGATGAGATACATAAGTTAGTGGTTTAGAGTGAGCACAATGTAATACTAGTTATCCTACCTTTATAAGTTTTGAGGGCTCATAATTTCTTCATGGTACTATGACCAGTAAATTTAGTAATAGCTTCATCAACTGCCACCTCTCTTTGCATTTGATATGCAGCTTTGAAATTTACATAGCAGTAGTCTATAATCAGCATAAGTTTATATACCTGTCAAAATCTTTACTGTTAGCATTTGGCATATTTTTATCATTATTAAAATGCGGATAAGACGACATTATAGAAAAAAATCTAAATTAGGTCATAATATTTGCAAAATATGTTTGCCTTTGTCTCATATCATAACAAAATGCAGATAATTCATGATATAAATTTACACAATCATAAGCTATTTTTTGATAAGCATATATGTTAGTTTTAATAATAATTTTTTTGTATATTCTTTTTATCAAATAATACTTAAAAAATATATAAAATTAAATACTTACCAATGGAAAGCTTCTCCTAATAACATTCATTCATAATACGAACTAAGAACATCAATAAAATCTTGCATTTTTTCTGATGTAAATTTCAGGGTAAATACAATTATGTTAAAAATGAAAAAATTGAGAGAAAGATAAAAAAAATTCAATTTACTTGATTACAAAAATTATCATAAAATTTTTAATTTTTATCATAGAAAAATGAAACTTACACTTTCTTACATTTTCTGAAACTAAAAAAATGGAAAGAAAGATATAAAGAGCACATGTGCAGATTGTGGAGATTTCTAGCAGTTTTAAACTGAAACCAGATACTGCAAATTTGAAAATTCAAAATCGCATTGTGTGATCGCAGTGCAGGTGTAAACCACATTTATAGTTGATATTTTGTTTAAGTTGATGAGAATGCAATATTAATTTTAAAAAAAGAAAAGATAAATGAATTACATTAAATATATATTATAAACAATGCTAACAACAAATTTAGCTTAGGGTGTGTGTATGGATGTTTGTAAAAAAATAATAATTGGAAAACGGATTTGTAATTTATATTTTTATATATTTTTTATATACGCATTTAAAAATATTTTTATTTTATAATTCTCTCAAGCATCTACACTATCTCATACCACTGATACACATGACCACACAGATGTAGAAAAGATAAATAATTACCAATATATATATATATATATATCGTGCTGAACCAGCACTTATAACTTGGTCCAGATTATTATCTCCCACACATAAATATAATCAGTACTCAGTTTATATTAAGATAGCAAATCTTCATACTTTAATGGACAGGTTTCAATCTACTCCAACCTCAAACTCTTCAGCCATCCATATAATTGAAAATCTGATGATTGAATGCTCAAATCCCATGCTGATGCCAATATTATTGTTATGCCCATGTTGACCTCAAGTCATTCTGATCCTCATGTATAGGGCCTTATCCATTTAAATACATTGAAGAGGAATAGGCAGGATGCAGGCTTAATGTGTAATATTTGAAATACAGTCATTCTTCGTATACCTGGAGCTTAATTGTAAATATAGGGGATTTGAATACAGACTTTCAAGCATCCTTCAACTATCTATACTATCTCATAACATTGATACACATGACCACACATAAGTAGAAAAGATAAATAATCACCAATATACATATTTTATGCTAAACCAGCATCCATTAGTTGGTTCAGGTCATCATCTCCCACTCATATATATAATCAGTGCTCAGTTTATATTAATATAGTAAATCTTCATACTTTAATAGGCAGGCTTTAATCTATTCCAACCTCCAACTCTTCAGCCATCCATACCATTGAAAATCCATAGATGGAATGCCAAATCCCATGCTAATGTCAATATTATTGTTATTCCAATGTTTACCTCAAGTCACAATGACCTCTTATGTATAGGACTTTTTCCATTTAAATACATAGATGTGGAATGGGAAGCATGCAAGCTTAATGTCTAATATTTGAAATATATGCATTCTTCATATACCTGAAGCTTAGATGTAAGTATAGGGGATTTGGGCTTTCCATCATCAGATTTTCAATGATATGGATGGCTGAAGAGTTGAAGGTTGGAGTAGATTGAAGCCTGTCTATTAAAGTATGAAGATTTGCTATCTTAATATAAACTGAGCACCGATTATATATGTGTATGGGAGATGATGTTCTGCACCAACTGATGAGTTCTGGTTCAGCACAAAATGTGTATATTGGTGATTATTTATCTTTTCTACATGTATGTAGTCTTGTGTATCAGTGGTGTGAGATAGTGTGGATAGATGAAGAGTACTTGAAAGTT
Source organism: Epiperipatus broadwayi (assembly GCA_028023455.1). Taxonomy (NCBI): domain Eukaryota; kingdom Metazoa; phylum Onychophora; class Udeonychophora; order Euonychophora; family Peripatidae; genus Epiperipatus; species Epiperipatus broadwayi. Next base: position 219,652 of record JAQFVV010000426.1, on the reverse strand, counting down.
TGTATTCAAATCTCTTATATTTACATGTCTTGTTATCAGTGGTATGAGATAGTGTGGATAGTTGAAGAGTGCTTGAAAGTCTGTGTTCAAATCTCCTATATTTACAGTTAGACTCCAGATATATAAAGAGTGCCTGTATTGAAATATTTGAATTCTCTACATTATTTTTTTAATATATATATATATGTGTGTGTGTGTATTAATTGGATGCTAAGATGTTCAAAAAAGAAATTGAAAAACTGAGTGTGAATATTTTTTATTTAAATATGGAATACTTCTTTACTTAAACTTATTGTGACCATTGCTCCACCTTGAATTTTGATGGTCAAAATATATTACTTATAAACTCTTTTTTGCATTAAATTGAATAGGCCAAAGCTATTTTATGATGATAATTAATAAAACTATTTAATATTTAAATGCAACTATATTATCTATATTAAACTTAATGTAATTAGAAGGATTTGAACTTAGTTTTTCAAGCTCCTTATATCTATGTTCTCCATCTTATTTAACTGTTTTATACTACCACATATAAAGATAAATGTTTTCCAATATATGTATTTCATGCTGAACCAGCACTCATCAGTTGATCCAGTTTATTACCTCTCACACATATATATATAATCAGTGCTTGATTTATATTAAGATAGCAAATCTTCAAACTTTAATGGAGAAGATAGAAGTCTATTTATTACAAAGTTTGAAGGTTTGCCATCTTAATATAAACTGAGTACTGATTATATATATGTGGAGGAGATAATGATCTGGACCAACTGATGAGTGCTGGTTCAGCAAGAAATGCTTATATTGGAGCTTATTTATCTTTCCACTTGTATGTGGTCATGTGTATCGATTGTATAAGTTGGACTAAATAGATGTATTGAGCTTGAAAAACTGAGTTCAAATCACTTCTAATTAATAAAACTATTTGTAAATGTTTAGATTTCTGAATCACTTTATTGGTAGAAACATGTTCTTTTTAATGAAATATAAGTGGAATACTTCTTTACTTATGTGACAATTGCTCATATGTCAAAATTTATTACATATATGCTCTACCAAAGCAAACAGACTGATACCTTTTGTCCATATAATTAATAAAATTTATATGTAAATGAAAGTGTTTAGATTTCCTAATCACTTTTATTTAAATATCTTAACTTATATAAAAAAATAACATGTTATTATTAATAATTTATTTTAAAATATTACTTATTTTAAAAATATTGCTTTATATTTACAGTAATTTTGCTTGTAATGAAATTATCTATATTACTGATATTTTATCTGGTTTATATGTCTTACTCAATTTAGAATAGTGATAGCAATGTCTGAATCTGAACTGTGAAATCCTGGAATAGCTTCACACCGGTGTTTTGTAAAATTTTCTATCAATAATATATTTTTCTTTTATTATGCCATAATATATTTTTATACCTTTTATTAAATAGCTTTTTCTATTTTTAAAGACAATATTATTTTTTTACTGTTGTATTATTGTTTAATGGCTCTCTGCAGAATGTAATATGGACAAATGTTAAAAGTGCCTACAAAATACTTTACAGTTATCAGGTTATCTATCTTCCTGACATATGCTTTTTGGTACACAAGATGCAGGACAAAGTTCACACAACCAACACCGGACCCCAATGCTATATTTTGTGATAAGCTCAAAGCTCTTCAAAATAAGGATAAGATATTATCCTCTAGATTTTTATTTATTAATACATGGAGCATACTATTATGGCCCACAGACTCTTCAAGAATATTGGACCTGATATATCCACATTGTAGTGTATTGTAAATGAAGTAGTCTATGATGCAACATGCCAGATTCTACTAGAGAGGCATTGATTTCACACTACATGTATCCCAGCTGATAAGTTAGCATTATTGGGCCAACCTTAAAAGGGGTGGTCAATACCAACAAAATGGAATGTATGTACTCATTTATCAACTTGCTAGTGCAGAGAATAGCTCTGGCATACATCTGTCAGTCCAATGCCAGCAATGGATGAGCCAACATTAACAAAGTGCATTTATTATTCATCTGTACAATTTTATTATGTCAATAAATATATTTTAAAAATAAAATACTTTGTCTATTCTAGTGGAAGAAACCAATTGTTTGATGTTTTTTTTTTACTTATTATAATTTATTATTAAACAAAAGAAAGTCTAAGGCATGATATAATGGTTTATAAAAATTTATCAAATAAACAATGTAAGTGTGAAAATTTCTTCCCTTAAGTAAATGTAAAATAAATCCTAAAATTTTCTTGTTACCTAACTATATAGTGTGACTAAATTTTTAAACTGAAATAACAAGCATACAAAAAAAATATTCTATTACTGAATAAATATTTGAGATTGAGAAGCTAACTTTGTTAATAAAAATCATAATTTATGCATGAGGGATTCTAATGAAACAAAGTAAAAAACAGTAATTTTGAATGAACTAATATCTTTTCTAGAATCAGCCTAGTTAAAACTGATAATTATTTATCACATTGTGGCCACCGAAGTCAAGAAAGTTAATATGTAAATAAAAAAGTAAAAGTGTAAATAATTTTAACTTTTTAATATTTTATTGTCTTTTGTTAAACAAAATTATATAGAATTCATTTTGTTATAATTAACTAATTGGATCTTCTTCACATGATAAGAAACATTTAGATATTTTAAAAAATAAATTATCTTATTTGAAAATATTGATACATTAAACTTGCAGAAATTGGTACTTCTAATGTACAAATAATTGGTTATTTATTATAAATAGAATTTTGTGCAATTTTATTGAATCAGTATTTGAGAATACAAAATAGAATACACATAATGCAAATATATATATATTCTTCAGTGTTTTATTGCAAATCTGTTAATAACATCATCCTAATTTTACTATTATTATTTGTGTTTTGTGATTCAATACATAAAAATGCTAATGAAGAGCTGATTTCACATTAATGTGACCGGAACATTCTGAAATATTTTAGGTAAACAATGTAACTGAAAAATATACATTATTGCATATTAGTTCATCTATAATTGTATTATTTCACATATGATATTAAACAGGCAAAAAAGGAAAGGTAATTTCATTTAGCATATGATAAAATGTTTTAATTTTTGCAAAAGATACAGCAGACCCAGGGTTTTGATAAATGTGAGGTTGTGTACTATCACAGTACACTCCAGGATAACTTCATGAAACTAGGGCTACTTAAATTTATCTTGCACAAGGGCACTTCATCCCCATGTGATGCGTCTGTATATACTCATTGTAAAACGTATCTTTAGTATATTATTATTATTATTGAAGTTAATATGATTTTACTTGGTGAATAAACAGATATTTCATTATTTTATCTTTATGTGTCTAATCAAATTTTAAATAAAAAAGGGAAATGAATTGTTTTGTCTTACTCTTTTTTTACAGCTTTAACTTCTAATATTGTTTTTATAATTCTTTTCTATGTAACATGTGTTATGTATACATACATAAAATGTAAATAAACAGAAATGTTATTTTTGTGTAAAATATATGTGTGTACACATGATATAAATGAAGAGAAAGGGAAACAAGGAATTCTTGTTAGTCAATATGCACACGTGTCTCAAAAAATATTAATATAGACATATTTTTTTTGCAAATGTGATATTATATAGTTATTTTTAAATGTTTTTTATACATTTTTTTTTTCATTTTAACTTCATAATTATACATTCAAATTGGTTAAATATATGAATGCTTATATAAAACTTTGAAAAATGAAATCGATTTTTTTTTGTTATCGACTGAAAACATATTTCAAATTTCAAATAGTAAAATATATTTCAAAAAAGGACTAGAAATAAAATATCGCTTTGTTTTTCAATTAAATATTTTAGTTTGTAAGAAATCAAACATACTCAAAAATAAATTTTAATATTTACTTTAGTTCAAGAATAAAATGAGTTTCAAATAATAAATAATTTCAAACTCTTGATAACTGAAATATATTAATAACATTGTCTTTGAATAAGTTTACTGAGTTAGACCAGGGGTCGGCAAATTGCACTGCGACTCTCGAGCCAAATGTGGTTCTTTGATCCAATCTCGTGACACTTTTTATCATGATAAACAAAAACACATTTTTTGTATTTCTTCTTGTAATTTAAAATAAATATTTTGATGACTCTAGGAGAGGAAAAATGCACATTGCATTACAACATTGTTTCTTGAATTCAGCCTTATTATAAAATAGTAATTATTGTATAAGATATTAGATGTATGTAAATAAATCATTTTTTTTATAGCGCGTTGTTTGTAAACTGTAATATTTAACACAGCATTACGCTGTTGCACATGCGCTCTGAAGATTTTAACTATAAATGAATGAATACTAACACTCAATCACATGATAAAGTCTTTGGAAAAGAATATTAGAAATTTGTAAATAAATCAAACTGTCAAAGTAGTTTTTTTGTTTTAAATTTATTTATTTTTAATAATTTTTTTCGTTAGGATATAAACAGATTATATTACTAAAATAAATTTTCAAATATATCCACAATCATTTAGAAGTTAATAATTTTCATAAATATATTTTTCATTTTTCCTAATGGCTCTTCAATTGAGGAAGGGGGGGGGGTAATTTTTTTAAATATATATATATTCCCACAAGATTTGATACTGATTTGTATGTTAATAAAAAATACTGAATTAAAAAAATTATTAATTTATACATATATGTATATTAATATAATGAAAACATTTTGTTTTTATAATTTTGACGTGGTAATTTAGTATTTTTGAAAAAGCAAAAATAAGTATTATGGATGTAAAATTTGAAACACAATAATATTCCATATCTGTGACATTTGATCCTGACTATATCGCATATGCTGATATATTGATTATATTGTATGTAAATACCTATTGAAAATATATAATGTATAATGCACATGAATACTCCAAAAATATTTTTTTGAAATGTGGATAACAGAAATTCTGAATTTGGAAACCGCCGATTCAAATAGAACTGTCGTAAATATGTTCAGCTATAATGTTTTATATCTAGATTTCAAAAACTGTTTTGAAATTTTTTTTTTTTTAAAGTCATTTTTGTATAACTAAAATATTTTGTTTATATTATTGGGAAATCTTTCAGCCATTGCTTGAGTACAGAATATCTGCATATTAAGAAATTTCACTGCATAATTAATAAATTGAAGGGCAAATAGCTTTTGTGAATTTTTTCGTGGTATATATATAAATATTTGTGTCGTTTTATGTATGTATATTCTTTTTCCAAAAGCAAATTGGAAAACTAGGCTGAATTTTGCAATTAAATGGTATTCATGATAGTAATTTGCTATTGCTTTCCAACATCTTAAATTTAGATCTTATAATACAATAATGAAATCTGTTTGAGTGTGTATATATATATCAGTAATTTGTTTAATAAATTTCTATTTTTCTTATTCTTGCTGTAAACTATTGGTTTGTATCGATCTCAAATAATACAAAACCAATGTAGTGTTTTTTCTGCATGAACACATTTCTATATAATCATAATATGAATATATTAAAACACTAACATTATATATATATATGAAGAGATTGAAACACTGGAAATTTAATAAAAAAAAGTTTTTTTATTGACTATATCACCTACAAAAATGATATACTTATTCAGATTTGGATTATACTGATAAAATTTTGCATAAAAGTTATTCAGATTGAAAATAGAACATTCCATTGTGATATTATTATTTTAATCTATACTATAGTTTAGTGGAAAAGTGGCTGACTCTTAGGCTCAAAGTTGATGCATTTGATTCCAAATCTGTCACTTCTGGTGCTCAAATTTGTTATGAATTTCTAAGCAATAAAATCATTTGCTTAATTTTTAATAGCATTTAATTATACTATTTATTTATTTAATTATATTTTGATACTCTGCTATTCTAACTATTAATGTAAAAAAGTATGAAAAAAGAGTTTAAATATAAAATTTAGTAAAATTGCATTGTACAAAGTATACTTTCAAAGCTTTCACATCATATTATATGTGTTTTATTTGTTTGTTTTACAGGCTATGGGAATTTATCTTTATGGTGAGCTGATTCTCTCTGGTCACAATTGGCAGCACCATCTTGCAGAAGAATGTTTTAAAAGTTTGGAGGAAGAAATGGACTCAAATAGTTCAACTATAGTAAAAGAAATGCTTTATGGTGGAGAAAGTTCTTCCTAGGTGTTGATAGTTTTTTTTAATTATCTTAATAGTATAAATAACAAACATATTTTTTTGAATAAGCATTTAGTTGTCCCAATTTCAAATTCAAAAAGTAATGATTTTTATACTGTTCCTAAATGATGAAAGAAAAAATAAATGTTTGATCAATCACCTGAAACTTTTGTTTTAGACTTTTTTTATTGGCCAAATATCATTTGATCTCTCAAGCAACTGATTATAAAATTGTTTATGAAATTTAGTTGTTTTTCACAATTGCAGAGCAAGTTTGAAATGGTTGAATTTTTTATAAACTTCTGAGTAATAAACCATTCAGTTATTATTTATTATATTATCCATATGTGATCAGTTTTGCTTTTTATTGTTTTTCTTAATTTTTTACATTTGTAAAAGTCTCATGTCCATCACCCAGACAAATAAAATTATTAATAGTGAAATGATGAGATGATAATATTTTGTTTTATTTATTTTGAGACAATTTTCAAGTAATAAATTAATGAAATCTCAGCCATCTGTGAATGAATTATAATAGAACTTTTATTTGAAAATAATAGATAAAATTTTGCAAGTATTATTATAGAAATATTTATTAAATTTTGTAAACATATATTATATTAGCATACTAATTTATCATTAAGGGAAAATATCAGTCAAGCCAAGCAGTATTGTAGGAAAGTTTATAATAATAGAATAGGTTTTGTAAAAATCTTTATAAAAAATAATATTGATATAAAAATAAAAATTATTGGTGCAGAAAAGAAGCCTAAAATGTCAATAATAAAATATAATGAAATAAACAATTTATTCAAATAAATCATTTTGTATCTTCTGTTATTTATTAGAATCAATTAATTAAAAGAAAATTTTTGCTAATTTTTATTAGTGTAAAAAAATGACTACCCTTTCTCTATTGCATCATAAAAGTATTCTTTCAGCAAGAAGTTTTTTGGAACCATAAATCTGTTTTTCAGAAGATTTGCTTATTATACACACATGTTGAAAAATAAAAAAGAAATTTTGTTCATCACTAAATTAAGTTTAAACTTGAAGTACAATGTTTTTATTTTCTAATAATTAGCTATTAAAGATCATTGCTAGATATATTTTTGACATATGTATGATGCCTTAGATAAATTAACATTATTCAGCAAAGATTTTGTAATAGTTAATTTTAATACTAATTTGAATAAGGATTTAATATGGGAAATATACATCAATTCTTTTTTTCATAAAATCTTTGCCTTGTGTTTTGAATTGAGAGTTCCCTTGTGCAGTCATTATTACATCTGATTGGCTGTCATATAAGTATTTTTAGGCACATCTGCCAAAGGTTTCAGCCTTTCACATTATTAAAATTGATATAAGAAAATGCAATGTGGTTATAAACTTATCTAAATAAGAAGATGAAAATGGTAACTTTTCTTGAATTTAAAAAAAGAAAATGCAAAAAGGCTTGTTTTAAACAAAAGGCATGCCTGGGGATCATTAAGTTATATTTTAACATCTTAGAAAATCAGGTAAATTTTACATCAAGAAATTTTTATATGATCATTGATGTTTTCAAAAACTTCATTCTATAAGTATTAAGTTAAAAAAAATTGAAATAATATATTAAAAGTCTTAAATTATTAAGTGTTATCAAAGAATCCCTAGTGTAAACCACTTGTCAATCCAAGCATAAGTTTAACTTCAACTTTATGACAAGTTTTCTTTTTGACAATTGGATAGTTTTCAGTGAAATATATGAATATCTTACAAGCATCAATAAAATAAGAGACTTAATATAGTTCTTTTAAACAACAAAGTAGCATATCATGATCATATACCATAAATAAGAAATCATATGATAATCTGTAACTCATAGTAATTTAACATGCTGTATACTTTTATCAAGAAAGAGAGAGAGATCTCATATAAAAATATCTAATACATTTATATTCAACCTTTAATATCAAACCTTAATGGCTGTATACATCTTAGAACTAATTCCAGGTATTTTAAGTTGTGTTTTTTTTTTTACAATCTTATAAATAATCAATAACCAAATTAACTTTTTCATTGTTACATCTTTAACATCCTTTTCACATTAATTTTTTTTATATTGCTTTTTAAAACCATTTATAGTTTCATCATTTATCTTATTATTTTTCTCTATTTCTAAGAAAAATATCCAGTGCAATTCCTGTTCTCAATTTCTTATAAAGGTTTTTTTTCCCATCTAATTTTTATGATGTTTGTAATTTTATACTTGTTACAATTGGAATATATATATATTGTAACGATATATAAATATGTCGTTACATTAATTTAAAATAAAATCTTAAAGTTCACAAATAAAAATAAAATCTATTAAAAAAAAAACTAAACGCTAAAATTAAAATGTTTGTTAAATGCATATATTCGCACAAATTCAAAACTTTAAAAATATTTTTAAAAAAAAACAACAACAAATAAATAAGTATTTGAACGTACTTTTTTATAAAAAAAAAAAAGTACAAGACTTAAAGATAAAATATTTTTGTAAATGGAAATGATTGTTTATTAATTATCCAAAAGCTGTGTAATCAAAAAGTCAGATCAAAATTAGATAAGGAATAAAGAATTAGCTTGTCCAATATAGAAGCAGCAAATAAAGGCCTGGACCATAACGAAAAAATGGAACAGTGATGTCTTTGTTCATGGAATCCATAGGAGGACTATAAAAAGAAAAATATTGAGTTCCAGTGATTTTTGTTTTCCAACCTGATTTGGGGAGACGAACGACAAGACGCACTTGTCGTCCTCTCTCACTTACTTAAAAAAAAAAAAATGAAAAGACTGTGATACCAGAATGGAACCAGCTAATGCCACCTCCAGGACATTATTTTCCAATGGAGACATCATGGGAATTAAAAAACAGGAACCTGGACTGTTCTACCGTAAGCTATATTGACATGAACTCTAAAATTAAAAATAATTAAGAACTTTCGTTCAAGCTTATAAACTTCTATCTGACTTTTAAGTTTAAAATCAATTGATAATGTTTAAAATTTTATTCATCAAAATATAAAATCACAAACCAATTTTTCTTTAAAAAACTTGTTTTTTATTATTATGACTATATGAATTTTAATTTCAAGAGCAACGTTTCGACTATTTACTTCCTTATAGTCTTTTTCAAGCCACTAAAATATACAAAAAATAATAAAACAAATAAAATAAAACATTATATAATCATTAAACCCTACATATATTTCAAATCTTCTCAAAATAAAAAATTCTTTTTTAAAAAAAATCTTTTTTCCCTTTAAAGACATAAATTTAATATAAAACATTAGAACATTACCTTCCTCTATTTAAAACAACCTACAATTTAAACTTCTATTTAAAACACTCTGTTTAAATTATATTTAGATAAAATACCTCAAAACCAGTCCCATCACCCACAACAATCAATTAGTTTTTTTTCCTTTATTCCTATATTGTTTAAATTCCTTAATATAAAAATTTTTTTCTTTTTAAACTTACTTTATAATTAATTAATTGATTGTTGTGGGTGATGGGACTGGTTTTGAGGTATTTTATCTAAATATAATTTAAACAGAGTGTTTTAAATAGAAGTTTAAATTGTAGGTTGTTTTAAATAGAGGAAGGTAATGTTCTAATGTTTTATATTAAATTTATGTCTTTAAAGGGAAAAAAGATTTTTTTTAAAAAAGAATTTTTTATTTTGAGAAGATTTGAAATATATGTAGGGTTTAATGATTATATAATGTTTTATTTTATTTGTTTTATTATTTTTTGTATATTTTAGTGGCTTGAAAAAGACTATAAGGAAGTAAATAGTCGAAACGTAGCTCTTGAAATTAAAATTCATATAGTCATAATAATAAAAAACAAGTTTTTTAAAGAAAAATTGGTTTGTGATTTTATATTTTGATGAATATTGTTTATACTGACTATTTTTAAAAGAAAAAAGAAGTTCAAGATTAAAGGTTATGCTATGTTAAAATTTTATATGTTTTGCTTTGAAAAAAAAATCATTTCCATTTTATTATTTTTTTATTTGTATTAATACTTATCGTATAAATTATTTAAATGCATGAAATTTAAAGTTGGGTATAGACATTGCATAGATTCGTTAGCGGTTAATTATGTTGCTGTTTCATAGTCGATTGGAATATATATGTCATCATGTCACTGTGGTGTCTTATGATGAACACCATTGGGTTTTTTTGTATTCCCTATGCAATTGACATTATCGATGACTTTGTATTTTGATCGGTTATATTTATTTTGGAATGTTTTTGACCGTGGAATCTGTGCAGCCGATCTATACTCAACATTTTAAAACAAATTTTATAAAATTCATCTGTGTGAACATAATAAATGTTAAATTTAAGTCGGGAATGAATGGCTATATAGTTTTGTAAAGTTATTTTAAGGGAGGGTAATCTTAGGTTATTCGTTTGTAGTTGAATTGGCTTAATGGTTTGGATATATTTGTGTAATTAGTAGATGTAGTATGAGATCCACTATGGGCAGGATTGCATATATATGCCACACACCTTCCGTTTGCCTATGGATGGGTTTGTAAGATGGCAAAGGACAGCAATCCATTCCTATGGAGTTTTATGTTTATTGTTCTACTTGCCAACAGATGTAGCATTCCTGTTGGTGGAGAGACAATGTCTTCTCTAACTCTACTTACTGTTCAGACGTACATTCCTGACAGTATAGTATTTTCTGTTGTCATATTTTCATGCTACATTGAATACATAAATGTATCAGATGGATTGACGTCAGTTTGACTGTGAACTTTTTAGCCTAAGGTTAAATAAGGGATAGAATATTTTCTTTTCAAATACAATCTATATAGTCTATTCATACACGACTCACTAAATAAATATTAAACTCATTATTGAAATCTATTTAAATGTAAAATTAAAGATTAATATAAACATCTAAAATGTTAAACTTATTCCTCAAATTAGAATGATTTTATATGTGCATAAATAAATATTTTTGTATGTTAATTACTGGCAGTGGCTTATTTTATTTATTTTTTAATATTGAAATATAATTAGATAAGATATTATATTATTAAATCTCTGCTACTCCCTGAGTGAGTGACTTGGGCTAATGACCGGAATCAAAATTTAAAAAAAAAAATTTTTTTTTGACTTACGTATCTGCCTACTTTATAAATTTTTCTAGGTTCAAATGCCTAGATGGCGCCCTGTAGTGCAGATCACGTTAAGTCTTTCTCCAGATCGTTACAACTGGATACCCAACTTGGGCCGATCTTTAATAAACACGAGTGCCCTGAGAATTTTAAAAGTGAATCATGCCTGTAATATTTTTTCTGAAATTAGTATAAATATATTTGTTGTATTAATGTAGAGTTACAGTTTGAAATTTTGTCTTAAAGGTACTGCCAGTAAGAAAAATTGCACATGTGTAAAGATAAATACGAGGAATAAAAAGTAATAAATAAAACGTAATTAATAAATATAAATCATAATTTTTTTTTTTAAAAAAGTCTTGTTTAAAATCTAATCGTTTAACTTGCCTAACTAATACTTAAAAGTAGAAGAAAAAAAACTTGGAAGGGAGGGGGCGGAAATTTAGCTGGTAGTAAGGAATCATCAGTCAACATTTTTTTTTATCATTATATTTGTAATTACTGTTTTGTCTTTTAAAAAAAAGGTGTTGTTCTTTTGAAATTTCATATATAACAAATTTGTGTAACGTAATTACTAACACTAAGGAAATTCTTTTTTTTTTTTTAATGTTTTTATTTTTTTGAGGAAGTTTACTGATATGTAACGATATATAAATATGTCGTTACATTAATTTAAAATAAAATCTTAAAGTTCGCAAATAAAAATAAAATCTATTAAAAAAAAACTAAACGCTAAAATTAAAATTTTGTTAAACGCATATATTCGCACAGATTCAAAACTTTTAAAATATTTTTTAAAAAAAACAACAACAAATAAATAAGTATTTGAACGTACTTTTTTATAAAAAAAAAAGTACAAGACTTAAAGATAAAATATTTTTGTAAATGGAAATGATTGTTTATTAATTATCCAAAAGCTGTGTAATCAAAAAGTCAGATCAAAATTAGATAAGGAATAAAGAATTAGCTTGTCCAATATAGAAGCAGCAAATAAAGGCCCGGACCATAACGAAAAAATGGAACAGTGACGTCTTTGTTCATGGAATCCATAGGAGGACTATAAAAAGAAAAATATTGAGTTCCAATGAGTTTTTGTTTTTCAACTTGATTTGGGGAGACGAACGACAAGACGCACTTGTCATCCCCTCTGACTTACTTTTAAAAAAAATGAAAAGACTGTGATACCAGAATGGAACCAGCTAATGCCACCTCTAAAACATTATTTCCAATGGAGATGTTGCGGGAATTAAAAAACAGGAGCATGGACTGTTCTACCGTAAGCTATATTGACATGAACTCTAAAATTAAAAATAATTAAGAACTTTCATTCAAGCTTATAAAGTTCTATCTGACTTTTAAGTTTAAAATCAATTGATAATGTTTAAAATTTTATATGTTTTGCTTTGAAAAAAAAATCATTTCCATTTTATTATTTTTTTATTTGTATTAATACTTATCGTATAAATTATTTAAATGCATGAAATTTAAAGTTGGGTATAGACGTTGCATAGATTCGTTAGCGGTTAATTATGTTGCTGTTTCTTAGTTGATTGGAATATATATGTCATCATGTCACTGCGGTGTCTTATGATGAACACCATTGGGTTTTTTTGTATTCCCTATGCAGTTGACATTATTGATGACTTTGTATTTTGATCGGTTATATTTATTTTGGAATGTTTTTGACTGTGGAATCTGTGCAGTCGATCTATACTCAACATTTTAAAACAAATTTTATAAAATTCATCTGTGCAAACATAATAAATTTTAAATTTAAGTTGGGCATGAATGGCTATATAGTTTTGTAAAGTTATATTAAGGGAGGGTAATCTTAGGTTATTTGTTTGTAGTTGAATTGGCTTAATGGTTTGGATATATTTGTGTAATTAGTAGATGTAGTATGAGATCCGCTATGGGCAGGATTGCATATATATGCCACACACCTTCTGTTTGCCTATGGATGGGTTTGTAAGACGGCAAAGGACCGCAATCTATTCCTATGGAGTTTTATGTTTATTGTTCTACTTGCCAACAGATGTAGCATTCCTGTTGGTGGAGAGACAATGTCTTCTCTAACTCTACTTACTGTTCAGACGTACATTCCTGACAGTATAGTATTTTGTGTTGTCGTATTTTCATGCTACATTGAATACATAAATATCAGATGGATTGACGTCAGTTTGACTGCGAACTTTTTAGCCTAAGGTTAAATAAGGGATAGAATATTTTCTTTTAAAATACAATCTATATAGTCTATTCATACTCGACTCACTAAATAAATATTAAACTCATTATTGAAATCTATTTAAATGTAAAATTAAAGATTAATATAAACATCTAAAATGTTAAACTTATTCCTCAAATTAGAATGATTTTATATGTGCGTAAATAAATATTTTTGTATGTTAATTACTGACAGTGGCTTATTTTATTTATTTTTTAATATTGAAATGTAATTAGATAAGATATTATATTATTAAATCTCTGCTACTCCCTGAGCAAGTGATTTGGGCTAACGACTGGAATCAAAATTTAAAAAAAAAAAATTTTTTTTTTCACTTATGTATCTGCCTACTTCATAAATTTTTCTAGGTTCAAATGCCTAGATGGCACCCTGTGGTGCAGATCACATTAAGTCTTTCTCCGGATCATTACAATATATATATATAATAACCTACTCACACATCATCACTAATGCACATTATATGAGCAAATGCCCAGGGCGCCAGTTCTATTAATGAATAGAACGATTTATCATTGTATCTGATTCATAATTAATGCTGAGACTCTTTTACTTATGTTTATCTTACAGCTTCACTCAGTGGGAGGTTACAGAAAGTTCATAACATATAGAGAATATAAATAAATGAAGGAAGAAATACTATAAGCTATCAAATAAATATAAACCTTTTAATAACTAACCAAATGATACAGGCTAGCAGAGTTTTATTTATTCCATCTAACAAAACATAATTTCAATTTGATCTCTTCCATCATCCAGTTACACTCTATAATAGCTCAATATAACTCTGACAGAATAGAAAAGCACAACACTAAATAACTATTGTTCAGCACTTCTTAATCTAAATAGCTGAATCAATGTTGATTTAGGAACACAGAATCAGATCTCAGGGAATCTATAACACAGTTAGACTAAGAACTATATTAGCCAGTAATTTATAATTCTAAATTATAATAAGATATAATGAAATAAATTGAATAATGTTTACTGGGCTAGCGATTAGATAGTGAAGGAGATAGGGTATCTTTTAATCTCATATCATCATCCAAATAATACTTTAACTAGGCAACACTTTTATAAGTTTATCACGTGGTAAAATATTTCATGTAATGTTTGGATCTAGGCAACAATATTATCTAATATCAAAGCCATAAAATAACATATATTTAATTTTGTAATAGATGTATGAAATATGGAGATGTGGAAACCAGAATTCGAATGCATATAAGAACAACTAGAGACACAGTTTTAAATAATAAACAAAGCTTTTATTTACACTCAAGGTTTGATTAAAAGTAATTAATATCAGAATAAGATTTTTGTCTTAATTTTAAAATTTACAAGCAAATTTATTAATTGAAATTTAGGATTATCCCCATTACATATCACACAATTTATTATTGACATATTTATAAACGTAAATTAGCTAACAAATTATACCTTAATATTCGGACTTTAAATATACCGGCTATCTAAATAATTGTTATCAAAATACAACACTGAATAAATCATACATTATATTATTGGGCACAATATACACTTTTGGAGAGGATATACTATCAACCGTTGGAATAAAACAAATTAATACATTTGTCTATTAAGAGAGCAACTTTAAATAATCTTAATTAAATAATCACTTTAAATACCTACAATTTCAGGCATACAAAATAAAATAGAAACAAATACTAATCATACGGATGATTTGATGATTTCTAACTTATGGCAAATTCAACATGATATATTATATATTGTTTATTTTTAGATATATAAACTTAGCAATATTATACCTTTATATCCGCGATATTATTTACATTATGCGTGTGTGTTACATCCCATGCAATAATAACAGAAAACGATATTTCTACACATTATCAATTTATTCAGGAATTATTAAATAATTATTTAATTTCAGACAATGTCATAAGCCTACCAGCAAATAGAACACTATATTTATTCTAATATTCAATAAAGAATTTAAATTAACTATTTATCCAACCACAGACTGAATTACACCGAGTATATTTTATGATAATACAAACTATACATTCAAGAGGAGTCCAGCACATGAGGAGCAAACAAACTCTTTAACTAATATATCAACAATAACTTATTTGAATCTGAAATATACTATTGGTGGAATTTTTTTCATCACCAAACAAACAATGGGAAAATGTCACTCGACTTCATCAATATCATTTCATAATATGTACGTATGCAATCTAAAATAGGCTCTACTCATGGCAAAATACTTAAAAATATACTAAGGGGGAAAATCTTTCATCCCTACAAACATAGAACGTATCAAGAATAAGTTCCTTTTTCACAGCTTCTACATATCTAGCATTATACCCTGGCAGATAAATACACACAGATAAATAAATCATCCCTTCAACTCTTTAAGATATGACAACATCCGAAATTTATATTGAGAAATAGCTATAAAACTAAATGTTTATTAAGTAAATATAATAATTGCACAAAATAAACACACACATGCATAAATAAGAGTATGAAAAACAATTCTAAGTTATATAACATGCGAAAGTTATGATAGATAAATAGCCCATTAAAATGTAAATTTTTATCTTAAATGAGACATTCAGTTGTTTTAAATTTAAATAATATTAATTATTATGAATGGGTTTTTATACTTTAAACAGCAAAAATCTAATAAATTAAGTTTTATTACCTCTAGCACAATATTCTTTCTTTTTTATTATTCTCTAGCTACTCTTGAAATTAATTCTCACTTTGAGATAAAGAAAGATATATAAGATTGAACCATCTTTAATAATATACCCAAAATATATATGTTTCACTTTCAAATAAAAGAAAAAAACAAATCATATTTAAGCAATAAGATTTTACCAGCATATTCCTCATTTCGTGGATATGCTATCCTGAGAAGTTCTCGAAGCTCACAAATTAAATAGACATATAATAGTAAATACATACAACACTGAATCTGTCTAACTATCTATGATATATACACTATTAAAAATAAATGAAAAAAATAGAGTCATTTTTTTTAAACTTGAGAAAAAAATATATTCACTTGCAAAGTTCCTTTTTAAGCTTAATAAATGATCCAGAGATGAATCCCAAAATGAGTGCATGTTTAAATATGAATATGAAACAAAATAAGTTCTTGTAGGACAAAACAGTTATAATTCACAATTAATTTAGTAAACATCCAATGTCCTTTAGCCATAAGCTAATAGAGTTTACTTATATATCACATATAATGATAAATATTTATGATAATAAATACGTGGAAAGACAGTTTCAGCTATTAATTGGTATATTCTGTTATTTATTTTTAAGCACATCTAAGGTATTTAATTCAATGATAACTTAATATATTTTTCTGCAGAAAATATTTACTTTCATAATTTATAGATTAGTATTTGCATTATTAACTTTAATAAATTGCTGGTGATTCTCCACAGGCAATTTGTATTTCCTTAAGCATTAACACATATATCCGTATATCGAAGAGAACAAAAATATGTAATATTAAAGTCCTTTTATTCGATTTAGACATCTATATTTGGTAAGTAGTAGTAATTAACTATCCTGGTTAAGTCATATTTCTATTTCTTTAATAAAACACATATTATTTTATAAACATAAAACAAGATATAAGGTTAATATTCCGCAATAATTATTAAATATCAAACACATAATCAAGTACACATATCCTTTTAAATTTTAACTTCACTTTTGTATAAGTAAAATATAAGTTAAACAGAGAGCTTATCAAAGTAATTTTTGTTAAACAGGTCTGAATATACATCCATGATGACAAAACATTAGAAACATCACACATGGGACTTAAAAAATTATAAAGTTCTTGCATTTTGATATTCTTTTTAATGGAGATAAATAAACGTACATGAAATAAAGTAAGTTTAACATTATAAAAGCACATCTTTAAACAAAATGAAAGCGTCAATTTAAATGTTTTAATTAGACAAAGGAGGAGAGATTGATACCTTTATATTTATTCAGCCATTCCTCCCATAAAGCTTAAATGTCTGGAGTTTCAATAATGAGCTTCATGAAAAGGCTGCTTTAAAGTTTCACTTTAAACTGTTTTGGAAGAGATATGATCGATAGTAGCAGAAAATAAAAAGTACACTTGTTGAAATTACAAAAGATAATGATAATATGTTTTTTTTTATTAAAAAATCTCCCCCACCAATCAAAAAGGTCACCTGATCAGCAGAAGCTTGACTCCCATGTTTTTTTTCTTTTTTAATCAATTAATTTTTAAAAAATCTTTTCTAAAAAAAAATATTTTGACCTTCACAATTAAGTCAAATCAAATAATAAAAAAATGAACTTTTTTTTTATAACCTTGAAACAAATGAACATCAATCAACTATTAAATAAATGGTTTATAATATTATTTAAGTTGGTCAAATAATTTACTAATTCAAATATCCATTAATCATGAAAGAAGATATATTTTTGCAAAATTATTAAAGATAATTACTGTAATTTAAATGTTTTATTATAAGTGTAATATGTTTTATTGCAATTAGAATATGAAATGAAAATGAGATAATGACAACATTCATACACATATATGCTGCTATGTGAATATTAAATTATTCTAACCAAAACATATCTAATATGTCTATAGGATACCAGGCTATAATATTGGTAAATAAACGGGTGTCAATGAATAATAAATCAGAAAACCATTCAACAAACACCAACACTATCTTATAAATAAATAAAACAAACTTTGCATCAATACAACTACTATCATAACACTTTCTGTAACAATCCACCCCCTTCCCTGTATTAAACACTATCAAAATATAATAATAACAATAAATGCTTGAAAAAATGCTAACCAAATGCACAGTTGGCCCACATGTGAGTTTTTGAACCATTAATAGAAAAATTTTAAGGTGATTTCATTTTTTTTAATACAATGCAGTTATCTATTACTGATCCAACACAGTTTAATTACTTGTGCTCATTCAGAAGGTCACAATATATATATATGAAAATAAATTATGGACATTTTTTAAATATTAATAAAAATGATAACTTTTTCAAAAGTTATATTCAAAAATATATCAACTAAACTTTTTAATTAATACAAATTGAAAGCAAGTTAATATTGATATATGATTTCAAATTAATTTTTTTAAATAATTAAAAACTTAAAATTGAATGTCACATAGTAGTATGTATTAGCCATTATTTTTAATGTCATTATGAATGTAAGAAAAATCATTGCAAATAAATCTCCAAATCTCACTGTACCACTATTTTTAGATTTTACTTCCCATGGATGCTAGAAACTATAGATAGCAGAAAACTTTTTTATAATATTTATGTTTAATATATTTCTACATATCTAAAAGAAAGTTTGATTTTTAACATATCAAAAAAAAAATAATTACACACATACAAAAATAGAACAATGTGCTCACAAAAAAGAAATTCAATGGTAAACTGTGTGTGAGAGAGAGAGAGAAAAACCGGATGAATAAGAATCTGCAGCTCAAAATGAAGAAGTGACTCTTTGAAAGATTATTCATAATAATATTCATACAAACAAGTATGAAATCTATGAATTTAAATTTGCAAATTTTTAATTTTTTTATTTACTATTTTTTCAAACCATGGATTAATTCATGGACAGTAAGTTCATAAATATACATAAAATATTGGAATCATTTTTTTTATTTTTACATGAATGTAAATTAAAATATTTTTTGTGTACTACATTACCTAATTCTTCAAAGACAATATACTTAACTTTTTATCTAAACTGAATATGTCTTTATGCAACAAAAACCTGAAGTACAAACTACATCCCTGCTACTTGGAAGTAATCTTGAATCAGTCTAACTTATTTTCATTATTTATTAAAGTTTCAATTTAAAATAATTTTTAAGAACAATTTAATAATGTATAGATGCCCATTAATTTAGGCAGACATCTAATCTCTCATTTTTTAATGGGTATTATACATTCTTAAATAAATAAACTATGTATAATTTATCATCCACAAATTAAATTAACCTGGTGACTATTTTTTTCGTTTGTTTTATTGGTAGAATATGTAAGAATGCAGTATTTATAAATTATGTGGTTAAATTCAAAATTCATTTATATGTAACAGTTACTCTTTTTTAATTATGCTTTTTATAAGGAAATAAAATATTTGATATCTTTTTAATGAAAGGAAAATAGAGACGGTTAAGAGTGATACTAAATACATTTCTAATTTCTTTATTTTCTGTGGTGGATAATTAACAAGAATCCAATAATAATCTTTTTTTAAATATATATATATTAAATAATTTATTAGACATTAAAATAAATTTTCACATTTATTAAATTCTTTTATAACTTTTTGAAATTGTAACTTTTTGGATATAATCATTAATAATAAATAAACTTGTAAATATAGATTTTGCTCCATATTGCAAACAGACTTAGTATGAATCTCATAGGAGTCATAAATTTTTACTACTTTGTTGCAAAATATATATATATATATTTTGTCATTTATAAATTAATTTTAACTTCCATATTTTTTTATTTTTGAAGACTTTTTTAATTCATTTATTTTATTTTATAAAATGTGTATATTGAAACACTATTTGATTATTAGCAGATTTTTAGTATAAATGATGTAAACTTTAAGCCTTATAATTGAACCTTATTTGATATCACAATCATATGAATAATTTATCCTATTTTATTTAAAATAATTGCATTTGCTATATTTGTTATCTTAATTAAATGTATGCTAAAATAAATTCATACTCTGAAAAACAAAATTCAAAAATTTCTGTATAATCTGTTAATATATATATTATTTGTATTAAGAGGAAAAAACAACAAGAATATGTGACTAATAAATAAAATTATATTATGAGTTATACCTTTGATTTTATTTTAATAATATATATGATTAATATATATATATGTAAATTTAGATCTAATTTTTTTTGTATTTTTATAATTTGATAAAGCAAAAAAAAAAAACCTCCCATTTGTTATGACATACTATTAATTTTTTTCAGTTACTACTTAAAACCCTGATTTAATCTAACCAACTAAAATTAGAATTCGATTGTTTAAAATTTTCTGGAAATACTGTCTTTTTTTATATTGGTCTTTATTTCATGCTTTTTGTCGTTTTTTTTTTTTTTTTTTTAGTTGCAATAAACAAATAGTCAATTAAAAAAATAAAAAAGGTTTCTCAAAGTTTAAAAATATATATCTAAATAAGAATAAAAGATGCTAAAATATTGTCTGAGAATGTTGTAAACAAAAATACACTTTAAATGAAAAAAAAATGAATATTGAAAACAGTTTAAATTTCAGAGGATTTTAATGAACTTTATTTTTAACATTACGATGTTTTTGTTATGTTAATTAAATTTCATTTTCTTCTATTATAAATCAGTATTCAATATATTGTTAGAGGCAATATTTTTAAGACACATAGAATAAAGACATTAGCTTACAATAAAAAGTGCAGAAAAGAAAAAATATATTTATATACTCTTTTTTAAATAAACTTCGTATTTGATTTAAAAGATTAGAAAGGCATAAGAACATCTAGCTTAATAAATTATATTTTTAATATTGAAGGTTCAAGAACAGCTGTTGGTATTTGTTGTTTCTGTTGTTTAATTACCTGGAATGTAAATATTTTATTTTTTTATCTACATATTTATTTTATTCCCTAATATAACGTTTGATAATTTCATTAGAAGAAAGTTTTTATTTCTATTGTTTATTTCATATATTGCGCATGTGTGTGATTTTTATTTATCTCATAGTTATTGTTGCATTATCCATGATGCTATATTTTACTATGAGATCTAGGCTATTATTTATTATGGATACAAAACATGGCTACAGATATACATAAATAAGATTATATATAGTGCCTGTTAATAAATCTCCTAATCTTTAGTTTATGAAATATATGATCAAATATGAGAAGCTCTGTAAACCTCAAGACAAAAATTAAGTTGGTAATAAGGATTTAAATGCATTAACTTAAGATTAATATAAATAATCTTAGAGTAGAGAGCTGTTCTTGTTTTGTCATATAAACTAAAGAATTAAGGGATTTATTATAATTAACATTTCTATCCAGGGAAAAAGGTGCTTACATTTAATAAAAAAATGAGGAAGCATTAATAATATAGAGATTTAGATTCAAAATTTCAGGGTATTTTGAATTTTAATTTTTTAACTTAAATAGTAAAAAGGGATTAAATTTTGTTTCTAATGCATAATTGCATTACTTTCAGCTTTGAATCCCATACTTCACTGGGACAAACAAAATCTATGAACTGGTTTAGTTAGGGGTCATTAGTAAGTGATCTACCATTTGAAAATCCCCCACTATTCAAATTGATTGTAAATGATACCTATATTAGAAAGCTGCTCACTTTATGCGCGCGTGTATGTGTATGTGCATTAAAGCAATTGATCATCTTTGATTAAATTTGGTTATTTTTGGCACTTCATTAAAATAAATTTATTTTAAAATATCAATATTTTGGTCTGAATTATAAACTTTAATTGTTTTCATGTAACTTCTCACTTTGCAGTTAATCTTCTTCTTATATATTTCATTATAATTGTTATTTTTTATGTGATGCTGTTTTTCATTGTATAAATATTTTTTTGCTTCTGTTTTATATGTATTAAGTGAAGTGTTAGTTTTATATAAACACTAATGTTCAGATTTGTTTATATTTTAGATATGACATAGTTTCTAAATGATGAACTGAGAGAAAGTAATCTTAATATGAGTGAAAAATCTAAGCTATTTGAAATAAAAACTGTTGCTAAACAAAGATGTGTATTAGCTCCAACTTAAAGTCTTTGATTTTTATAACAATGATCTTTGGAACTGTTTGTAGGCAGCTTAATGAATCAGAGATCAAGATATAATACAGATTTTAACATGGAAGTTTTAATTTGAATCAATGAAAAGCAAAAACAATAATATCATCTTGGACTCTGAGATTTCTAGTGTGCTAGTAATTTTGCTGCCTTGTTATAATGTTTTGAATGCAGCATATAAAGACTTTGGTTAAATAATTAATATTTAAGAACTCAAGACCTTTATTAATCAGTGACTGAAGAAAAATATTAGAAACTTTAGCTTGAGTAGTTATCAACTTGAGATTTATTTATTATTATAATAATAAAGGTAGCCCTTTTCAGAAATTGAATAAAGTATAAATTCTTAACAGGTACTTGACTCATTGTTTGTGCACATAAATAATTATAAGTACTTGGTACTATAGCTATAACTTTAAGCTGTATCTGATATATCTCAAAGATTTGGCTTTTTTCTTGAGTAATGATATCCAAAATGCATAGAATATTTATTTCAAATTTTCATGAAGATTACTCATAATCCTGGTATAATTTAGACATTTCACAAATTCATCAGTAGGCTCATTATCAATTTTTCTTTTAGGCAAGCAATTTATAATTTCAGATTTGTTATAGTTTTGGTTAACAGATCAGGCAGCAACAGAGTTTTATTCTGAAGGTTCTTATACATAGCAAAGTTTTTACATTGAAAAACTAAATAACGTGACAGTGATAGTTACTACAATTTTAGGAGCCTCTAGCCAATCATCCTGTATCTTACAATAGCTTCATTTAGGGATTCTATAGAATTGATTGAAAAATATAATAAAAAAGTATGCTTTCAAATTTTTTTCCCCATTATTATAAGTAATGCCCAATATAAGAATCAAGCTGGCAATCTCATGATTACTATTGTGGAATCTCTATTATTTCTGGATTCAAGTGAATTCTGTTTAATGTTTTGGACTGACATCAATTCTCATTAACAGATTCTCAATAATTCTGTGTTTTGTATTAAAACCCTGAAATTTTAAATGAAAAACTTTGTAATACATCAGATTTGAGTGTTTTAAAAATATATAGAAAAAAGTGTAAAAGCAGAAATAGTAATATATAATATTAAAAATTTTTATAGTGGAAAATATTGTGTGGTTAATTTATAACAAAGATATCTTCAAACATCATAGATAATGTATAAGTCTTGTCATATTATTGTCTGATTGGTAAACTGGTAAAAACTAATCCATTTTTACTTTTGGCCTATGATTTTATATGGATAATTAATTTAGACAATAATAATTGGGAAAATAAAATTGTATTCACTCCTAGCTACAAACAATGTCTTGTTGATCTTGTTATAAATTAATATCTCATGGCAGAGTCACTAATATTTCAGTTGCATCCAAAGATTAATTCATTTTTATCAGCTTAGCAGTTACATATTAATACTGCAACACTTGTCTCTTATTTGCATATGGTGCTGACAAAATTTTTTGTTTCAAATATATTTCACCTTTATTGTTTAAAGGAGATTCCCTTGAGAACAGATTGAGATTGTTGATTGTTATTGGTATTGATAAGTGTTGATTGCATTTGTATATCCAATATATTAATATAGGTGACACCCTGAAGATAACATTATATATTTCTGTTAATTAAAGGGAGACCCTTTCATTTAAAGAAACTGAGCAGAGCAAATTTCTAAAGTCCATGGTTGTGCAGCTCCTGAACATTCATTTGCAAGCATGGTGAGTTTATAGGCCTTTTACCTCTAAGTTTAAGATCAAGAAACACCATGGTCTTTCTTATCAATTGCTTGATAGCTCTTAACTGAAATATAAGTTGAAATTTTTTGAAAGTAGAATGAATGTGTGATTGAATGAAAAAAATATTTTTTTCTAAATAGATATTTACAATTATGATGGACAAAAATAAATCATGGCAATTATCCCTTGATTACATACACAGGATGTCATTTGATGATGATGATGATCTTTTAAGCAATTACAACTGCAGATTATTTTCAAGTGAAGGAAGATTGCAAGAATTGAAAGAACTGTCTCATATTAAATGGGACATTATTGGACTTAGTGAAGTTAGAAGAAAAGGTGAAGAGTGGGCAGGTATTGTATGACAAAGGCACATATATTAGAAATATAAGGGTAGTAGGATTCATTATAAATAAAAAGTGGAAGAACAACATTGTGGTGATTGATGGTGTATTGGACAGAATGGCAAAATCAGTTACTCAAGTTTGAGATAATTCAGATTTATGTTCCAACAAGTTCTCACAGTAATGAAGTAGTAGATGATTTTTATATGCATGTACAAAAGGCTTTTGATCAGACCAAACAACATTTTAAAATTGTTATGGGAGACATTAATGCTAGAATTGGTAAATAACTGAAAGATGAAAGAGTTGTAGGTAAATTTAGTTATGATGATAGAAATGAAAGAGGACACAGACTTGTGAAATTTTCAGAAAAAAAAAACCTTATATTGTGGATTCTTTTTGTGAGAAAAATGTTAAAAATAAATGAACATGGAAGCATCCAAATGAAGATTCAGCAGAATTGGATTATTTTTTGACTAATAAAAAATACATATTTCAAGATTGTAATATTAATACAAAACTAGGAAAACAAATATTATTAAAAAAAAATTAATATTTCTAATATGCAGAAACATTGTAATGAATTTAAATGAGAACTTGCAAATCATTTTCAAATATTAACAGATTTTGATCATGATTCAGATTTGAATGAAATCAATAGGTAAATAACATATACTTTTAAAACCTGCAACAAAGATGGCTGGTTGAAAAAAGCAGCAATGACTAATAAAATTTCCACTGAGATGAGAGAATTTTTGAAGAAGGAATATGATGCACTAAGAAGGATTGAATATCTCCAATTTTGTAAAATGGTGCAAAAAAGAGTTGATAATGATATAAGAAAGTATAATTGTGAACTATCAGGAAAAGCTATAGAAGAAAATAAAAGTCTCAAAAGTGTAAACAACATTTTGATAGTGGTGGGAAACTTATTTATGTAATAAGAAAAAAAAGATGGAACTATTACTAAAAAAAAAAGGTGATATCATGAAATGTGTAGAAGAGTTTTATCATGAATTGTATAGTAATAAAGAACAAGGAAAAGTACCTCCTACAACTAATATATTTTCTGAATTACTGAGGATTTTAAATGAAGAGATATACAATTAAATTTATGAAGGAAGTGAAAGCTCCAGGTGATGATGGAATTATAATCAATATCTTAAAAGAAGCAGTGCAAGATTAGAAAATTTTTTTGGCAAAGTTATATACCAAATATATAAATGATAAAGATCTAACAGGTTATTGGGAAAATGCAATAGTGATATTAATATTTAAAAGAGGTGATAAAGAAGATAATAGAAGTTCCAGACCTATCAATTCTATACAAATTTTTACCAAGATAATTACAACTCACAACAAATTTTGGATTCCAATCAATCAAAAAAAAAAAAAACAAGCTGAATTTAAAAGTGGTTTTAGTATAATCGATCATATCCAAGTTATAGAATGGATCAATAAATATGAGTTGTCATTATGCTTTGTAGATTTCATAAGGCATTTGATGTGATAAGCATTTCTTCAGTAATTAAAGCATTGAATCATCAAGGTAAAGACCCAAGACATTGTCATATACTGAAAAATATTTATAAAAATGTGACAGCAATAATTGAATTATATAATGTTAATAAAAAAAAGAATAACATTGAGAAGGATATATGACAAGGTGAGTCTATATTTCCAAAATGTTTTATTGCAGTTTTGCAAGTATTTTGTGAATGAAAATTGGAAGCTAAAAGAATAAAAGCAAATGGAGATTAATTAAGTCATCTATGTTTCACAGATGATTTTATTGTTTTTGCAAATAATGCTTCAGGAAATGTTGCAAGAATTATCAGATGAAGTAAGATAGTATGACTAAAATTAAACATTAAAAAGACTAAAATAATGTTCATTGGATTTTTTCAAAAGTTGAAAATGATGAGTTAGAAGAAGTTAACCAACTATAAATATCTTAATCAGATTATCACTATAGATGGAAACAATGGATGAAGTTAATCATAGAATTAAACTTAGTTGGAGTGCTGGTCATTAGTAAATATATTTTATCAGTTAGTCACTTATGAGAAGAGCAATATAGAGACTTCAGGCCACTCAAAGGAATATGGAGAGATGTATGTTAGAAGTAACAAGGAGATCAACAACAAAATATATGTGTAAGAGAAAATATTGTTTTTACTGACATTGTTGAAAAAAATTAAGAGACCAAAGTGGAAGTGGGCTGGACATATTTTTAGAAAATATAATAACTGATGGACAACTGAAATCTTAAACTAGATTCCAAGAGATTGTAAAGGACCTACATAGAGATCACATGTGAGATGTATGTGTGAAATAAGAAAGTGTGCAATGGTGATGTGGAGAAGAGAAGCTAGAGATCAGAGAAGATGATTTGAACTTGAAGAAAATGACAAAATGTTGAATAATTGATGTAAAATATATTTTTAGTGATTAAATTAATAAATAAAACTAAAACTTAAGCAGAAAATTGTATAATTATAAATGAATGATAGCATATATATATATATATATATGTGTGTGTGTGTGTGTGTGTGTGTAATAGGGAGCATATCAATACTTCAAACAATATCTTATTTAATAAGTGCAGTAAGAGAAAATATTTAAAAATCTCTATCTAGAATATTTCTATCCCCAGACCAATTGGTTTTAAGCTTATAACTCACCTCAGTGAGGAGCTAGAACATTTAGACTAGATCTAAAATATCAACTCAAAACCCAACACTTATTTAATATGTAACTATTGAGAAGAAAATCTGAAATTTTCAGACATAAAAATATCTTTAAATCCAGTTATCTAACTCAAATAGCTATATGGGACTGAACAAAATTCAGATCTACCATATATTAATAACCTTAGCATCAAAGCCTTAAAGATAAAATTAGAATCAATAAATCAAGTCATATATAAAGTGATATTGCTTTTAAAAAGCTTGTATTTACAAAGATGTAATATAGGGAGAATACCAATAGCTCAAACAAGCTCTTATTTAATAAGTACAGTAAGAGAAAATAATTTAAAATCTCTATCTGGATTTTAAAGACATTTTTATGTCTGAAAATTTCAGATTTTTTTCTCAATAATTACATATTAAATAAGTGCTGGGTTTTGAGTTGATATTTTAGATCTAATGTTTGAATGTTCTAGCTCCTCACTGAGGTTAGCCATAAGATTGAAACCAATTGGTCTGGGGATAGGAATATTCTAGATAGAGATTTTAAATATTTTCTCTTACTGCAATTATTAAATAAGAGCTTGCTTGAGCTGTTGGTATGCTACCTATATTACATATTTGTAAATACAAGCTTTTTAAAAGCAATGTCACATTATATATGATTTGCTTTATTGATGATTTTATATATATATATAAATCAGTTTACTAATTAGAAGTTTAAAATTGATAGATAGTAAAATGACTTTCAGTTATAAGAGGTATCAATCTATTGTTTTTAATCCAAGAAGTGTTTTTCACTCCACCCCTCTCCCCGCTAAATGTTATTTTATTCTTCCTTTTTACTTTACAAGCTTTAATCATTTAAGTTGATATAGGACCAGATTTATCACACTTTTCTTATATTTTTGTTATATGGCAAGTCATTTCTTTATGCTGACTTTGATAATGGGTTTTGTGTGTTTGGGCAATGAAATTTCATTTTTCAATTATATGCACAATAATTTTGATGTGTCAATATTGAAAGGAACAATCTATTATTCATTTCAATAAAAAAAAAAATTTCTAAGCATTCAAAGTGATATGTAAATTTGTTTTTTTTTTTTTTTTGTTTGTTTTTTTAAAAAAGAACTGAAACAAGTTGTTCAAGAAGGAACTAAATTTTAAATAATATCAGTTTTTGTTTCTTATTCAATCAAATTAGATTTTTTTCATCATTCAGACTTATCAAACATCTGTTATGTTTAGTTAATAGAAATAAAAGAAAGTAACAACATCATCTAGCTATGTCTAACCTGAATACTTGGTCTATTTCAAATAAGAACTCTGGTGAAAATGCAAAACAACACTCATTTCAGCTAGCAGAGATGGAACTTGTAAAAGTATATTATAATCCCATATAAACTATTTAATATTTATCAGAAAGAATAAATAAAGAACAGCTATTTTATTTTGTAAAGACTGTGAACTTTATTCTAACTACTTTGAGTTTATATTTAATGTTATTATCCAGATATTATGTATAGAAATTGTCAGTTTAAAAAAAACATTTTGTTAATATATATATATCCACAGATGGCGTCCTACCAAGACTGCCAATCAAGCGTATGTTTTGTTTACACAAACGTCAGAGTAGTTAGTATATATATATATTGTAATGGAAACTATATGGTGGCTTACAATTGGACAAGCCAAATATAATGGAACGTCTATTAGGTATTCCATTAAAATTAAAGAATGAAGAAAAACAAAATTATTCCAGTTATATTTAAATAAATTGTTTAAATGCCCTTCCAGCTAGCTATACATAAAACAAATCTAAAATCATGTAAAGCAATGAGACCTATCTTTATAATTTATTTTTAAGGTTGATGTGACTAACTAATCAAATATATATATTAGAAACAATAGGACTTTTACTAAATTCAAATATACACATCTAACTATGTAAATTTATGTACCTCTAAATATATAAATGAATAATAATATGTGTAAGTGACCTACAAACCAAATAATAAATGAAATATGAAATTATCTTTTATTATTTATAAATTCAATTAATTTCATAATAACTTTGGCATTAAAAGAAAATAAGAATAATATAGTATCGCTCTTTTAAATAATTACAAAGGCATTATTTATAAAAACAAATAGTACATCCTTTATTTTATGTTATAGTTCAACTTTAAATAATATTGATGTTTTAAATATAAATACAAAGAATAACTATATGTATATACTTGTAATAAGTATATATAGATTAAATATATAAAGACATATTTTTGCCTAACCATTATAATATAAATATAATAGTTCATATACAATATCAACTTATAAATTACATTTTAAGATTTTTAAATTATTTAAGATAATTATCTGAACATCTGTTATACGTCTAATATTATTATAAAACAAGATGCTTAAATTGACCACTTATAAAACGTTGTATTTTATAATGAAAAATAAAAGTAAATAAAAAAAAAATATATCAATCTCAAAAATATATTTATATATTATTCATACATATATAAAATTATTAAATACCTTTTAAAGTTCATTTAGATAATTTTCCTTTCAAAAGTTAATTTATTCCATGAGTTCTTTTATCCGTTTACTTTTATTATTAGAATGCATTCTATCGAAAGGCGAAAAAATTATTATATTAAAGAAAATTGTTAATCCTTAGATATATGCATATTTTATCCGTTTTAAAATTTCCTTTTTTTTAAAAAAAAATAAATAAACAAATTAAAATGTTAAATCCAGCATGTCAATTCCAATTACTTCCAGATTATGATTAAATTGACGATTATACATTTAAGATAGCTATATCAAGTTTCAACTCCAGACGCGACGAAATTTATACATTGAATTTTTTTATTTAGTTGTTCCATTGAAAATTGCCTTGGAATAAATGAAAGTGATGATGCAGCCTCCTGGCTGCGATTCTTGATTAACCTGCCATAATTTATGTATTTACCATAAGATATATATATATTATTTCAGTATTTTGAAGAATAGTAAATTTTATAGAAATAAAGTACAATAAAATCTTTATTTTTCAGTTGTTTGTTCTATATCTATTCCAATAATAATATATAATAATAATGGCTTCCTTATTGTTGTTGCTGTTGTTCCATGCGCCAGCAGATGCTATTTTAAAACTCATGTTATATATGTTCTCTTTTTAAAACAATTAACATTAAAATAAAAATAAAATATCAAGTATATATATAAAAAATATTAAATTGAAAATTTGACATCTTTAAAAATATACATAAATAATTATTTATTGCATTTAATAATCATTATAAATAAAATAATTTTTTTATAATCTATAATTTATATGTCCTTATTTATTTCAATAATTAAATGTTTATAACGATGTACTATCAATATATATAAATAAAATAATAACTTCAAATAATAACTATATTTAATAAACATAAAAGAAAAATTTAAATATTTCATATGTAAACATCAACTTAAAGAGATTTTTTTTTTAATAACAAATGACAATTTAAAAAAATATAATATCGACTTATCGATATTTACAATACCCTCTAATCCACCGAAAAAAAAAATGTCTTTGCAGATAACTAATGAATTATGAGATATCGAAAAACTTCTCAAATTTGAGTTTAATTTTGGCTTTGCCAATTTCTTTTTCTTTATCAATAATCTTTCTACCAATATTTAAATTGAATACTTTTTTATTTCTCTCAAATTTTAATAAGATATATCTTACGAACTTTGTCCTACTAGCATACTTGTAAAATAGGTCTTTTCTATTGCAGTAATGGTACAAATTATCACTCAAATATTCATGTTCTAATATACATAAAAATATGCTTTCTTTGTACCACACAAAATTACCATGATACTGTTCTTGATATTGACTTTGATAAACACATTCTGTTCTTTCTAGTAATTTTTGAGAGTTAATTTTAATCTTTTCTGGTGAACTTAATTCAACTTTTAAAGTTTGAACACTTTCATTCATTTTATTATAATGCATTTTTATCTCTCCTAACTCTAGAGCATTAATGTCTAACCATTGAAAACCTAACTGTCCAATTTCTAAATTGTCAACAGTGTCCTTTAATCTTTCACAACTTAATTCTTCATTTTTAAAATTTTTTTCATTTACTAAATCTATCAATGGTTTATCTTTTTCTTTATCATCTATTTCTTGTATACGATTAGAAGTAACATCATTTACTACATTAATACGTTCATTTATATCTTGTAATTTATTAATATCAATCAACTGTTCCTCTTGCTGCAATCCCACAGCAATTTTAACTTCAGCAGAGATAGTCGTATATAGGTTTTTAAATGAAGATTCATTATCAATTTTCAATGCTTGGAACTTATCCCATAATACTTTATTATCATTAATAATCTTTTCCTCAAATTCCCCATGTTCTTTCTTAGACTCTTCTAATCTGGCCATAATTCCTTGATTTTCTTCCTTCATTTCATTATTTATTTCTTCAATTTTTGCTTTTAAAGAATTAGCTTCAACCATTGTCTCTTCTCTATATTTTTCTATCTTTTCATCAAATTTTACTTCTACTCTTCTAACACTATTATCTACCAAAGCTTTTAATTCATTAGAATTGATTTTCATTTCTGCTCTAAGATCTTCTTTTAATTCATTAGAGTTTATTTTCATTTCAGCTCTAAGATCTTTTAATTCATTAGAGTTAGTTTTTAAACCAATTTCTAGTTTCTGGGAAAGTTCATCAGAATTTGTTTTTAAGTTAGATTCTAGTTTCTTAGAATTTGTGTTCATCTCATCTCTAAGATCTTTTAATTCTGCTCTAAAATTTTCCATAAATTCTCTTAAATCAAAATCACCACTAACTGACATTTCACTACTGTTATCCATTATTACTAGAACTATAATATTATATACAAAAAAAAAAAAAAAAATCCAAGATATATATATATTTATTTCTATATAGTAATTATCACAGATCAAGGGCTCACCATCTCCAATCATTATTCCAACAAGCAATTATTTAACTAAAAAAAAAAATACAAGCCTTTTTTAATCTTATAATACATAATAGCTATCTGACAATCTAAATTTTACTTATTTGAACTCATGAACTTCTTGGCTTAAAAACAAAAAAAAAATTTCATCTATCACCATAATATCAACAAATTTTTCTAAAATATATATAGAAAGGGAGTAACAACTGATATCACTAAATAACATTCATTTATATTTAATGATAATAAATATTCTACACTTATATCATATTAAAATGTGGATACTTCATATCAAATTCAATATAACCTTGAAATATTTAAAAAATACAACTAAATGTTCACATGCCTTAAAAATAACTAATTTGATAATATAATGAGACAACTTTCTCATTCAAAATAATGGTAGTTAAATATAAAATACTTAAATTGATACCTATAAATTTTCTGGACCTTAAAACTTAATACCATTTTATATACATAAAAAAAAAATATCCACTTCACTAATTATTAACTTTTGTGCCCGAAATATTTTAATAAAATTGTACTAATGCAATTTATTATCAACAAACATTCACTAATTGAACTTCATGTTTAAAAGTCATTTATAATGAAAATATAATATTACTATACTTGTTTTTAAACCTTAATTAATAATCAATGTAATAGATTATTTGTTACAAACAATAATCAATTAATCTAGTCCTTAAGTTTGGTGTTATATATTTAAGTTATATACTTATCTATTCCTCCAAAGATCTGATAGATACTGACAACCAAAAGATTGATTAGCACTTTACAACTTTGATGTAGATAAAAGAATTCAATCATTATTCCCAAAGCATACAATGTTTCATAAACACTTAGATGATTATCACATTTCATTCTATCCAATTTACTACAACCCATAATAATTTTCTGAAAACACTATTACATTACCCTGCTTATATTTAAGTCTTAGGGGCTATTATTTATAAAATATTTCCTTGCTCATCTTTAGGAGACTTAGAGGCAAATATTATACATACATCAAAATAATTATACCTTACTCTCTCTGGAGTTTTAAAGATAAAATCATGGCAGGACCACTGTTAACTGCTTCATGATAAATAATAATAATAATAAACATCAAAATTTGGGTTGGAGCAATGAATGAGATCAATCAATACAAGTGACATGAATGCACTACATCCCTAAGACAATGACAAAAAAATTCCCCATCCAACATCAATACTTACAATAGAACCAACCAAACTCCAACAATCAAATATCCCATCCAACCTTCAAAATTATAGATTTTCTACAACATAAACTTTCCAAATATGGACAAAATTATTACGCTATAATTTAACACCATCAATATAATTCCTAAATTGAAATTAAACTGCTTCATGACTATATTTATCTTTCATCATTAAAAAAAAAATACAATAACAGTAACCATCACCATCTAAACATAAGGCCAAAATATTTCTATTTATAAAAAAAAAATTAAACACACAAAAATGCTTCTCTTTCTTTAAACTATATATCTCACATAAATATATATACTACACATCTCTCAGGTATGTGGGGTATTTCAAGCCCTAATTAGCTTATTTCGAGCCCTAGTTGTTGCGCCAAATGTAATGGAAACTATATGAGGCAGCCCCACGATTGGGCAAGCCAAATGTAATGGAAACTATATGGTGGCTTACAATTGGACAAGCCAAATATAATGGAACGTCTATTAGGTATTCCATTAAAATTAAAGAATGAAGAAAAACAAAATTATTCCAGTTATATTTAAATAAATTGTTTAAATGCCCTTCCAGCTAGCTATACATAAAACAAATCTAAAATCATGTAAAGCAATGAGACCTATCTTTATAATTTATTTTTAAGGTTGATGTGACTAACTAATCAAATATATATATTAGAAACAATAGGACTTTTACTAAATTCAAATATACACATCTAACTATGTAAATTTATGTACCTCTAAATATATAAATGAATAATAATATGTGTAAGTGACCTACAAACCAAATAATAAATGAAATATGAAATTATCTTTTATTATTTATAAATTCAATTAATTTCATAATAACTTTGGCATTAAAAGAAAATAAGAATAATATAGTATCGCTCTTTTAAATAATTACAAAGGCATTATTTATAAAAACAAATAGTACATCCTTTATTTTATGTTATAGTTCAACTTTAAATAATATTGATGTTTTAAATATAAATACAAAGAATAACTATATGTATATACTTGTAATAAGTATATATAGATTAAATATATATAAAGACATATTTTTGCCTAACCATTATAATATAAATATAATAATTCATATATAACTTCAACCTATAAATTACATTTTAAGATTTTTAAATTATTTAAGATAATTATCTGAACATCTGTTATACGTCTAATATTATTATAAAACAAGATGCTTAAATTGACCACTTATAAAACGTTGTATTTTATAATGAAAAATAAAAGTAAATAAAAAAAAATATATCAATCTCAAAAATATATTTATATATTATTCATACATATATAAAATTATTAAATACCTTTTAAAGTTCATTTAGATAATTTTCCTTTTAAAAGTTAATTTATTCCATGAGTTCTTTTATCCGTTTACTTTTATTATTAGAATGCATTCTATCGAAAGGCGAAAAAATTATTATATTAAAGAAAATTGTTAATCCTTAGATATATGCATATTTTATCCGTTTTAAAATTTCCTTTTTTTTTAAAAAAAAAAATAAATAAACAAATTAAAATGTTAAATCCAGCATGTCAATTCCAATTACTTCCAGATTATGATTAAATTGACGATTATACATTTAAGATAGCTATATCAAGTTTCAACTCCAGACGCGACGAAATTTATACATTGAATTTTTTTATTTAGTTGTTCCATTGAAAATTGCCTTGGAATAAATGAAAGTGATGATGCAGCCTCCTGGCTGCGATTCTTGATTAACCTGCCATAATTTATGTATTTACCATAAGATATATATATATTATTTCAGTATTTTGAAGAATAGTAAATTTTATAGAAATAAAGTACAATAAAATCTTTATTTTTCAGTTGTTTGTTCTATATCTATTCCAATAATAATATATAATAATAATGGCTTCCTTATTGTTGTTGCTGTTGTTCCATGCGCCAGCAGATGCTATTTTAAAACTCATGTTATATATGTTCTCTTTTTAAAACAATTAACATTAAAATAAAAATAAAATATCAAGTATATATATAAAAAATATTAAATTGAAAATTTGACATCTTTAAAAATATACATAAATAATTATTTATTGCATTTAATAATCATTATAAATAAAATAATTTTTTTATAATCTATAATTTATATGTCCTTATTTATTTCAATAATTAAATGTTTATAACGATGTACTATCAATATATATAAATAAAATAATAACTTCAAATAATAACTATATTTAATAAACATAAAAGAAAAATTTAAATATTTCATATGTAAACATCAACTTAAAGAGATTTTTTTTTTAATAACAAATGACAATTTAAAAAAAATATAATATCGACTTATCGATATTTACAATATATATATATATTATTGAAGTGCATAATTTTGCAACATCTATGTTCACATATAAATTGTCCAAGTCTTAAATAATTATAGTTAATAATGCAGTTACATCCATTAGGCTCATTCATTCATAATTATCTCTATATATAATTAATGAGAAATAAATTTTATGTAGATGAATTTATATTTATACTGTTGTTTGTTCACTATTAAATAGTTACATATATTCACATTTATCTAGTTTTAATTAATTAGAGATTGTTCCCAGAATAAGATGTTCCTGTATAAATTGCTTTATTGAATTAGGGTTAGGATACAAAAGGACACTTTTATAGTTCTTGTTAGATAAAGATGTTTTATTGAATTAAAATAGAATCAAAAGCCCATTCCTTACAGTTATTGTATAAAAGTTTATTGAAGTAGGGTTAGGACCTGAAACATTATCTTTATAATTATTGTTATAAAGATAGTCTTGATGTCTATCTCATATAGAAAATATGTATGTGTTGATATTATGAATCAAAGAAATGTTTTATATTTATTGGTTCATACATAGATTTATATTTTAAATTTATGGAAGTTTGGGTTTGATGTATGATAAATGTATTTTATTATCTATAATTAGATTAATATTATAAAGTAATTGAAGATTAAAATTAAACCTAGCAATGAAAACTTGGACATTTATGTGTATTAATTATCTCTTTGCATGCATATAGAATATGACCATGATGTATCAAGATTAAAAGGGCTTTGTTAAAAGAAAAATAAATTGTACATTAATTAATAAACATATTTGTAATCTAACTCTTGTTGAATAATTTGTTAATTTTTTTTATTGTAAGATTGTGTAATATACCTTCATTCATCAGAAGTATCTTGTGTTCTTTGTGATCTAGCCTGGTATTACAAACTGGGGATTATATATGGTGGTTATCATTTTTTGATAAAATATAATATTGTTTTAAGTATATATGTATTGATTTATTTTCTTATGCTTACAGCCAGATGGTTTAACAGATTGGGAATTCTTAGGAGATTCCTTGAAGAACTATGATCTATAATGAGATGCTTGAGAAATGAGTATAAGTAGCCTTATTCAGACTTTACCCTGCTTTCTCCTACTTATGTAGAAGACTTTTAAAAAGTGATCAAGAAAAGTTTGTTTTTCAAAAGCTCTATAGATTGGCATCACTGTAAAATTGTTTATTTAAGTTTTTCATGTAATTTGATTACCAGCAAAAATGATGTTACATTCAAATAGTGGCAAAGCAGAATTGGAAACAAAAAATACATGGAATTTGGGATCTTTGCTTGAAATGAATGAATCAATACTTAATCAGAAAACAATGCTAAAGTATTAAGTTTTAAGAATGATATAGTGATCCTTAGAGAAAATTTGCATTGAAAGCAAATTTAGATAAAATACATAAATTACACTTGGTGGATGAACAATTACACTTATGAAGGAGAGCTACATGATTATGGGTTTGCAGTAAGATCTTACTTAGTATTTTCTGTTCTTAACATTTCTACATGTCATATAAATAAAACCAGTAATATTACAAAAATTATTTACACAGTGCAAATATGGTTATTTCATCATTATTTATTCTTCAGTGGAAGCTGTCAGATAAAAGCAAGAAAATAGAATTAAAGATGAATGCTAAAACATCTAAGTTTATTTAATGACTGTCAAAAAAGTAGAAAATAAAGGTGGATAGTCATAAATTAAAAATAAAATCAAGTATAAATATAGTCTAATTACTATTACATCTGAATGCATATTGAATGATGTTAATCATAAAATTTAATTTAGGCTGTTTTTTATATAAGTAACCTAATATTGAAATAAAATGCACATTTGAGCTTGAAAGATTTTTAATAAATGTGTTTTACTCATGATTATTTATGAATCTGAACTTGTATGTTTGATAGAAGAACAATATAAAGAATTCAGACTACACAATAAAATATGGAAATATGTGGGTTGGTAAAACAAGAAAAGACTAAAAGCGAAATACATGAATGAAAAGACAATAATATCAGTGGCATCATTAAAAGAATTAAAAGATTAAAATATAATTGGGATGGATATGACACTTGAAGAGAAGATATCAGTGGATAATTGAAGTTGTAAACTAGCTTCCATGAGATTGCAAAAATGTGGAAAGAAATTATAGGGTAAATAAATGGATCAAATAAAGAAGTTTTTTATACTGAAATAGGGAAGGAAAATTTTGGATAAAAAAATAGGTTGAACTTGGAGAGACCTTTGCCATGCAATAGAATGTCATTGGTTGAAAATGATAATAATTAGTTGATATAAATTATACATCTATATAAACAATAATTACAAAGTAAAATGTATATGTATTACAAGTTAAAGTGGTTTACTTGTCACAAGAGTAAGTAATTTTTCAAATGTATTAATAATAATAAAATAATTCAATTTGATTTCTTTGTGGTATTAGCTGCACATTAATATCCTGGGACTGGTTCAGAATTTACAATAGTGACTAGTTAAGATACATACTGCTGAGTTGATAGGCACTCCAAAGAAAGTACTTTTGACAAAGAATGGGCATAAAAATAATAATAGTTATAAAAAAATCATTATTTTAATTATTTGCTAAATATAGCTTAACATGTGCAAATTTTAGTAGTCATAAACTCTTCAAGATGTGAATGAAGAAAAAAATTTGGAAGTCAAGAACCTGCCATGATTTAACTTTTTTGTTGTTTTTTTAAACAGCCTAATGTATCTAATTTGATAACTATTTTTTATGTTTCTATTTTTAACAAAAAAAAAAAATCTTAATTTTTTTAAATTTTATTAAAAATATATATATAAAATAAAAATATTTTAAAAATAATGTATCAATTGTGCAAATAAAAAATAGATAATGAAGAAACAATCTTCAAGCAAAAAATGTATTTTAATGAAAAATAATTATTTTCTACATTTTGGAGAATAAGATAAATTTTGGTAAAGAATATATTCAAGTAAAAATATTCTTTGAAGTATTCCATTATTACCCCTGGTGGCAATTTTTGTCAATGTTCAATTGTAATATAAAACCTACATTCTATGCAAAATCCCAATAAATTCAATTTGATTTCTTAGAAATGTAAATTTGCAAAAACAACCATTCTAAGAAATAATTTCAAGTTTGCAAATATTGGAAAAATGAATACTTAGTGAGAACAAAAAGCATTTTTCTCATTGGACAGTGGGAAGAAAAGAAATCAAGCATGTAACTCAGGAATATATAACAAAATCTTTGTTAATTGAAATTTATTTTTAAAACATGAATAAATAAATCTATAAAATGTATAAAATATTAAAATTGCATTTATAATATTTAGAATATCTTAAACTATCCTGCTATGCTATTGGTAGCTAAAAGCTGTCAATTTTACAAGTACTGGTTGTAATTTTTTTTTTGTTAACATTACAGCCAAATTTTTTAACTTCTATTCTTAAAAATAAATCATATAAGAATAAAATCAAATTATGTAATTTGGATTTTAAATAATTTTTATACAATTATTATGCAAAATAATCAAATATTTAATAAACTATACAAAAAAATTTATGATCTGTGTTATTTTAAAAAGTTTCTCAAAGCAACCTCACAAACGAGAACAAAGAACTATCTATAAAGGTAGAACTAAACACATGGAGACTGGACTAAATACATTTTGATGTTTACAGACCATTGAAAATACTGACCTCTTCAGATTTTTTTTAAATTAATAAATCAATGTTCAAGGTTTGCTGTTTTAAAAAAACTACAGAAATATCACTAATGTTGGTTGTAGAAAAGAATTTTAAAGCAAGTGAACTATTACACATTTCTGAAATAGACAGTCACATTAAATATTTAGCCTCATAATCAAGTTAATTTATATTTACAAAATGACAAAAATAGTAGTAACTTTCGTGTATATTGGACATTTCTTTTTTGATAGTAAGCATTTTATGTTTATTATTAATAAATTTTTCATTGATCAATTTCTGCTAAAAACAAATTTATTTAAATAAGAGCTAAATGTAGGTATCATATTTACTAATGACTAATATTTAATTTTACAAAAATAAATTGTGTATAGAGTTACTTTTATTGTTTTTATGAGTTCAACAAAAACCAAAATTCTGCGAATATGCTGGGTATCTTTTTCGAATTGATTTGTTATTGATAGATACTGAAATCTATATATTTTAGTCAGAATTAAACTTTAGACATTTTAGTATAAGTTTTTGTTGTCAAATGATTGCACAATCATTGAACAAGCACAATATATAGGTGTGATTGAATCATTTTGGGCCCAATTGCAAGACTAGTCTGGTCTTTGTGGGATCATTAGTCTAAGAGTTAAAGATGATTTTCTATTCTGGGTAAAGTTTATTTTCCAGAAAAAGAAAGTTTGAAAATATGGATGATTATAATTGCATGAAAAGAGATTGCATAGTGAATTAGGTGTATTAACTGTTATTTTACATATTTATTGTATAGAAGAGAAGTTTGTAACTTCTCTGAAAGTATGGAAAGATAATAACACTAATTAGTATGTATTTACATGAGACAAAACTCTCCATACTATAGTGCCACTTAATGCAAGCCAGAGTAATCAATGGATGCGGAAAAGTTTGTGCATAAAATGCCTATCTTGTGCCTACTCACCTAATATTCCCAGGCTAGTTTCTAGCTTGTGGCTTTCATCAGTGAGGAGCTTTGTATCTAAGAGCACTGCACCTAGATATTAGAGTCTAATGCCACCCTCCAGCAGCCATCTTTTATTTTTTAGTTAACTATAAAGCTTTGAGTCCAAAATGAAAACACAATAATGTTTGCAAGCTACACTCATTAGTTTGTATAGTTGTATAGATATAAACTCCGTTCAGCATCCATACTTTTGGTATCTTTGGTTTTTTAATAATCATAGTCACCACAATTCTATTGGGCAGGATTGGTATTAAGCCATCAAACATCACATGATCACCATTCTTTATGCTTACACAAGCTGTTTTTCACAGAAGCAAAACTATTCATACAGTAGCAATCTTTAGTGCAAACCAGAGTATTCAATGACTGCAGGAAAGTTAGTGCATAAAATCCCTATCAAGTAAAAGGTGATTTCTGGAGTGTTGTATTAGATCCTAAGATCTCTGTGTAGTCTTCTCAGATCCAAGGTTCTTCACTGATGAAAGCCACAGGCTATAAACTAGTCTGGGAATATTGGATGAGAAAGTATTAGCTAGGGATTTTATGCACTAACCCTTCCTTCATCCATTGCTTACTCTGGCTTATACTGAGAGATGCTACTATATGAAGAGTTTTGCTTCTGTGAAAAACATTTTGTGTAAGTATAAAAAATGGTGATCATGTGATGTTTGATATTTTAGTATGTATTTAGTTTTTCAAATATGATAATGTTGAATCCATGTTTGTATAGGCAGACTTTTATTGCATGAAGCATTATAAACAGATAAAGATGAATGGTATGAGACCATAAACATAAAGAGTTTTAATTAAAGAGCTGCTATGTTATTTGCTTTTATTGAGAGGATATTGATGAGAATGGAATACAATGAAAAACAAATAAGATGAGGAACAGAATCACAAGATGTCATATAAACACTCCAAAATACTGATTTGAAAAAAATGTGTACATGTTTCCCAAATTAATTTGTACAAACATTATATATTTGTGTTCTTTCTTTATTTGTTTTTAATTTAGAGTAGATAAGTCATATTCACTTAAAGTTATTTACTAATAAATATATGCATGCAGACTTTTTGTCTTAAGAGTAGAATATATCAAATTCTGTGGGGTTTGGTATACAAAACTGGAACATATTTATCATTTGTTTAATTACTTGCATACATTGTAAATATTTATTGTGTTAATAAAGGTTTTTTATTTAAAAAAAAATATGCTACATAAAAAATACTTGGATGAGAAACAAAAATGAAAGAATCAGATTTTAAAAAATAATATTAAATTTATTATATCTTTAAAAACTGTATTCCTAAAAACTGAAAAACAATACTACTTTCAACATAATCTTATTTTCACTTAACTCATATTTGTTAAGTGATCCAAGATGTATGTTTAAAATTGTTTCAGTCTATAGAGGTTGGTTATCTAATAATGGATTTAGTTTAAAAGATATTTGAGAATTGAATGACTAAATGGTCTTTTAATCAAGATAAATATTATCTGATTAAGAAATTGTTAAAAAATTAACTAGTTTTTCATGGCGTTGACACTTGGAGTATTAAGAAAAAAGAGAAAAAATTGTAAAATAATAAAAAATGCAAATAAAAATTGAATATTTATTAAGGAAATATTAAGAAGTGACAGAAAAGCTGGATTAGGGACTAAATTTAGAGATGAAAAAAATGGAAAGGTATACAGAGAAAGAATAAGAAAGAAAGAAAATGATTTTTTTAAAAAAGACCAGTTGTATGCTTTTAATAAATAGAATATCAGATAAATAAATAAACATGATATAATCACCATTTTCTAAAACCAATCCTGCCTAATATGATAATGGTGGCTATAGTTATTAAAAAACCAAAGACACCAAAATGTATAGGTACTGAATAGAGTTCAGACCTATATGACTATATAAGCTAATGATCTTGGATTGAAAATATTATTGTTTTCAGTTTAAAACTCATAATTTTGTAGTAGAGTGGACATAAAAGGTGGCTGCTGGAGGGTTGCCTTAAATCCTAAGATCTAGGTGCAGGGATCTCATATCCAAGGCTTCTCACTGATGAAGGCCACAAGCCAGAAACTAGTCTGGGGATATTGGATGAGTAGGCACTAATAGGGATTTTATGCACAAGCCTTCTGGCATCCATTGATTACTCTAGTTGGCACAGGGTGTCACTACTGTATGGAAAGCTTTACCTGTTTTAGTAAGTAAATAAAATTATGAATAAATTTTTCTGAAGGTTTGTGATGATGATATTTTAGTTGTATTTATATAATGGACTATTTCCATCATCTAATATTAAGTATTGAATATCTTTAAAAATAGTAACTTTATTTAATTTTTTTCAATTACATAAAACTGTTAGTAATGGCACACAGGT
This sequence comes from Epiperipatus broadwayi, assembly GCA_028023455.1. Taxonomy (NCBI): domain Eukaryota; kingdom Metazoa; phylum Onychophora; class Udeonychophora; order Euonychophora; family Peripatidae; genus Epiperipatus; species Epiperipatus broadwayi. Next base: position 176,641 of record JAQFVV010000426.1, on the reverse strand, counting down.
TAGTATATGCACAATGTTTTGGAATGGTATTCTTCTTCTCTCTTCTTCAGGTGCTGCTGTCCTTAGATTCTTAAATATTGAATTTTAAGGAATTGGTTAGAGTAGTACCTTAAAATTAAATATTCAAGAATAAAGGCCCAGATTTGATTATCATGCTAGTACTGTTATTGGTCAGATCAGCAATACCTGAAGAAGGGAAGAAAATAATACCATTCAAAATGTTGTGCATATACTAACCAGTGTGCCATTAGTAACAGTTGAATGTAGTCAGAAAATTTAAATAAAGTTAAATTTTTTAAAGATATTCAAGGTCAACATGGGTTTGATTGAGAATATTAGCTTCAGGATGGCCTTTGGGTGTTTCATCATCAGATTTTCAATTGAATGGATGGTTGAAGAGTTGGAGTGTTGAGTGAATTGAAGCCTGCCCATTAAAGTATGAAGATTGGCCATCTTAATATATATCTGACCACTTATTGCATATATGTGTAGAGATGATAATCTGGACCAATTGATGATTGCTGATTTAGCATGAAATACATATATTGGTGATTATTTATCTTTTCAACATATATGTGTTCAAGTGTATCAGTGTTATGAGATAGAGTGGAGAATGATGGGTTGTGTGAAAATCTGTGCTCTTATACCCTATATATTACATATATTGATATAGATATATAATAAATCTCTATTTCAGTTATTACATAATAGAGATGTCTGCCCATCCCTCGTATATGTATTAAATAGATTATTTTCTGTACATGAGGAGTCAGATTGACTTTAGGTCAACATGAGTGTGATGAGAATCTTGGCCTCAGGTTGACCTTTGAGCCTTTCATCATCAGATTTTCAATTAGATGGATGGTTGAAGAGTTGGAGGGTGGAGTGGATTGAAGCCTGCCCATTAAAGTATGAAGATTGGCTATCTTAATATATATCTGAGCACTTATTGCATATATGTGTAGAGATGACAATCTAGACCAATTAATGATTACTGGTTCAACATGAAATGTGTATATTGGTGATTATTCGACATATATGTGTTCAAGTGTATCAGTGTTATGAGATAGAGTGGTGAGTGGTGGGTCATGTGAAAGTCTATGCTCATACACCCTATAGATAGTGGAAATAACCCGTTATATAAATACAGTTATGAATAAATTGTATCTCAAGACACAATTTTATGTGATATTGTGTACTCATGTAAGTTTGATTTATTTTTGTAGTATCTATTTCATTTTTTAATTTTCTTCTTCCGTAGGCATTCTACTAATGGAGTATCATTTAAAAAAATGCAGTAAATAATATCCAATTTACCATATTACATTATGATATTGACAAGTTTAGAATTGAACTAATGATCAACTTCCTGTTGTAACAGCTTCAATGTAATCATCAATCTTATATTGGATATTGTACTGTTGCTATTTCCTTTTTTTTTTTTTTTTTGTAATTCATATAAAAAACCTCAATTGTTTACAGCATTCCATCTGATTTTTTTTTTTTTTTTTTGCACATATATGTAGAATAGGTTTGGTTTCCGAAATGGTATTCAGAATCCGTCTTTTGGCAAATAATTAATGATGACCCTAATAATAAAAGATGAAGTAATCCCATAGTTCATCTCAAGATTGTCTTTCCACAGAGTAAATGCTTATATAGTAAAATCACCTCTTATATTATATAAAAGCAATAAGTTGTTTTTATCTGTTTATTTAATTTTAATTTTTATAAAAATGTGTTAATAACGATCTCTAATTTGTTTTTATAACCTGGGGCAAATTTATATTGATTTTATTGCAAATAAAGCATTATTCCTACAGTTTGTAAGTAAATAAATAAAGGTTATAATTTCTTTTAACTGTACATTTTTCCATTTAAAAAATTTTCAGTAAAATAATCTTCGATTCATTAACCTAAATTGAAGAATGACGTAAAATAAATAAAGTAAAAAGGGGGAGGCTTTTTTTTTCCAGGTATTTATATCTATGGTACAACATTAACTTTATAAAATATTAGAAAATTTTCATTCGCATCTAAATGAATGCATCTTTGAGCAATGTGCCGTAGATAAAAGTTTAATTAAAAAATTATTATGTAAATAAATTATATTATAATGGTATTGTTTTGACATTATAGTTATTAAATTTCTCAAATTAAATAAATTTCACATACACAAAAAATTGCTTTGTTTTATGAAAATAAAAATTATTTTAAATATAATTAAAGTGGCTTTTTTTTTAATTGCTGATAATTATTTTGAATAGTTATTAGAAGCAATATCTATTTATTTTTGTTTTAAGTATAGGTTAAATTCTAATTTTCTACACTTGTAAACTCACTATACTTTTAAAACGTGGATTAAAAACATATACAAAGATCAAATGATACTCGAGGTGCATTTCTACCATCATCTACTTTCGTCAATTATTCCATATCTTTGCCATACATGTCGTCATAATAATAATTTAGTTTTAATTCATAATGCATTCATTTTGATAATATATGTATATCGTTTAGAATAAATGTAAAAAGATTATATACTAATCATTTTATTAGGCTATAAATTAGTATTAATTTTTCAACCCAGACATACATTGAAGATTAATATAGCAGTTATTAAAATCAAACCTAAATATTTAGTTAATGTTCCCCACTTTTTTTTATAATAGTTTGCTAAGGCTAGTACTAAGCTATAATGATTATAAAGTAGCTCTATTTAAAATGTATCTTAGGGATTATTTGCTTTTTATTTTATATTTTTTAAAAGTATATTCAATTTAGAAGTTGTATTATGTATTGAATATACTCAACATAAGCAATAAAAAGAAGGTGTCCGATGAATAATATTCATACCAAAATTTAATAATTGATATATCAATCTTTAATTAAGTTTGAATTTTATATTTGGGCTGAAAAAATAATAATAATTTATAGCCTAATAAATTTATTCTACATGATATTGTCAAAGTGAATTCATTCAAGGAACGCTACATTTGTAAAGTTATATCAATATTCTAAAATCATTGGTTTCCAACTTTTGCTGAAATAATACTTCAGAGAGATTAAAGGTGATCATTCAATAATAATAATAGCAAAACAAATTAAAAGGGATTATTAATTAAATAAAAACTCAGTGTTAATTTTTTGTTTATGCTGCTAAAGAAAAATGTTACTTTTCCAAATTGTTTTAGATTTAATTAATTTCTGCCTTTTGCCTGAATAGTTTAACACAGAAACAAAGTGCTATTTTTAAAAACTAAAAAAATCTGAATTCATTTTTTGAAAATAAAGTTTAAAAAAATGCCTCATTATAGTCAATGAATGGAGTTTTCATGCTCAGCCTGATATTAGTATTTAAACATCAAACATCTTTTCTGGTAAACGAACCATACGAATGTTTAATTATCTCTGCCAGTGTAATTATATTTATATCAAATCAGAAATATTACCTGTTGTTTAATACAATTTTTTCATTAATATTTTTCCCACAGTTCAATTTTCCAATAGTAAGAGTTACACAGGATGTAGAAAATATTCTTCTCATTTCTTCTTTTATAAATATGATTTAGTTTTTGAAATGAATAAAATATAAAATTTTATGAAAAAATGTTTTCTGTTCCATCTTTTTTTTTATCATTGGCATATTTATTATTTGCATTAATCTTAAGATTAAATGTACTTCAAATTGTTCTATTAACAAAGAGTTAACTATTACTTCTGAATTATGATTGATGCTTTGTGATATAGCTTTTTTTATCATTATTATATCTTTGAACAATTTTACATTGACTAAAATCTGTCCATAAAAAATATAAAAATATCAAACAGTTTTATTGCTTGAGAGTTCATAAGATTTGATGAGTCCATTGAACACATACTCTATCAATGTGACTGGTGGCCTCAGTTATGGAGTATTGCCCTATAGATGATTACAGGATACAATCCTTCAAATGTCTACCTTAATGATGCATTCAAAAATAGAAATTTTGGCTCCATCCACCTGGCCACTTTCATAAATTTTATCATATGGAAGATTAGATGTAAGGTATTATTTGATAGAGAGTTGGCCGATTCTATTGAAGACATTTTCTTAAAGTTATTATATAAAGCTAAAGAAAGTGATCTAAGAACATGCCTGCCTAGCCTTGCTGAGCAAACATGGAGTCAATTAAATATTTAGCAATGACTATGTATATTATTTATTCATGACACTCAAACTTTACATGCCATGGGATTTATATGCCAAATTAGATCACCCCTGATAAGTAACGTAACATAAAATTTTACTTTTAATCCTGTACTCATCATCTAATTTAATAACTAATTAGTCTTTAATGTGTCAGACATGATTGTAAACATGAACTCTATATTACAATGTAGATTTTACTTTTTGTGCAAATAAAGATTATTTTGAAAAAAAAAAAAAAAGTTCAAGCATTAGAAGAGCCATTAATGAAATTGATTCTAGGACTCGACATTTCAGAGTATGAAATTCTATCATTATTCTAATCTGCACAGGGTAACTTTTTCATTGTATATACTCAAGGTTAAAACACTATTTTAATCTTATGCATTCTCTGAATGACTGCATTTGCTGATCTTTGTAATTTTGTATTCCATTTTTCTAAAAAAAATCTTTACTATTTTAAATCTTAATCTTTTTTTTCTTTTTGAGGCAACTACCACTATAAATTTGATATACATTTTAATTTTTTCACACTTCATTTTGGTTAATTTTTTTTTACAGATTTATTTTTATTTGTTCTTCCTTTCTAGCTGTCTATTATTTAGTTGACTTGTCTCAAATAAATATTTGTTGCCATTCCTAAGTGCACTTACTATCTTCATTTAACATTTGTATGTGAGTCATTTATGATCTTAGTCACATGAAGGTAATCTATTCTGATTCCTCTGAACTCCACTGCTGATTTCCATGCACATAATCAGTGTTTTAGTAGCCTCTAAAATAAATTGGTGACAAAAAATATTGTATATTTACAATAATTTCCTACTCAATCTCTGATTTTATGTCTCATTTTTAATTTTGATTATTTGACAACTTTTTATTCCTTTTCCACTTTGAACATTTACATTATAATTGTATATTTTCTCTGAAAATTTTGTCACTTCATATTTGAGATAATCATAAAATATTGTTAGTGTATAGAAAGAGATATCCACAAAATCATATTGATTGATATTACTGATCATTTTTTGCATTATGTCCAATGATAATCTTTGCAATATTTTTCTCATCAGTGAAAGCCACGTCACTTTTTTATATTTAACGAGTAATGAATAAACAGTAGCTTCTGAACTAAAATATCTATTTAGATTACTTTCTGAGATGCCATTGTATGTGCAACCTAGTTCTCTATCATCACAATTTCAACCTTATTTCTGTTCATATTTTGCATCGGTGTGTACTTTGAAAATAAAATTTGGAATCTTATAAAAGAACTCAAATCAAATATAACTAAGAAGGCAGCTTAAAAAGTAACTAAATAAGGTTTTGGACAGACCTGATCTACCAGAAATTATTTACATATCACTAACTACAAAGAAAAAAACAATAAAGATATTCCAGTTTATATAACAGAAAAGAACTGACTACAATATTAAAAATCTATTTAAAATATAAAGATTTACATTCCTTTAGCCTCTATATAAAACAAGATTTGCCAAATTATTGTAAAATGTGTTATCATTGAGGAAAAAAGGAATGCCATTACCAAGTGAAACAAGTATATTTTTATGTTTTGAAAGCTATAAAAAATTTTTATTTTATACGTCATTTGATTATTGCCTAAAATTCCAAAAAGATCATTATGGAAATTATTGACTTATAATATAATAGATGACCAATCTGTGTCATATGTATTGATATTATACACAATATATAAATAAATGTGACTGTAACTTATATAGTACAATGGTCAGGCAACAGCCTTGAGAACTAAAACTTTGACCACCATTTCAAATGCTTGAAATAAGTAATTATTTAATATTTTTAATATATGTTATTTTTCTCCCAATTCTTAAATTTTGACCTGTTCTAGTTTCTGACATTAATATTATCATGTAAGTCAAGTAATATGTAAATACTAAAATTTGCATCAACATCTAAAATAATCTCAAGAATAATCAACTTTATGTTTAACTGCTACTCTGAAGGTTTTGTATTTTAAAATGCTAAAGGAATGATAGGAATTTTGAAAACACTTTTATATTTCATGGTAATTCTTAATAGTTGACAGTGGATGATGATAAACCTAATTTGATGCTTTGTAAATTGAAAAAAAAAATCAAGTTACCTTTCTTTTAGTGATGAAACTCTCAATATGTAGTCTAAAATATTCACTGAATAGTGAAAGATTTTTATATAATCTTTTTAATAAAAGAATAGCATCAATCAATTCAAGTTGAGATAAAAAAAAAGTGAAGGGAACTAACAGTCAATTTTGTGTGTGTGTGTGCTGATTTAAAATATAGACAAAATTTGTGGATTAAAACATTAATCATTCCCCACCAAACAAGGAGACATGGTTAACTGCAGTGCAGGAGTACATAGGAAAATATATACAGTCCTCAGCTCTAACATTTGCTAACAAGATCTCATATTGGGAGTCATACAACTTGACCAAATGGGAAATAGGGCTCACCCCAGTATGCTGGAGATAACCAATAAGAGGATAATCTCTAGGTTCAGATATTAGAATCTAGAAGCTAAATACTTGGACTTTATAGTCAAAATGAACTTAGAGGCACTTCCTACAAATACATTTCTAGTATTCAGGAGAGGGTTCACTAAGGTTGATCCCATATACCAAATTCGCAAAAGGGAAGAAGAGACCATAGGGCACATACTTAACATATATCAAGGTCTGAGTATCCATAGAAATGTAATAAATGCTTATATGAAAACAAATAAACACATCATTACGTCCCTCAAGGACTGCATTAAAAAGGGAATATACCTCCTTATAAAAATCTCAACATTTCTAGCCTTCTCTATTTGGAAAATTAGATGTAAACTAATTCTTGATCAATCTCGAAATAACACTAAACAATTACTAATAAACTTTATTAGGGAAATCAAAAAGAGGTACAAATCAATAGCACCAATGGAAATATTTAAGGCCATGTGGGAAATGTTGGATTTACCAGATGCCAGTTAACCTGTTTTTGGAATCTCATCTTGGATTGGCTGAAGATAAAGATATAATAACTAATAATATAGATATCAGATCTTACATTGTAACATTGTAAACATGTATAACGACTGAGTAAAATGTAAAACCTTAGATTAATAAAAGTAATATTTTAATAAAAAAGATTAATAAGTGTGATCTTAATACATACATATATATATATATAGATGGTTTATGCTTTGTGAAAGAAACTTTTTTTTGATTGTTCAACTTTAATATTAGACATCATGCGTATTATCTTTTTAATATATGATTCTTTAAAACTAATTAAGTATATTTGTGATACATTATATTAATGAATAGTTGATTGCACCATAAAGTGAAGGAATGAAGATTTTATATGTAAAATTTAAATTTTTTCCTGTAAAGTTTTTTTTTTTTTAAAAAAATGATGGAATAAGTAAAGTATGAGTAAAGTATTTGCTTGGTTGTAATTCGTTTTTTTTTATTATCTAATTATTTTTTTTTTTTTTTGGTCTATTCAAAAACAAATATAAATTTATATATAAGTTTTAAAAAGCAAATTAACTATTATCATGATATTTAATTTATTAGTTCATGAAAAATTTTTCTCCTTTTAATATTAACATATGATTTTTTAAAAAACTTTTTGATTACTAGACTCCATAGAGACTTTATAAATTTAAACCCATTGTAATTACTAATTAATAAAAAAAATTTAAATCGTTATAATTAATTATACTTCTGACAATAAAAGTTGTTACTGATTAATTTTTCCAACTGACAAATTTTAATGCCATGGATATGAAGGATCTAATGTTTTGAAAAGTTTGTGGTAGGTTTGTATAAATTAATGACTAGCCTTAATACTTTTTGAATTTTTTTCATAGGTGTATTTTATTAATATCAGTTATACAATTATTGACTTTACTATTAAGCTTTCTAGCATTTTTTTCCTCTTATTATATACTTTCATAATGACATATCACGATTAACTGTTCTTTTCTACGTTTCACATCATCATTCCAACTAAATATTTTCGTTTTAATTCATATGTAAAACCAACACTACAACTGAAAATAAATTTGAAAAACTATTGGACATATTTCTTCATCCAATACTCTAAATAATGCCTTCTATATAGTAATTTATTTTATTGAAATTAGCTTTAATGATATTTCGAATGTGTTATATAGTAAATGTATTTAAAGGGAAATCATAGGTTAATCGTCTATAATAGCCATTCTCTATCTGATTAAGATTAATTATTTCGGCATCTTTATCTTTGGACAAGTATACAGCTTTTCCATACCAATGCCTGCATAATTTTTTCATTGTTATTATTATTTTGTTAAAGCTTATTATGTTAAAGCAGGGGAGGGGTTCATTTTTGAAATTATATGTCTTATAAGGAGTGAATGAAAAATGAATGAAAATTAAAAAAGTTAGAAATATGCTGACCTTATTATTAAGAAAACAACTTTGAAAAAGACAAGATGGACAGAAATGGAATTTGTAAATTTTATAAACAAACCTTATATATATATATATATATATATATATATATATATATATATATATATATATATATATATATTTGTCTCTCTCTCTCTCTATATATATATATATATATATATATATATATATATAGAGAGAGAGAGAGAGAGAGATAAGGAGGTAGAGAAAAAATAACCTTCAAAAGCCCACAGCAGAGCAAACCTTCTCTATCAGTATTTTTATCTTAGTGGAACAGTAAAAATTCATTACTAAATACCAAGAGGACAGTGTGTTTTGGTTGCTTCTATTCTTATTATGCCCTTTACATAAGAAGAGTGAGTAACTAGATTACATGTGAATCACCTACCTAAAAGAAAAATACTACATTCGCTTAGACCTAGGAAAGTTTTCAGGTTTTATTCAACATAGATATGTTGTCCTAAAAGTATATGCATTTTACATTTAGCACTACATTATAAGTTTTTTTCATAGATGCACGCAGTTATATATATTTGTGATGTGTGTGTGAATGTTGTGTCATAATTTTGATAATCATAAGTAAAAAAATTGACAGAAAAATTTTACTAGGTTTACTAAATAAATGTTAAACTATATATTCTATTATAGTATCTTTTATATTATATATCTATAATTAATAATGTTCACATATTAATAATTTATTTGACTTAAAAGATCTGAAATAATTAAATACATTAAGGATTAAATATTTATTTCATAATACACATTACTGCACTATTTATTGTTTTAAAAAATAATGAAGCATCACTTATTATATTTTCATATATCAAATTAAGTACATTAAACAAAATTAAATTATAAACCCATACCAATGTTTTCCTTGCTTAGGCAAATTATTCATTTGATAAGTCTGGTTTGCATGTAAATCAGTATATAATATAAAAGAATGTCATTGCAGGATTTAATATATTGCTTTCAATGCATCAAAAAATGATTTAGAATGATCATGATCAGTAAATATGTGTATCTTTTTTGCAGTTTTAATCCGCCAATCATTTTTAAGCCTTCTTATCAGTTGTTAAACTTCTGCCTTCAGATGTGAAATTCCACATTCAATCTATTATTTTATGAAACAGAAAATGCTACATGTTTCATTTAATCAAATCAGCAAAGATTCTTTTTTTTAGTGAATCTGAGAGAGATTTCATTGTATTCATAATACCTCCTTAAGAGAATTCCATGCTTCAATAATATGACAATCCTGGAGTTCAAATTAACAATTTTATTATTTAATAGCTGTAGTCATTTTGTACATTAAGTATATACTTTAAAAAATGGACAATTTTTATAAAAATATAATTGGAATAAGATCTATTTAACTTTGGAACATAATAGTCGATGATTCATTCAATCTGCTCTTTAAATTCTCACAAAATGAGAGCTTTTCAGGCATTCTGATTATCTATAATATGATCTATTAAGTGCTATTGTTTTGATTGTGGTTGCATCTATATTCCTTTATGGTCATTTTTATTTTGTCTAAAGAGAATGTTCATGATAATCGATTCATATGTTGTATAAAAATTCAATAATATTCAAACCATTTGAATATATAACATTAATATCACCATTTCATTTTGATAAAGTCTATTATTTTTACCAACATATTTATTAAAGTTTTCAAAAATTGATCTTTTAATCACTGTTGAATTGTTCTTTTAAAACTATTATTTGATAAATAAAAAATATCAATGATCTTAAAATATTTATTATAAAAATATGGAAATCTAACCAATGTAAATCTTTTCAAACACACAGAATGAAAATGAGGTATATAAAATACTTCTGTATTTTTACCATTCAGTCTAGGGATTCTATATTGTATCTTCATTTCCAACTCAGAAATATCTATTTCCCCTTTCACTATCTTTTGCAATATTAACATGTCATTAACATGCTTATATAAGCTTCCTGATTTTTTTAAAGCATTATCAATTTTTGAAATTTATATTGAACATTTTGAATCATATTAATATGAAAAATTGTATTTGCATTTTATATAATAGATCCATAATGAAGTACTGGAATCACTAACATTGTAAATAACATCAATATAGTATTTAATTCAAAATTATTACTTATCTTCAAAATAGAACCTCCTACTGTATGCGCTTTTGTCACACTATATGAAACATGCTCTGTAAATGATTCATTAGCAGAGAAAGTTATTCTTAATTCTTATTATTAATATCTTAGAGAATGTGCTTATTGATAAATGCATAATTATATAAATTTTTACCAGATTTCTTAGTAAATGTTACAATTTTACACTTGCTAACATTTATAATCATACTATTTTTAATACCATCTATGCAGACATGCTAACATATCTTGCAAATCTAAATGAGCTGATGAACTATAGCTTGTTTTAAATATTTTAATATCATCAGCAAAGAATATTCTTACTATTTACAAAACAATGCAAATCTGAAGTAACTATTCAAATAAATAAGGACCTAATACACTACCTTGTAGCATTCCACATGTAGGATAAATACCATTTGGCCATTCATTATTAAAAAACATATAATGAAGCATATTCAATAAATAAGATTTAAAAAGTTTAATCAAATTTTTAGATAATCCATATGCATCTAATTTTAATAACAAATCCCCATGACTCACTTTATCAAAGGTTTTACTTAAATCCATATATATAACATCTAATTGTTTCTGCTGATCAAAATTTTGTGCTATAATATTATTTATCATAATTAAATTTGTATTCATTAACTTTCCTGGTATCAATTAATGCCGATAATTAGAAAACCATTTGGAAAGATTAAATAAATGCTTAAGGAGACATTTATCAATGATTTAACTGTAATAAAAAGAAGAGATATAGGTCTATAATTCTCAATCTTCCTTTCAAATGCCTTCTTGTGTATTTGTACAAAATCAAATAAATGTTTCAATACAGGATCAATAATTGTCAACATCCCTTGTAAATAAATGAAGGTATATTATCTATACCTAAACATTTGTTTTTAAGTTGTGCAAGAGAATAAACAATTGTTTCTATAGATATCTCTTTATTATCACTGCTATTACTGTAAGTACCATCTTCCACATTTAAATTGAATAAATATAAAAAATCATTCTTTTTGACATAAGGAAGTTAATACATTCCCCAAAATCTTTTGGAGTCCTTACCCTTTAAATAATCTTGAAATTCCTTCTTTTTAATAATTTTTATAAATGACCTACATATCCTAAAATTATGCAAGTCAAATAAAGAAGCAGTAATTTTAAAATCTTTATAAAATTTTAGTTTGTATCTAATTCCTTTAATAAGAGCCATAGAAAAACAAATTAGGGTATTTAGTATGAAATTTCAAACTATGTATAAATTTATTTATATGCTTGTAAGCCTGTTCTGAAAATTAACAACAACATCTGCCACATTACTACAATTGCACACACACATCCAACTATCATGCTGTAATGCCTTGTACAAACCCAAATAATTATCTTTGGAATAACACCTTTTAAAATTATAAATGTTTTTACATACCTATATTGAAATATGCAATCAACATCTAAAGATAGTTGAAAAACATCTTCCTTAACAAGAGATTGATTATACTTATTTCATTTTATGTTAGATGGAAAATTATTAAAAACTAGTAAAATTAAGTTAAAACATTTTATTAAAGAACAGAAAATTAAGAGAAATTATTCATGTAGAGTCGCAACTAGCATGGGTGCAAAAATTAGCAGCTATTAAAATTTTAAATAGGAATGATAAATATAATATAGATAAAAGTGTAGCTCAATTACAAAAGAATCAATTTATTAAATTATATAAAGATTATGCATATAATCCTAAAACTATTAAAAATATATTTTTTAATTGTAAAAAATCTATAGTGGGTGATAAAGTCTTTGAAGAAAATAATGGTATTGATAATGGTAATAATAAATCATATAAGAAATAGATTAGACTTTCATATTATCCTAGGATATATAATATATTAAGATATAACAAAAATTATATTGAGAAGAATATAAATATTAGCTGGTCAACTAGTAAAAATCTCGATCAATTAATAGGTAATTGTAAGTTAAGGGATGATATAAGGTGCAAAAAAAGAATTGTATATAAAATTGCATATACAATTTGTAAAATGATTTACTTTGGGCATACTGGCAAATAGAGGTAAGATCCAAAGAACATAATGTAATTAATAGAAGAGGTGATAAATCTACATTATACATTCATTACTTGAAATATGGGCATAGAGTAAATGCTACAAAAAGTATTAAAAATTTCAATTATATCAAAGATAAAAAAAGACAAAAATATGAAACATACTATATTAAAAATAATTTGAATTATTGTATGAATATTTACATGACATCTATAAATTTGGTTAACAATTGGTTAATTAAAAATGAATGGAAAATTATATATATATATTGTAACCACAAAAAATAAAAAAAAAAAAAATAAAAAAAACAAAAAAAAAAAAAAAAACAAATAAAAAATTTCTAAAATATTATTAAAAAACAAATAAAAAATAAAATTTATAAAATAATAAAAATAAAAAAAATAAAAAAAATATAACTATAAAACATAAAATAAAACTTCAACCAAACAAACATAATTTCAAATAATTTTTTAAACATCCATATTAAAATAAAAAATTATAAATATTTATATTCTAAATTTAAAATTTAAATCATTTTAATACAAATTTTATAAATAAAATTTTTTTTAAAAAAAAAATTATAAAATAAAAACTAAATTTTCAAAATTAATATTCTCATTCTAATAAAAATATATATAAATAATTAAATCCATAATAATTTATAATTTAAATTTACAAAATCAAAAAAACAAATATAAATACCATTAAAAAATAAAATAATTTATCATAACAATAAAATAAATATTCATATAAAAATTAACACTTTATAGAGAGATAAAATAATTAAAAAAAATTTTATTAAAACTTTTAAAATTCATTTAAACAACTAATAATAAAAATCAAATAAAAAATTTAATAATAATAAACTATACAAAATCACAATATACAAAAAAATCAATTTAACACATCTCTAAAATCATATTAAATAAAACTTTACATTTAGTTACACACACACACCCTAAATAATAAAATAATTATTACTAAAATAAAAAAAATATATTAATAAACATAAAATAAAAATATCAAAAAAAAAAAAAAATAAAATCAAAAAAATCTTAAATATTATCAATACACAATATATAATAATAATTAAACAAAAAAAATAATAATATTAACAAAAAATTTCTAAACAATCAATAATCAAAAATTAAATATAAAAAAATAAATAATAAATAACCAACCCAATAACATTTATTACAATCTCAACCAATAAAATAAAACCATAATAATCACAAGAATAACCACAAATATTTACAAATAATAAAATTATAACCCAAACATCTTCCAAAAAATACTAAAAACACAAATATCAAAAAAATATTAATATATACATATAATTTATTTATAAAATAAAAAAAAAACACATATAAAATATAAAACAAAAAAAAACAAATCAAATAATAATTTAATACCAAACATAATAATAAAAAAATATTAAAATATAATAAAAACAAAACATTTTATTTATTATATTATTAAAATATAAATAATATTACAAAAAAAAAAAATAAATAAAAACAAAACAAAACAAAATAAAAAAACAAATAATACATATACTACAATATAAATAAATATTTAAAAAATAAACTTAAAATAACAATAAAACCATTTACCTTTTCACATTTTTCATATATTCTATATAAAATACAAATAATATAAACTTGGAACAATTATCAATAAATAATAAATATATTACTAAATTTTTAAATTTTCATTCCAATACAATAAACCAAAAATAAATAAAAACAATACATATAATCAACTATATAACTCTAAAACAATAAATTAAAATTATAATTATAGTCAAAATACTACTACATGCCATAGGGATACCATAAAAACGCAAATGAGGTTTAAGGGGAAAAATGCACTATAATTTGTTTAATATGTTTTATAATAAACATGATAGGTCTTCGTGGTATACCCCGCGACAAAAAATATAAAAGTAGGTTAATTCATTAATTTTGTCTGTAGTAAATGCCCCAGATGTTGATTGGTCTTTTGTGCATAAAATAAATAGTATGATAGCTTTTGGAACGCCTAAAGCGACAGGCAAGAGAGGATCAGGACCAAGGTAATCCAGGACTCGTGTAGTTGAGATACACATTGTCTAAGGCCCAACAAGCGCAGCGAGGGAGTGGAGGGGGAGGAAGGGGACTGGGACGGGCCGGGTTTGGCGGCGAAGATTGAATATTTATATATAACTGTAAAAAATGCATGTAATTTATTTATTGTATTGTTATGATATAGTCAATTATTTTGTAATTACTGTATTTATATATGAGGCTTTTGATTTATTTTAATGATTTAAATTGTTATTGCTTGCTTTAATTCCATTATTGAACACTAGATAGTTTTATGTATGAAATAGTTCATTAACATTAAATAGATTATTAACATTTGGTGCTGAGAAAGGATTTTTTATGTATAAAATTGTTATTGATATTTATATAGCTGTTATAAAAAAATTTATCATTATTTTTTGATTATCATTAAAAACTAAATCTAGCATAATCCCATAATTATTACAAACATCATTACTTTGTGTAAGATTCAGCATATTAATAGCAGATAGCAACCTTAATGACTTAGAATCAAGATGACTATGTTTATTAATTATAAATTTAAGAACATTAAAGTCACTACCTCTCACCATAATTGATCCTGTAAATGTCACAAACAATTGTTCAACCATATTAAAATCATTAAACTGCAAAATACTCATTTTTTGCTGTAAATAAATATTACTAACAATCAAATTTTCATATGCTAAATCAACAGAAATTCAAATGCATTTAACATCTGAATGTAAATCTAATAACATGCATTCAAAATCAGATTTAACTACAATAAGAACACCACCTCCTCTTTTAGCCATATTCATATTTCAATCATACCCAAAAACTTCATATCATTTATCAAATAACTGACAGTCAAAAATATATTCAATAAGTCATGTTTTTGTAATAAAAATTATATCATAATTTGTTAATAAAACTACTTCATAAAATTCCTGAAGTTTCATGCTCAAACCCCTTGAATTTTGATAATAACAATTGAGTATATTTTATTTATTATTTTTGAACTACAGATGTACTACTATTGAAAACATTATTCCAGCCATAAATTCTTATCATTTCATTTTACTACTCTAAGATACCAGAATAGAAACATAAAATGAAGCATATTTTGAATTAATGATTAAAATTTTGTGACACACTACTGAAACATTTAATGCAGTTTCTAAATAACTTTTAATCTTCTCTGCTGAAGTCATTGGGGAAAATCTAGTGAGAAAATATTTTTTAAATTGTATTCTAGGTTTAACTGTTTTTAATATGTGATCAGAATTAATACCAATCACTGGCTTTTCTTTTCTCCTTACTATAGTTTTTTTATTTTTATAATCCACAGTAATAAATTCTTCACAATTTAAGCTTCCAGAATTATTTAATCACTCATTTATTTGCCTTATCATTAGTAACATTCAATTCAACTTTTTTCTTTATTGTTGTAGATTATTTATTATCAATACTTTTCACTTTCCTTTATTTTTAATCAACATATCTTTATAAGAAGGCTTAATACTTTTCTAATTATAGAGTAATCATTGTCCTTCTCATCATTGTCTTTCTTATCTTGACTGTAAATATCCTGCTTTACTATCTCATGACTATTTCAATACATTCCTTCATTTCCAATGAAACCTGAACACTATAAAGTGTGTCAGCACCATTCTTAAATTCCACTTTATCAAAATGCTTCAAAACAAATGATTTTAAAAAATTATTTTCAGTTTTAATTTGCATTAAAGAATTATTGATATCGTTTAATTTGGTAAGTTCTTTAAAACAGTTTTATTATCACAACAACTTATATCACAATGTTCATTATCTTTCAAAATTGAACTTTCACTTTGCTTTGCTTCTATATCAGTAGATAAATCAGTAGATAAATTTGTTGAAAAAGTTGTTGAATTAGTAGATAACATTTTTAAATTTTGCAGTACTATTAAATCATTATAAGAGCATTTTAAATATTTATAATAATTTTTTCCATTTCCCGTTAACAATTAATTTTAAATCAATTTTTTTTTTTTAAGTTAACACATTTTAAATGAAATCTATTTCCACAAATCCCATTACATTCAATGTATTGTTGATTTTCATGAGTAGTATCTTTACAAATTCCACACATTTCCCTTAAATTGATGTTATCAATCATCAGATATCTCTGGCACAAACTTCACTTTCTCTTCTTTGTTTTCAATATTATTAAGTGAAGATATTTTAGAAACGGAGTTATCCAACTCATCTCTATAACAGTTAGGTTCAAAATAATGGTCCTTAAAGCATGTAGCATAAATTTTTTGTCCACATATTTTACAACAAATCCTTTCCTGTCTCCCATGTAGTGATTTGTCACAATGAGCACATGTTATTCCTCCCATAACTTATTTTAGCAACCTTCATTAAATAGCAAATAATAAATGTCTTATCTTTCAATAATCCAATAAGTATCATACATAAAAATAGCATCAATATATAGATAAAAACTTTCTGAACGTGGATATATGTTGTTTGAAATATTAATCCATCATAAATAATTTCATAATTTTGAATTATTTTAAGAAAATCTAAATACTGAACCAATTAATAACAATTAACTACAACAATCAAGAATAGAAGGTAATTAATTATATATATATGCACATACTTTCTATTAAAAGTAGATAAAAATAAATGTATTTTAAAGTGAAGTATTGGAATTCTGAATATTTTCAAGAATTATTTTTTAAAGTAAAAGATACTTAAACTTATATATGTAGGTGTTTTAAGTTATTTATTTATTTTTAGTAAACATTCTTAAATAAATAAATATCTTAAAATTATTACTGAACATCTTTTTCATATATATATATATATATATATATGGCTGCAGAAAGGAGTTTGCTATTAACTGAAAGGAGACCCTTTGATTCCTCTTGGAGGCCTTAAAGGAACCGAGCAGGGCAAATTCCTAATGTCCACTCCATACGTTCTTATCGTTGCAGCTGTTATTACTATGTGATTATTCATATAGTATACGAACATGGATGGGCTGTTCACCAACATGCATTAGCCAGTGTGGTGAGTTTATTGGCTTTTTACCTCTGAGTTTAAGATCAAGAAACACCATGGTTTTTCTTCTCAGTGCCTGATAAGGCAGAATGAATGTTTGTGTAAATGATAAATATTTTTCCAATACATATATACAATTATGACAGACAAAAATAAAGCATGGCCCTTATTCCCAGGAGGCTGTAAAGTCACCAACCAAGGCAGCGGTTGGTGGCTGAAGGTGGAGGGTGCTAAGAATCCCCTGATTGCAGACCCAGGCTGCCATTTGATGATGACTTTTTATTTAGGTACTTACAACTGCAGATCACTTTCAAGTGAAGGAAGATTGCAAGAATTAGAAGAAGAACTGTCTTATATTAAATGGGACATTATTGGACTTTGTGAAGTTAGAAGAAAAGGAGAAGAAACAATTGATTTAAAAAGTGGACATATACTCTATTATAAAGGTACACATATTGGAAATACAAGTGGAGTAGGATTCATTATAAATAAAAAGTGGAAGAACAATATTGTGGAGATTGATGGTGTATCGGACAGAGTGGCAAGATTAGTTATACAACTTAATAGCAGATACCAAATGCAGATAATTCAGGTTTATGCCCCAACAAGTTCTCATAGTGATGAAGTAGTAGAAGATTTTTATATGGATGTACAAAAGGCTTTTGATCAGAGTAAACAACATTTTAAAATTGTTATGGGAGACTTTAATGCTAGAATTGGTAGACAAATGAAAGATGAAATTGCTGTAGGTAATTTTGGTTATGGTAATAGAAATGAGAGAGGACATAGACTTGTGGAGTTTGCAGAAAAAGAAAAACTTTATATTATGAATTCATTTTTTGAGAAAAATGTTAAAAGGAAATGGACATGGAAGCATCCAAATGAAGGTACAGCAGAATTGGATTATATTTTGACTAACAGAAAATACATATTTCAAGATTGTAATGTTCTTAATAAATTTAACACAGGAAGTGATCATCGATTAGTAAGGTGTAAGTTACATGTTAATGTAAAATTAGAAAGACAAAAATTATTAAGAAAAACAATATTTACAGCTGATATTCCTAATCTTCAGAAACATTCTAATGAATTTAAATTAGAACTTACAAATAGGTTTCAAGTGTTAGGAGATTTTGAACATGATACAGATTTGAATGAAATTAATATGAAAATAACTGATACACTTTTAAAACTGGAACAAACATAGCTGGTAGAAAAAAGCAGCAATTGACTAATAAAATTTCTACTGAGACTAGAGAATTTATGAAGAAAAGAAGGAATATGAAGATATACAGAAATGATGTATTAAAAAGAATTGAATATCTCGAATTTTGTAAAATGGTATGGAAAAGAGTTGAAAATGATATAAGAAAGTATAACTGTGAAATAGCAAGAAAAGCTGTAGAAGAAAATAAAAGTCTCAAAAATGTTAAACAACATTTTGGTATTGGTAGGAAATTTATATCTGCAATAAGAAAAAAAGATGGAATTATTACTAAAAAGAGAGATGACATCATGAAATTGGTAGAAGATTTTTATCAAGAATTATATAGTAATAAAGAACAAGTACCTCCTATATCTATTACATCTTCCGAATTGCCCAGAATTTTAAATGAAGAAGTGAGACATGCAATTAAGTGTATGAAGAAAGGAAAGGCTCCAGGAAATGATGGAATTATAATTGATATATTAAAAGAAGCAGGTGAAGAAATAGAAACAATTTTAGCAAAGTTATATACCAAATGTCTAAATGATAAAGATGTACCGGAAGATTGGAAGAATGCAATAAAAATATTAATATTTTTTGAAAAGGTGATAAAGAAGATATTAGAAATTACAGACCTATCAGCCTTTTATCAGTTTTATATAAAATTTTTACCAAGATAATTACAACTCATCTACAGAGAACTTTGGATTTCCACCAACCAAGAGAACAAGCTGGATTTAAAAGTGGTTTTAGTACAATAGATCATATCCAGGTATTGAGAGAAGTTGTAGAAAGGACAAATGAATATGAGTTGTCATTATGTTTTGGATTTGTAGATTATGAAAAGGCATTCGATTCTATACACATTTCTTCAGTGATTAAAGCATTGGATCATCAAGATATAGATCCAGGATATTGTCATATTTTAAAGAATATTTATAAAAATGCAACAGCAACAATTAGATTACATAATGATACTGAAAAAATCAACATTGAGAAAGGTGTAAGACAAGGTGACTCCATATCTCCAAAACTCTTTACAGCAGTGCTGCAAGAAGTATTTTGTGGATTAAAATGGGAAACTAAAGGAGTGAAAGTAAATGGAGAGTATTTAAGTCATTTAGATTTTGCAGATGATGTAGTTGTTTTTGCAAATAATGCTTCAGAGCTGTAGGAAATGTTGCAGGAGTTAGCAGATAAAAGTAGAAAAGTAGGACTAAAGATAAATGTTAAAAAGACTAAAGTAATGTTTAATCGATTTGCTCAAAATATGAAAATAAAGATTGATTATGAAGAATTAGAAGAAGTTAACAGTTACAAATACCTTGGTCAGATTATTAATACAGATGGAAACATAATGGAGGAAATTAATCATAGAATTAAACTTGTTTGGAGTGCTTTTGGTAGAAATAACTTGATACTAAAAGGAAATATGCCTATGTGTTTGAAAAGGATGGTTTTTAACAAATGTGTTTTACCAGTTCTTACTTATGGATCTGAGACTTGGACACTTAATGGAAGAGCAATACAGAGACTTCAGACCACTCAAAGGAGTATGGAGAGATGTATGTTGGGAGTAACAAGAAGAGATCGAAAACACAATGTATGGGTAAGACAACAAACAGGTGTTACTGACCTTATTGAAAAAATTAAAAGATTGAAATGGAGTTGGGCTGGACATATTGCTAGAAGAGATGATAATAGATGGACAATTGAAATTTTAAACTGGATTCCAAGAGATTGTAAAAGACCCAGAAAGAGACCACATGTGAGATGGATGGATGAAATAAGAAAATGTGCAGGGGTGTTGTGGAGAAGAGAAGCTAAAGATCGGAGAAGATGGATTAAACTTGGAGAGACCTTCATCCTGCAGTGGATTGATAATGGTTGATGATATATATATATATATATATATATATATCATCATCATATATATATATATATATATATATATATATAAACATTACAAGCATAAAGCTAAACTAGTCAATATAAAATCAAAACTACTCCAAATCTAAAATTAAACTAGACCAGCATAAAAATAATATTAAAACACAACCTAAGGTTTCACTGCTACAAGCAGACTTCTCAAGTGTAAAGAACTACAAAAAAAAACCACACATTATATATACTATTAAAAACTACCCACAAATCCATTCACTTCCCATCCACCCTTAATATTAAAAGAACTCTTAAATTAACTTATTTAAGAGTTCTTTTAATATTAAGGGTGGATGGGAAGTGAATGGATTTGTGGGTAGTTTTTAATAGTATATATAATGTGTGGTTTTTTTTTGTAGTTCTTTACACTTGAGAAGTCTGCTTGTAGCAGTGAAACCTTAGGTTGTGTTTTAATATTATTTTTATGCTGGTCTAGTTTAATTTTAGATTTGGGTAGTTTTGATATATATATATATATATATATATTTTATAGATATATATATATATATATATATATATATATATATATATATATAATTCTGTGTTTTTATTGCTTTTATTTTTCCTCTAGCTAGTTTGTAAATTTATTATTTTCATATATATATATATATCATACTGATAACACAGCAACATATGTATCTCTGAAAGTTTCTTTTAATTAATGGTGAATTAAATACAGTAACAATGGTGGGTAGTAAAAAATAATTAACGTTTTAATATTCATTAATGTCAATATAAAGAAAACCATTTTTAATTTTGTTTATCAGCAATGTTTTATACTAAATATCAATTTTTATATTTTATAATGTATATTGTTTTTGACAGTTAATGTTTAAAAAAATTCTCAGAAAAATTATTATTCAGTGTTAAAAAAAGAATTCTTCTGGAACCTCTGACTTGGATGATGATCTGCCAACTGACAAGAATCACTTTACATATTAGAGTAACTTTTTAGATCAGAAAATAGTAATGGATATTAAAGTACAGAACATATTCCAATTCATTGGTTTTACATTTAACAATATTAAAGATATGGTATTTTTTCATAGTGATATAACTACTTCAATTAAATTAATTTCATCAAGAGGTGTTACTTTTTCCAATTTAGATTATAGAAGTAAGGTGTAGAGCTTTTTATTGGCAACATAATAATACTGAAAAAATGTTATTTAAAAAGGCTTTATAAAATATAATAGCAAGATCATGAGATCATTTGGTATTTCTTCAGCCAGTTGAATATGATAGTAAGGATATATCTTAATTGGACTTGGCATGGTAAATGAATAAAAAGTTTATAAAAAGCCTTCCAAAACAATATTCATAGAAAATTAGAGCATAGTTTTTAATGGGGAAGTCAGAACTCATTTACATTAAGATTATCTCTCTCTGAAAAGATACAATCATGATTTCTTTCAGTTGAAATATAGGGTTGATGAAGGGATACAATGGAAATCTGAACTTAGTACTAAAATAAGTTTAGAAGTAAAAGTTTGCAAAGTTAAAAAGCATCATTAGAATTCAAACAGACTACAGACCATAATATGATGTACGTGGATATATTTGTGTTTCACGGATTAATTTATACGTTTATCACAAAACTCTTTTTAACTTCTATTCATCTCATTCTTTTAATATACTAATTGCATTTTATTTAAAAGTGTTCATTTTATGCTTTTTAATCAAATAATGACACCAATATTTCTCTGTTATTCACTTTAGTGTTTCAATTTTTTTGATCGTTTTTAAAGATATATAATCTTTATATATTTTCAGTACTAATATATATATATGTATACGTGTGTGTATATGTCTGATAATTGAAAAACAAAAATATAATTTATTTTAATGTTATGTTTTTATAAGTGACGTAATTAACAACATATATTTTTAATAAACGTTATACAGTATTTCAATTCAAATAAAAAATAATAAAATAAATTACATGTGACAATTTTTATTTTATTTTTCTTACTCTTTGCTATCTTCAATATATATCTCTAGATATTGGTTTTATATCATATTTTGTTTTTCTGAGTTATAATTTGTAATTTATGTGTGTATGGTTTATTCTAACAGATTTAATTTTTTACATTAGTATCTTTAACACACATTTGTTTGGTTTTAAATATATATTTTTATATAACTAAAATGAATTCTATTTTACTACTTATTTTTACTTCTATGTTAATTAATTGTTTATTTGGTTTTCTTTTAAAAAAACTTTACTATTTAATTTAAAACTTTTGTTTAATTAACTATATAAAATGAATTTAATGTTTATTGCTTTCTGTATACAGAATTTATTTTCGGACTTTTTTTGTAAAAAGGTTTCAATAAAATAATACAAAATAAAATTATATTTATTATTATTATCAATCCATTGCAGTATAAAAGATTTACCAAATTTAATCCAGTTTTTTTTCATACTATTTTTCTTATCCATTTACCTTATTACAGACTTTTTCTAAATCTTTTATTATCAGTTTATGGCTTTTATTGTCCATCTATTATCGCCGCTTTTAATATATATATCCAACTCATTTTAGCCTTGTAAACTCTTTAGTTCGTAATACTTATTTTTTTTCTTATCAATGCATTTTGAATTTAAATGTCTTCATTAAACTTTAAATACACATCTTTCACACTTCACTGTATGTTTTTAAACCTTGCATGGCTTATCAAAACACATTCATTCAAAAAAAAAATTTTTTTTCAAATATATATATATCCTTTACGTCTAATTCTTGATTATCAATCTTCATTGTCTTCTTGTGAAAAAATTCATTGAAAATTATTTTAGTCTTTTCGATATTGATATTTAATCACTCAGAGATTTTAAACCACTAAAACTCTGAAATGTTATTTATAAAAATAAAATTATTTACAAAATATAAGTGCTTTAACTAATCTCTAGTTTTAATTTTTTTTATTTTTCTACTTTAATCTAGATGGAACTAACCTGGTAAACACCGTTATCAATGTTAATTTCTTTAAAGTCAACATGCAATTTAATTACAGCTATTAAATTTTTATAAGTATTTTTCAGAATTTGACAATGTTCTGGCTCTATTTCAAAACTTTTATTACCACTTATATGTAATCTAATGTGTGAAAATCACTATTAATTCCAGAATGATCTTCATTTAATTTGAATCCAAAATTATCTGTTAAGAACTGTAATAATCTTAGTAAATATCTTGTATAGATGTAAGAGGAAACTGTTAATTTGGTATTTTCTATTATCTTCTTTTTTAAAAAAATTATCATTACTGCATTTTTTTTTAATTATCTAATATATCTTCATCAATTAAATGTTTGGTATTTATTTTTCTTAATAAATTTTCTATTTTTTTTTACTTGCTTCTTTTTAAATATCAATCATAATTCACTTTCTTCTAGAGCTTTTCTTTCTTCATAGATTTAATTGGATGTCTCATTTCTTTATTTAAATATTTGACATTTTAAAGCATGTAATAATTGTAGATTTGTTTTTTATTATTCTTTATAGTATCTTTTCACATACTTCATGACCCTATTTTTACTTTTAATAGTATATTTTTTATTGAGAATTTTTTTTTCTTCATGTCAAGCTGCTGTCTTATACTTTTTAAATTTTTGTTTTCTCTTCTGTATCTTTTCTTGTCAATTCATAGTTATCATTTCATAAAATTTCTATTTAAAAAAATCAGAAATACTTTATATAAAAAGAGATATAAACATTAAAAAAAAACAAGAATTTTTTTTATATAATGAATTAAGTATAAGTTTTAGGTCAAATAATAGGTTAATGATTTTTAAAAAAAATCAATAATGAAGTTAAAAACTAAACGAAAAGATAGATAGGAATATTGATAGAATGTATACAGAAAATGTTAAGTAAAATAAATATCTGTATTAGATATATAGTTTCATAGAATTTTTCATAAAATGATATGCCTGTTAATTGAATTTTTAATGAATGCATATTGTTATGTATAAAATTAATTTTTATATCGATTTAAAGTTTATTCTCTTTGGCTAGTCTGGTCGAGTTGTGAATTTGGGCAATTTTGATTGTAACTAGATTATTAATGAAAATTTTGAAATACAGATAATATAGCCTTGAAAATAAACATTAAAAATTATTTAAATGTTGGATTAAATAATAAAGTTGTATTTATAAATTATTACTTACTTTTAAAAAGGGACTGAAATATAAACTTTTTAAGGATTTAATAAGATTATTTGTTTTTCTTTCTGGAATTTAAATATTTTTATTTAGGTGATATTTCATTAGTATTCCTCTGCACTTTCTAGATTTCTCCAAATTGAATTCACTTTTTTTTTTTATCAATATCTTACCTTTTCATATTGTACCAACAAACTCACATGTGATCTCTTTCTAGATTTTTTACATTTTTAAAAATCCATGTCAACTCAGCTTCATTTCAATTTTTAATTATTTCAATGATGTTAGAGATATTTCTCCATGCTTCATTGAATGGTCTGAAATTAATGTATTGCTTTTTTATTAAGAAAACAAGTCTCAGATCAATAAGATTTGACGAAGTACATTTCTTAAAAACTTTATTATTTCAAAAATATAGGCATATTTTCTATTGATATTATGTTTACCAAAAGTATTTCATTCAAATTTAGTTCTATGATTAATTTTATCCATTATTATTCCATCTAATTGAATAATCTGATCAAGGTATTTATAATTTATTTTTTCTGATTCATGATTATTAATCTTCTTGTACTTTTTTTAAATTCATTGAACATTACTTTAATCTTTTTTACCATTTATCTTTAGTCATACCTTTTTATTTTCATCTAATTACTCTTGCAACATTTCCAAAAGCTCTGAAATATTTTATGAAAAAACAACCACATTATCTGCAAAATCTAGATTACTTAAATAATCATATATTTTTATTTTTTTAACTTCCCACTTTAATCCACAAAGTATTTTTTGAAAAACTACTAAAAGAAAGTTTTGGAATTGTGGAATCACTCTGTCATCTATACTGATGTTAATCATTTAATTACAGTGTGTAATCTAAACACTGCTGTTTTATTTATCTTGTGTTTATATATTGATGTTTTCCAAGTTTTAATATCATTTGGACATTAGGTATATAGTTTTGCCAACTATTTTTCTATTTCTTTACCATAATTCTATCATTTCCTGGAGCTTTTTCTTTTCTCATAAATTTAATTGCATATTTCAACTCTTTATATAAAATGCATGACAATTCAGAAGATACAGTAATAGTAGTGGTTATTTTCTTTTCTTATCCTTTATTAATGTATTGTTCTTGCAGAACATTTTCACACATTAAACAATATCACCCCTCTTTTTAGGTGCCATTGTTTCTTCTTATTGCTAAAACAACACTAAGACATTCTTTTATACATTTAAAACTTTCATTTTCTTCTATCTTTTTTGTCAAGTCACTGTTATACTTCATTATATCATTACTAAA
This sequence comes from Epiperipatus broadwayi, assembly GCA_028023455.1. Lineage (NCBI taxonomy): Eukaryota > Metazoa > Onychophora > Udeonychophora > Euonychophora > Peripatidae > Epiperipatus > Epiperipatus broadwayi. The sequence continues at coordinate 150,043 of JAQFVV010000426.1, read as the reverse complement.
TATTTTTCATTCCATTTTATACAAATTCAGATATTCTTTTTAAAGGATCATTTATAATAATTTAATATTTCTTTTAATCACAAATTGTTTTGTCTTAGTATAAAGTTTACTGATGAATTATGTTTTTGAACTAGTTATTTTTGTTGCAATTTTTAATAGAGTATTGGTTATCTTCTTATATTTAAGTTCAAACCATCTTCAAAGACTATCAATACTTTAAAATTATTAGCAAGTTCTAATTTAAAGTATGAAAGTATTCCTGAAATTTTTTTTTATTTAGTAATATTTGCATCTCTAATTTTGCATATATCTTTCATCTCACTAATCAATGATCACTTTCTGTGTTGAATATATTAAGAATATTGCCATTTTAAAATATATATTTTCTATTAGTCAAGATTTAATTTAGTTTTGTTTTCACTTTAAATGTTTTCATGTTTATTTACATTTAGCATTTTGTTTTAAAAAAAAGAATTTATAATATACAATTTTTTTGTTTCTGTAAATTTCACAAGTTGTATCTTTCATTTTTTCTCATAATAGTCAATTTGTCCACAGCATTTTTATCTTTCCAATTATTTTCCACTTCTAGTCTTAAAGACTCCCTTAATAATTTTAAAATGTTATTTGGTGTGATCAGAAGCATTTTGTGCACTTGTATAAAAATCCTCTATTTTTCATCACAATAAAAACATGTTATGATATCATCATGAATTCTCTGCATTTAATATCTTCCATTAATGTGAATAATTAATCTTCCACCCTATCAGATATACCATCAATCTTTGTAATATTATTCTTCCAACTTTTATTTTTAATAATCTCACCCCACTTGTGTCTACAATATTTTGCCTTTGTAGTTAAATACATATCTACTTTTTAAATTAATTGACTCATCACTTTTTCTTTTAATTTCACAAAATCATGATATTCAGTTAATATTAGACAAATCTTCATTCAATTTATTAGTTTTCCTTCATTCAAAGTGATCTGAAATTATAAGTAGTTAAATGAAAGATCATTATTGAGTATCAGACTGGATTTACAATAAGGTATTCTTGAACTCATTGCCATTGGCCATCAAGCACTGTCTCAGTTGATGACTTTGCAGATTTCTGGAAATAAGACTATGATTTAATTTTTGTCTGTCCTGATTAAAAATTTCTAAAAAAATTATTAACATACATGCATCCTTTCTTAAAGAAAACAGTTAAAAACTATCAGGCAACTGAGAAGAAACTTTTTGATATATTTCTTGTTCTTAAACTCAGAGATAAAAGACCAATAAACTCACAATTCTGGTTGATGCATATTGTAAATAGTCAATCCATGTTTATTTGCCACATGAATAATCATGTAATAATAAAAGCTCCAATAAAGAATTATAGTGTGAGCATTAGTAATTTGCTCTGTTTGGTTTCTTTAAGACTATATAGAGGAATCAAATAATTTTTTTCAGTTAATAGTAAACTTGATAATTAATGGAAAGTTAATATCTAAATAAATTAACAATTAGAATATTAAGAAAATAAAAAGTAAATTTATTATAAATAAATTATACTCAAGAAATGCATTTGTAGTACAAATAAATTGATTTTTAATAACTACTCTTTCTTATTGCATTGACAAATGTATACTATATAAAACTAAATCATCCATGCTCTTTACTACTGTTGCACAATGCTTTATTTACCACCCTCTTTTACAGTTTACAGTTTCAGTTGCCCCAGCAATCTTCTTCAGAACTTTTATATCTCCTAATAATGTAATAAAAATAAAGATGCCATATAATACTAAATCATCTATGCACTTTACTACTGTTACACAATGCTTTATTTACCACCCTCTTTTACAGTTTACTGTTTCAATTGCCCCAGCAATCTTCTTCAGAACTTTTATATCTCTTAACTAGGAGGTATAAAAGTTCTGAAGAAGATTACTGGCGCAATTGAAACTGTAAACTGTAAAAGAGGGTGGTAAATAAAGCATTGTGCAACAGTAGTAAAGAGCATGGATGATTTAGTATTATATGCTAAATTGATTTTTTTGTGATTTTTTTAAAAAATTAAATTAAATTAACTTTTAAAAAATAGAACTAGTGCCATCTATAAATGTATTGATCCAATCACATGTATCCCAATATATAATTAGATAATTAATAGATTATAAATTATATGTTAAGTAACAAGTACTGATGTAATATAGGAATAATGATATGTTTTAAATTTTGAATTTTCAAGATTTATAAAAATTATTTAAGTTTTTAAATAAATTTAAATAATCTGTAATGTACATCTAAATGATTTAATATATAAAAAAATTTCTACAGTACAGGCTTTTTCATACCTGCACTCTAATATGTAATATAAAGGGGGTTTAAACTCAGATTTTCATGTGACCCTCAAATATCCATGTTATCTCATATCACACACATCTTGAAGAGATAAACAATCACCAATATACATATTTCATGCTAAACCAGCACTCATCAATTGGTCCAGATTATTATCTTAATATAGGCCAAGCATTGATTGTATATATGTGTGGAGATGATAATCTGACCAACTGACAAGTGCTGGCTTAGCACAAAATATGTATATTGGTGATTGTTTATCTTTTCAACATATGTGTGATTAAAGGTGTCAGCAGTATGAGATAGCATGGATAGTTGAGGATTATGTGAAAATCTGAATCTAAATGATTTGTAAATTTCATCAATGAATTTTTAGTAATTCTCAGGTTTTGTAGATATGTAAATTTATTTAACATTATTACTGTCTATTTCACTTTGAGAATCATTATCTATAACTGTCAAGATGGACTTACTTTTATTTGTCCTGATCTCAAACTTTTCTATAAGATGAACTGATAATGAACAAGTTTGATGTCAGAAATTTTTTAACTTTTTTCCATGTTCCAGGACCTTTACTCCATTTTCTGGACTAGGTTATTGTTTCTGTTTTAAAAAAGGTATAGATTGTTTTCCCTGATGATTTCTTTCTATTTAAATATTTTAGAAATGCTCTATCATAAATAGAAACAATGATTAATTTCAGAGAGAATTTAAAACAATTGCAAATTACTTATTTATTTTAACTTAAAATGTGATGATAGCATTGTTGAAGTTTTTTATTTATGTCTTCTTTAAATTTCTCTCAAGAATCATTTTCTTGGACAGTCATTCAAAGTCTAAGCAGTAGATGCATCATTCTTGTATTTGACACAAGTAATTGGCTATTATGAAAAACTTTTAATAATTTAATGTTTTCACTCTGTAAATTATTTATAAAACGAATAAAATTATATTTGAAAATGCATTAAAAGACATTTTACCCAAGATGCTACAAATCCTAAAGGTGATACTGGATGTGTATATTTTTACTTTAGTTTTATTTTGGTGAAGAAATAAGGTAAGGGTTAGCTTAAAATTTCTGTTAATCACATATTTGAAACTAATGCAGTTTTTAGCAACACTTGAAATTTTCATTCCATCACAAATTCTTTAAATATATAATAAAGACACCCATGCCTTTATTCATATGTTTCTTATGTGTAATGAAAGTTTTAGGTATATTTAAAAATAATAATACACATTAAAAAAAAGAAATGTAGTTAGTTTTGATGAATTTATGTGGTATGTTTAATATAAAAATCCAGATACATTAAATATTTAATTGGGTTCAAAGTTTATAACTGAATAAGGAATAATGGGAATACATGTCTAATAATAGCCATCTAATATATTTATGTAAAGTGGAAAATATCAAAAGTAAGAGTGCCGAAACTTTGACTCTTATAGGTTAAATATATTTTTCTTCTATAAGTGTTACGTGAACTGTAAAATCTTAATAAATTTTTGTTTAGTAAATTTATGTATATGCAAATAATACATTGATTAATAACAATAATATGACAATATTTAAATAAAAAACATACAAACAATTATCTACAACTATTATCTTTAATCATAAGAATATATGTGTGCGTGTTATTATAAATAAAAAGCTTTAAAGTGAACTTTATGATCTACACTATTTTCATACAAGTAGTTTTCTATGAAAGTAACCCTTTATTGCACAAGAATAAAAGTACAGAATTTTACAAGGCTACAGTCATTCATTGTTGTTGTTTTTTTTTAATTTTAGTTTACAATGTAATAAAAACAATACATTTTCTTTTTCATTTAGGTCAGACAGATCAAATTTATAATAACTTACTTTTTTTCCTCTAAAAAGATACTTTATTTAATTCCTTTTTTAAATATACAGTTTATACAAACTGTTATTTTCATTGAATGGGTGGGTGGGTAAGGGAAGAGGGCTAAAAGGAATATTACTTGTATTCCAGTGAATTGTGCATTTAAATTCTTAACAGTGAAAAAAAAAAGTCAAGTATTAGCATAAAAGTAACAAAAAATAGATAAAAATAAATATTTTTATTTGCTAAATATTGCCAATAATATTTGAGAATTGTATTAAAAATCAAAGTTGGTGATGTATTATTATTCAAATCAAGCCAATCCAGTTGACTGGTCACTGCGTAGATCAGAAGAGCAATGTGCAGCGCAGAGTTGATGTTGCAGTTCACACCGGGAAAAATTTATATCCGAATCAGTTCCTCTTGCACATGCCACCAATGCTGGCACACACTTATCAACATAACAACCTAAAGATAATAGAAAAAAGTTATGTTTTATAATATTCAAATTTATTTACTAAGCGCACATATATATAATTAAAGATTAAAGAATATCCACTTTTAATATATCCACTGTACTAATGTTATAATAGCGCAACAATGTCATGTTGAGGACTGAGGATACTCTCAAACCCAATATTATAGTTTTTGGAAATAAAGGAATTTAAAATTTATTATAACCATGAACTCAGCGACTAATTAATAGAAATTTCTTGAACATTATTGATTATAATAACAATCGTATTATAATTAGTTATATGTTATTATCATCAATAAAACAAAATTTTGATTTAATCAACTGAATGGAATTTCTGTGCTTAATCCATCATTTTAGAATTTGGATATCACATGATCACCCAAAAACAAACAACATAATTCATTTATTAAGTATTAGTAGTAACAGTGCTACTACTAGTAGCACTAATGTTTATAACTATTGTTATTCATTAACCATTAATAAAAATTTTAAAGCAGCTAACATATATATAAGGCATCCAATTTATTTGTAACTAATCAAATCTCTTCCAAAGCAAATTAGTTATTATAGTTATTGTATAATGTAAAATTTGTTTCTATATATAAGAATGTAATGCAGAAGATTTATAATTTTTTTTTATCAGGATAAAGCTTCTATAAAATAAAGCAAGTCTGAATTTTTGCAATTATGTTCATAATATATTTTTAAAAATTAAAACATAACATTTTAATAATTTAAATTTAAATATAATTTGTACATCTTATTTAAAATACTTTATAACAAAAAAAAGCACTATTATATATATACACACACTCAATCTGATTTCCCTCAGAGCTATGATATAATATAACAAACAAACATAATCTATAAAATTAAAAGAATAAATAATACAAAATATAACAAAGCTAAAATAAATTAAATATGGTAAAGTGAAATTAATAAAATAATTCACAAAATATAAAATAAAATATATAATATTAAATTGAAATATAAAATAAATATATATTATACATGTGTATTCCTGTCTGTATTCATGAACAACCATTAATTTAAATTTGTTGTCTCTTTTATTATTTTCTAAAATACATTAATTTATCTTTATATATTTCTTTGTTCTACATTGATTCATTTATTAAAAATATATATATTCTATTTTTAAATCATATATAATATATACTATTTTCTTATTCAATTTTTTGTTAATAATTTTTCTTCTACGTTTACTTTTTTATTTTACAACTATAAATCATAAATATAACCTTTTTTAACTTATCTACTGTTATTTTAGTTTCTATAACATTTTTTATTTATTTTGGAAATTTTTAAGAAACTGAAATAGTAGTAGGTAAGTTAAAAAATGTTTATAATATCTATGATTTATGGTTGTAGAATAAAAAGTAAATATTAAAAAAAATTATCAATAAGAAAAAAATTGAATAAAAAACAGTAGATATTATATGTGATTTAAAAATAAAAAGAATATGTTTTTAGTAAATAAATTAATGTAGAACAAAGAAATATATAACAAATACTTTATTAATTTAGGGAAAAAATTAGTTTTATATTAATTTAATTTATAAGAAATAGCAATAATTTGGGGATATTAAAAAATAATAAAAGAGATAATATATTTAAGTTAGTGGTTGTTCATGAATCTATATATAGACAAGAATATATATATAATCTGTAAAAATTAAGAAAATGGTGAAACATTTAACAGCAGAACATGTTTGATTTATACTAAAGAAAATTTATTTAAAGCTAAGCACTTTCAATATTGAATTGTATCACAATCATAGCATCAAATATAAAATCTATGTTTATTTTATATTTCAATTTAATGTTATATATTTTATTTTATCGGGATTATTTTATTTTGTCTTAATTTAATTTGTCACATTTATTTTATTTAATTTTATTATATTTTGTGTTATTTTAGTTTTTTAGTTTTTATTTTATTGATTACATTTGTTTATTTTATTATTATATATTTATTCTATTTTATTTATTATTATATCATAACTCTAAGGAAGGCTACAAGACAGTCAAAATGACAGATTGCATGTAAATATATATAATTTTAAAAGTGTTGTTATAAATAAGGTGTGAAAATTGTATTACAACAAAATAAAAGAAATGATAAATTTAATGAACTTAGATTTATTTTTTCAACTTTTTAATTATATGTTGATAATTTGTAAGATTTAATTTAGAATTTTTTATTTTTTGAGGAAATAATGATATATTCAACATTGTGGTTTGAAAATAGTATACAAATTAATCAAAAATAAATTGGAAAAACTTTCTTTTGATGCAATATTCTTAATTAAATGATTTTACAGCAGCAAAAATATCATTTACTGGCTTAAAATTTGAAATCATGCTAAATTTTTTTTTCATTACTAAAATAAAAACAAAAAGTTATTCTAAATTATGTAACATGTAATCTAATTAAAAATTTCATTTTGAAATTTTTTTTTACTTACAATTAAAAAAAAACAAAAAAATATTAAAAAAAAAAATTAGAATATGGAATTTTTTAGGATTCACTACTACTATATTTTTATGGATGGCATTTAATAACATAAAGAAGTATAGGTCATTACTGAGTATACAAAGATTAAAATATAATCTTTAATTCAATTCAGGAGCATACAAATCAACGAATCCAGAAATCTTACTATTCATTAGCTCTGACATACATATTTTACTGATCATCAGTCTTTTGGTTATTTTGGAGTTTAATATGAAAAAGAAAGTGAGTCAATAAATAATGATGATGATAAAATATGCTTATCCAAGAGTATCCAAATTCAAATAAGACCTGGTAAATCTTGTAAAAAATTATTTACAAACTAGTATAGTTTTTTTTTAAGAAGACAGCTGATAACCAAAACAGATAGCTATCAATAAAGAATGGTAAATGAATATCAAGCTATTCTTTGCTAATTTGACATTAAATTGGTTACTACAAGAGGGATATGAAAGCCCAATTATAAACTTCCTACATATTTTTTAATATATATATTTATTTTATTTATTTATTTAAATATTTAAATATTTATAGTCATATAAAATATTCACTAAATGATTAGCAAATCACTTCAATCAAAATATAATTTCTAATTCATAATATACAAATCAGTGTACCTAGAAATCTTCCTAATCAATAGAGATCTGACACAATATATTTAATATTTATAGTGCAATATATGCTTTGATAATATTTTCAATTTTGATAGAAATATTCCATGATTTATTGGACTATTTTGAATTATGATCTTTACAGATTCTTTGAGATTATCATGTTATACTTTAGGAAATGAATGGGAAAACTTTCTGATTGCAGAGCTCAAAGATTTCTATGAGGTCTGTAGTGGGTTGCATGTAAAAATGTATTTTACTTTCCAATACATGGGATATCTACAGTAGAGAAAAGTATTGTAATCATGCTGAAAACTGATTTTCTACTTTCAGTGCTCAAAATCAGCAGTATACTATCTAAGTAGATTTAAAGAGTTGTCATATTTCTATCAAACATATTTTATTTGTTTACATAATTTAACATTTTTGAAATAAAATTTTTAAAAAAATCTTATACTTGTACATGAGCTATGGAATGCACAAATCATCAATGCAGGTCATAGTCTGTTTATACCTGTTTTTAGAACATTGTTTTTTAATCATTTTTTTCAATGGTGATCAGTGAAAAATCGGATAGTTTATCAAAACTCAGCAATATAAAAATATATATTATAAATAAATTGATATTTTCATAAATATAATATGCATTTATTTGTTTTATTCTGCATGTTACAAATTTTGACTTTTTTAAGCAACTAATAATAAAAAAATAAATACACAATATTTAAAGTATTTTTTGAAATTAAATTTCTTTGTAAACCACCAGTTGGAAAATGCTGCTCTAGAATACATGAAAAGATTCTGATTCAGAATAAAATAAGTTTCATATCAAAACTAGGATTTAGTAAGATTTTTGGATGCATTGACATGTGTTATTGGCATAAATTAATGATTAAGTTTTGTTTTGTACACATTGAATGAAGTTTTTTTTTTAAGTGTCATAGCATCAGCCGGGACGCTAACCGGTAACCCGGGCAACTGCCTGGAAGTGCAAGGCAGTCATGCTTTCTCTCGACCACCAATGCAAGATAGTCTTTTATTCATTACTTTTATATATAAAGAAATATAAAAAGTAAAACAGCTTTATAAATAGTCCACTTTAGGACAAAGTTTCGAAGATAGAAGATATTACTTATCAAGCTTGCCTAACACCGAATAAAGGGAATTTGAAAATTTTCCTACATTTTTTCTTCTAACTAAGAATGAACAGATATCTTTTTATTGACTAATATAAACAACCAAGTCTATTAGAATTTAAGCTTACCAGTAGATATAAATATATATTGTTTTCAACCATTAACAATTTATTCTAGGTGTATTTTTATACTTCTGATCCATAACTCTACATCTTTCCAAAAGAATATCATCCATTCATCTCATCTTTTCTTGGTTGTTTAGTTTAAAAGTTAAATTACTTATTCATGATTATCTTTTCTAGTAAGAGGCATACCTCAATTTCACTCTATTCTTTTAATTTTTTGAATGATGTGAATTCTACATGCTTTTTCTTTATCTATATATTTTGTTTACATCCTTTTCAGTGTGATTTGTAATCTAAGTATTGAACTGTTATTAATATACAAGTTCCTTATCTATAAGTTTATCTAATGTAACACCTTTATTAAAAGTTTTATTTTTTTGGTAGATTAACTTTTTTTTTTAGGTTTTTCAATTACATCTACTTCAAGTTTAATTTTAATATTAATTTTCCTATTTTACTCCTTTTAATCTAAAAAAAAAAAAACCTATTAAATTTCAGCTTAGATTTTTTAGCAATTATATTTTGTTCTTAATTTCAATAAACTCTGAAGCATTATTTATAAAATTAAATTACTTCATCTCTTATTCTCTTTTCTCACATCTCAAACCACAATAGATTATATAAAAATTACTAAGAAAAATAGAATAGCTTTTCAAGATTTTCTTACTAATGTTAATATTTATAATGTCACTATGTAGTCTAATCACTTGTTTGCATCTGATAAAATTTTACAGTACTCTGGTTTTATAAAACAATGTTTCTGAGTTTGAATAATAGCAGAAATACATTAATAGTAAATTGTTTGGAGTCATGTGATGTTCAAATATTAAAAGTGACATAGGTGTATGTTTTGTATTTACCATGCAAAATACTATATTAAACTATATGAAATAATATTATTCAACTATATAATACAGTTTTTTTTATAAATATGTAAATAATTTTTTTTAAAGAAATGAATTAAATTTACCTGCTACATCCAAAGCAGCTTCACATGATAAACCATCAAAAATTCTGTTAGCTATAATGTATATATATATATATATATATATATATATATATATATATATATATATATATATATATATAGTCATAATTACCTAGTTTAACATAAAATTTATAAATATATATAACTATTTATAATAACTTTAAAATCTTTAGTTATATAAATAATGCAAATACATTAATATTATATACATATTCTTTGAAAGACATGTTAATTGATAATTTTTATAATTAAAGAAATAAATTTTAAATGAATAATTCTGTTTAGCTCTTTATTTTTAAATAATATACTGTTCAAGCTGAATTGTAAATTGCAAGTGATAGAACAATATAATTCTTCAAATGAATATCGAAATTTAATAATAATCATAAGCTTAGAATTTAAATTCTTACTTGATTGTTCATTATGGGATTTTTTCTAGGAAATAATATTAAAGATTTCTGACAATAGTTCTATCTTTCTATTGACTTTGAGTCTTAACCAGTGACACTTATTGAAAGTCTCACTTTATTAATGACAGTACCATTTGGAGTAAATTTTATTTTATTTTTTTGATGAAATGCTGTAGTCTAATGTCCTTCCATATACTGAGATGGAATTTTTTTTCTTCTTGTACACTATCTCACACCCCAAAATATTTAATCTATGAGTGTTTAAAACAGAAAGTAATTATTAATCTACAAAATCACTAATTTAAATGTTTTCTGATGGTATATATATCATTATATCAATAAATATATATAAATTCTTCTTTTGTTAAGTTTATAAACCATTTGGTGTGTTTCAATCTTTCTCCATTGCTTCTTTAATTTTCTCCTACTCAAATTCTTAGTGGGTAATAACTGATAATTTAATTTTTTTATTTTATCTTCTAAATAAATTGGTATCATTTTTTATTATATTTATTATTAAGTGTTCACTGGATTTATACATAAATATATAATCTATTAATGGAGAAATTAATAGAATCCTTTTACACAAGTATATAAAGTAATATATATTAAGGCTACAACCATAAAACTATGCGCCTGGTCAAAGTGTCATTAGAATTCATGAATGTAAAGCAGATTTAATACCCACATTAATACTATCCATTGGTCAGGACAGCAATATCTGAAGAAAAGAAGAGAATAATGTCATTCAAAACATTGTATTATATACTAACATTATCAATTACTTCTAAGTGATGAAAATAATCTGAAGCATAATTACAAGTAAAATACCATCATCACAATTGCTCAGACAAATATCTATCTATCTATAATGTGAGTGTTCAAATTGTTTGAAAAATACATTAAAATTAGTGCATTAGTAGAAGACATGTTGAAATATAAATTAATGAATACAAACATATTAATAAAAATCACAGATGTATTTAATTTTAAATATAAAATTAAAATGTATGACTCTTAAAAAAATAAAAAATGTAAACATTAAAATGTATATTAGTAATTTAAAGATGAAATTGTTTAAAGATAGTAATTATCTAAAAATGTGTTTTAATAATGATACCTTTAAATTGGATAATATATTAAAAATTACATAATGTTAAATAAAACTCAAATATACTAAACTAGAAAGTTGCAATTGTTGCTATCTTTATTTAGAAACAAAATCTAAATCTCACGATTTAGGTAACAAAAAAATCCTTTTATCTAATAGGTTGCAATTTTTTAAGTATATTGATTTTATGACTATCGACCTTAAAGGCTATTAAACAAACATATTATTTTCCATATATAAAACATAATTAATCAATTTATACTTTGATAAAACTCCAAACACAACTATGTAAGAATAAATTAAAGATTACACAATACTAAATGAAATTCAAATGCAGTAAATGATTACAAACTAATGCTAGAAGTTTCTACAGTGTTACCTGTATTTAGAAACACAAAATCTGATTTTTCAAATTAGATAAAAGGAAATTCTCTTACTTAATAGGTTTCAAGTTTTTAATTATATTGATTCCATGACTAATCTAACTGCAAGCATTAATTTAAACAAGCTTAGATTTTAAAAACAGAAACTGATTATTTATTAATTGTGCTTTGTGTATAGAACATGTAATATGTGTATTTAACAAGTTTTAATATCTAAGCTTATTTAAATTAATACATGCATTTATAATAATTATGAAATTAATACTTTTAAGAACTTACAACCTATTAAGTAAGAGGATGTTCTTTTATCTAAGTTGCATAATTCAGACTTCATGTCTCTTAATAGAAGTGGTTTGTATTCATTTACTACATTTGAGTTCCATTTAGCATTACATAATCTTTAATTTATTCTTACATGGTTATTTGGGAGATTTTCCAAAGTGTAAATTGATTATTTATTAATTGTGTTTTATATATGGAACATGTAATATGTTTATTTAATAGCCTTTATGATATAAACTTATTTAAATTAGCATTTGTCTTTAGAATAGTAATAGAATGAATATGCTTAAGAACTTGCAACCTATTACATATGAGGATTTTTTTTCCTTAAGTTGTATGATTTAGAATTTGAAGTTTTAAATGCAGGTAGTATATATATATATTGAATTAAATATTTCCATAAATTGTTATTATAAATGAGGAGGTAATATTCAAGCAAAAAGAAATAACCTTTACCCTTTGATTATTTTTATTTACATAGGTTTTATCTCCTCATTTTTATTTTATATTATAAATATATTATAATAGTATATATGGTTGTGACTATGTTGTAGAGTTAGAAATTATAATAAAATCAGAATTTGCTGTGCAATGTGTAATAATGTGATTGAAGATCTTTTTGAAATATATATATAATATGGATATATTTGATTTTATTTTTTCCTTTTATACTTGTTCATGAATTTTTATACAAAATGAGGTTAAGACTGGTAAATCATAATATTTATTGTGGAAATTTATACACATAAAATGAATATATTTTAGTAATATAATCTTGCTAATTATTATTCTCAAACTTGGTGGAAATTGTTGAATTATTATTTGCTTTAATTTGTTGATGAATAAACTTAAAATGATGGGATCATATTTAAATATGTTTAATTTTATAGCCCAGTATATCATTAATAAAGGAAAGCAAATACAGAAATTATGAAACTTAACAATGTAACTTAATTAACATTAATTATTAATAAATATCAAAACACTATTTACAAAAATTATAATTATTATAGATATACAATCTAAAATGCAGTTACATCATGCTTTTATTTTATTTTATAGATTTTTGCCTTTTAAAAATGGACAATTTAAAATTAATGCTAGATTTGGACTTCTTTAAGTCTCCATGTATTAAATAGCTTTGTTATAAAAGTAAGATGATGTGAATTTATTATTAATGTCCTTATAAATTATTTAAATATTTAATTTCTGCTATAAGAAATAAAATGAGATAATGCAAGCATCTAATGAGAACACTATGTTAAAAGACACATTCTTACATAATACGAACTTATCATTCACTCTTGTTTTATAAATTATATAATATTGAAATGTATTTTACTTAACTATTATCTATAAAGATATATTGTATTTTATGGTAAAAATGCCTTAAATATAGCACACTTAAATTTATTTTATAAATTTATATAACAACAAGTAAATGTAAATTAATTGTGATACTTAAAACATTTAACAGTCAAAATGTTTATATGATTTTTCAATTCACCAGTAATAAAATACAGATAAAATTATAGATTAACCAAAAGTAAAAATATACTTAAATCTTGTGACAGAATAAATAATATATACATAGTCCCATCAAAATAAATAAAATATACTGAGATTGAAATCTATGGTTTTCATGTATTTGCTGTGTTATATCCTGAGCATAGGTGTGTTTGTGCATGCTCATATGTGTGAAAATCCTAGCTGTCTTAATTTCTGCAATACTGTGGTTCCATCCACTTTAGTAAATAATCTCCTGGCTGATTTATTTTCTGCTATCCTGTGATCCAATTCTCTTTAGCAAAGAATCATATTTTTTCAAATATATATGTAAATATAATTGTGCAGTATCATTGATGAATAATGGTAATAAAATGTAAATATAATATGTAATAAATCTGTTGCAAGAAATCTGAGCACAGTAAAATAATATTTATTAATCCAGAAATACATGTTATCAATATTACAGCATATATATTTTTAAGTCTCAATTATTTATGCAATGCAGTTTATATTACAATTTGAAATTTATTTTCATATTTTTATAATTTGAAATTTAATTTTAAAAAAATATAAGTGAATAATAATTATTTTTGGTAAATTAATATTTATTAAACAAGTATTTTTATCTGTGTAATCAGTTTACTTTTTATATAAAATAAGGGATTTTAATTAAGATATACTAAATTTTAAATTATATTAGATTAATATATACTCTATTATATGTTTTATTTAACAGCTTTACATATAATCTTAAGATTAATAACTAATATAATGTATAATTAAAACAAACACTACAATTAACAATTGCAAAATATAAGGTTAATTAATATATGCAGTTTTTGTTTTCTCACAAAGTGAAGTCTAATTAAGCTTAATGTCACTATTCACCCAAATACTTCATTAAATTAATGTTTTATTTATTAAATATTAAATGAAGTTAAATTAACACTTTATATTGTTAACTGGTAATTGATTGCATGATATTTAGAGATTATTTATCACACAGCAAAGTATTATCATTGTTGATTGGCCTTCTATTCATTCTTAGATGATTATCACTATTAATATGCTACTCTTTATGATAAAATCTGAATATGTACCATGTATTTATTAAATTCATTTCTTTTTGGTATATGGAAAGTAATTCTTTTATCAATATTAACCATTGTCAACTGTTACTTTGTGCAGTCACTTCTTCACAACGAAATAATTATTTCAATTGATATTTATTCTGAATAAGGAAAAAAAATTATTATTACATGTTTTATGATTAAAAATTAAAAACTAAATTTTTCATTTTTTTAAATAGGAAAACTCAAATGTTAAAGAAAAACAAATTTAATTTACACTTAGTTATAAATTTTCAGTAACAGAAAATTTACTTTTTTTTCTTCTTTTTCCTGTATTGTTTATTATAATTTATTTGTTAAGTTAATACTTATTGTATAAAATATCTCAAATATCTTTTTTTAGATTAAAATTTTTGTGGCAAGAATATTATAATTTAATTCAGATCAAATTTTAAAATAGAAGAAGAAATATTTTTAAATGGTTTGAGTTTTTTTATGAATTCAGTTGTTTAAAAATCCTCTGTAAGAAAAAGTGTGAATTTAATCTTTTTATAGTATATATTTTATATAATTGTTAAATTATGCATAAATATGTGTTATTATAGAAAATTTGTTTATATTGAATCATTTATTAATGTAAAATTTTAAGAATTTTAACAAGCCAATAAATAACTTACTTTATTAAATATATAATGTTGATACTATAAACTTATTCTCAAAACAAATAAGTCCAAAAACATTATTATGATAATTCACAAACCAAATCCGAAAATAATCATTCAAATAAGCTTGCAAATAATGCCATTTGTCATTTTTTATCAGATAAATCGATTAGCACTGATATAAGAAAATGTGTGCCTTATTAGCAAGTTCATTTAAATGATTCTCTGGAGATCTGACTTGTAAATTATTATAATATTGTTTTTAGACTTGATTGCTCTGTGAATATAGTCTAAAATTTATAGGATAAAATTATACTCTAATAAGTGTTGTTGGGTGTAATCATTATTTTATTTGTGCATATATCTTGAGATAATGCATACAACAATTATTTAGTATTCAAGTGAATATCATTAATTTATTTTATAGTATATTAATTAATTAAGACAAATAAGAAAGCAATATTATTATTATTAACGGTCTACTAGAAACCAAAATCTATGCAGGGTCACAAGTAGACCCATCCAAATACTTTAGTACTGAAGGATTCTATGCAGGTTCCAGAGATGCAACATCACCATCAGCAGGATCTGCCCTAATAATTGCAAATCATTGTCTGTTTCAAACTTTCAAAATCACTTACATTGATTCAAATCTCCTAATCACTATATTCAGTCACAGAATAATGACAATCAATGTAATTTTTGTATATATGCCAATAAATAAATAAAGAATTGAAACAAAATCATGTCAATAAATTTAAGATTGGCCACCACGGCAAATCCCACAATCTTGGTTGGTGACTGCAACACATCATATCAGGAATTTACTAAAAAATGGCTCCACAAAATACAAGTTCCAATAATGAGTGGACAAGGTTTTCTTCCTCTAATGCTGTCTCATTCCATAATGGTCATTTTAAATCACTGATAGACTTATGCTTTTATTCACCGACTCTACATCACTTAATAAAAATAAACCTCATACCATCGGGCTTCTTCGATCACTCTGCACAAATAATAACTATTAATCTAAACTAAATGCAAACTAACATTTCGCCACTAACAAAAACAATCAGAATCGTTCTTCCCAAGTCCACCCCAGAATTTATCTTCTCTGAAACCTATATAATGCTAGAAAAACTAAAACAAATAAAACTAGACCCTATACAACAATACCAAGCTTTTATCAATATTTTGTCTTTTAATATAAACCACATAGTAATGAATAGACCATCACCATCCAAGATACTAGAATATGCTGATAAAATACATGAAGAACTTATAGCAATCATGCCTACACATTACACCCAAAATTATATAAGAAACTTAACACAAGAATGTAATAAGGCTTATCAGTCCCTAAAAGAGTATCTTAAAATTAAAAAAAAAACAAATTATGCATCACCCAGCAACATACATAGTCATGTAAATACATAAAATGGGCCCTTGGAAGTACACCTGAAATTAAAGTACCAATGGCCATACAAACCCAAAGAGGAATTTTTGCTGGACAAAATATGATAATGCCGATGTTTGAACATTTTAGAGACAAACTGCAATCAGCACCACCAATACAGTGGACAGCACACATATTTGGACCACCAAAAAATGAAAAATTATTTACAGCAGATGATTTCATTAAAAAAATGAATGAAATGAACAATAACTGTCACCCTGGAAGCCCAGGAATACCACTTTTTGTCTTAAAACACCTTAGTCAATTCACTTCAAAATATCTTTGTAATTTGGCAAACCATCTAGCTCAAAAAATTAGGAGTGTACAGGGAGTGTACCCCATAATGATAGTACCTTTTATTATTATTATTATTATTATTATTATTATTATTATTATTATTATTATTATTATTATTATTATTATTATTATTATTATTATTATTATTATTATTATTATTATTATTATTATTATTATTATTATTATTATTATTATTATTATTATTATTATTATTATTATGATGATGATGATGATGATGATGATGATGATGATGATGATGATGATGATGATGATGATGATGATGTACTTTTTTGGTTTATTACACTGACTGTACCTTTTAATTATGATATAAGTCTTTAAATCACAATAAAATAGTCATGGTATTCAAATCATTTAAATATATAAATATGTGTATGTGAAGAAGGAAGTGGAAAAATCATTTCTTTATTCCTGCTTTATGATAAACTAGCTTCCTTGCTATTCATATCGATTTATATTATAGATATTTATTCTGCCATGTTTTGTAATGAATAAGTTGTAAACTATTATATGTATAACATCTCTAAGTTATTGATTTATTATTTATCAAGCAAAGCAATATCAATCTTGAATAGCTAAACAAATAAGTTGGCTTGGATCACTAACAGGATGTTGAAGTCTTCAAGTCACTAGCTTGAAAAATGTAAAAGATGATGTGTGTATATATATATAATTTATAAGTGCCATTTTAGTATAACTAATTTTTAAATAATTACTGCATTTAAATAATTTCATTCCAGTGGGGAATTCCATTAACCATAAACTAATTCAGGTGTTTAATGCCAGTACCATGTGATGTTCGTTGAATGCTCATACTTACATAAACAGTTTTATTAATAGTAATAGAATTAATTAATACTGTTAATGCAGATATTAAACACAAACTGAAAGAGTATGTGCTCTTTTTATATATCTGGAATCACTAAAATCTAGTTTCTGATCTAATATCATTTTTATTTAGCTTCAAAAATGAATGCTTGAATAGCATAATAAAAAATAAGGATGGCTTGTGGATAGGAATTGTCCTCCACTATAACAGCTAACAATTAATCTGAGAATTTAGTTGACAATATCATTTGGTGTCTGCTGATTATTAATACTTATATAAATGGATCTAGGGTGAATTGATATGGACTAGATTTTTGCTGTTATTCATTTGTTTTAAGATAGATAGAATGGATAGAGTATTAGAGAAATATGTCTTCCACGATTTATTATTAATATATTTATGTCATCTTATCTATCTTGTAAATATATCATATTAATTATTCATTCTATGCTATAAAAACTATCCTAACCGATCTGATTTCTGTCCTATCCCTCAATCTCTTCTATCTGTTCTATTCTTTGTTTTCTCAGTCTTATCTAAGAATTGATAAATAAAGTAAGTTAAATAAAATAATTATATAAATAGATAAATAGAAAGGTATAATACAGATAAAGATAAACAATTAGAGAAACAAATAGATAAGAATGAATGATGAGATTATAAGCATTAAAATGATGATAATGAAATTGATTATCTAATGATTATACTATATATTAGAAAATCATTTTATACTGAATAACCAATTGCTGTATTTAAAAAATCAATGCTAAAAATCCTTATAACTAATATTTTATTCTTCCAGCACAAAACTGGATCAAATCTAGATGATTTACTAAACTAGTCATATTACTTATTTATATAGTTTGACTACTTCAAATATGATCTGAGTGAATTACTGATGAACTGGTTTGTTTCTCTAGAATAATCATTCTTTTTCACTCATTTGTATTGACTATAAAGATAACATCAGCTAACATAAATCAATTTAACTTACTTTAAGATTAAGAATACTTCTATATCTTTTGGCGTTCAAAGAACTGGTTTGTCTATTCTTATTATTTCTTAAATAATTGCTCTACCATAATAACTTGGTAGCAATTAAATATTTACATTAATTGCATGCTATGCAGGCAAGTTGAGAATTGAACAAATACTGAATTCACTTATTATTCTTTAATTTTAAAGTAACAATTTAATAAATTACCAAATTATAATAATAAAAAAATTTGAAATACATTCGACTTAAGTTTCATTACATTCTAAATCGATTTTCTTTTGCATAGTGGGAACATCTATAAATACATACTTTTCTATTTGCATATATCTGGCTATGTTTAATACTTTATTTAATTCCTCCTCTCAACCGTTTCAAAAATAGATGTAGATAATCATTTCCTAATTACAGACATACTTTATGAAACAAAAATTTATATTAATATCTCATAATAAAAAAATATTACACATAAAAATGTAAATAAAAATGCAATATTTATAAAATCCTCAACAGATTTTATTAAGATATAATAAAAATTAAGACTTTTTAATAGGACCTTACTGGAGTTATCTCATATTTTTATCTTTGTTTAATTTTACTTTTTGCCTTTGTTTAGTTTGCTATACCATACATGGTTTAATTTTAATAAATCATGGTTTTATGTAATTCAAAATAGCTATTTTCTTAACAAATTAATTGACTATTCTTCAGTATGAATAGCTTAAATGAATTTTATTTTTTTGAAGCTTAATTTTCTTCAACATATTATTTTTTTATTTTAATTTGTTGGCTGATTTTAGACTATCGATTCAAAAACACATATTGTCTTAGACAATGACAGTAAGCAAGTTTTATGACATCTTAATAATATACCAAGCATTATTTTTCCAGTTGATGACAAAGACTCAATTCAATTAATAAGTAAACTATTTATAATTCAAACCTTTGATAAATATTAATTTCATGATTGTAATTAAAAAATGATGAAAATAATAAACAATTACTCAATGCTGATTTTGTTTATTTTATATAATAAACTTGAGACTAGTTTCTTTTTCTTGAAAAACTTTTGATAGTTCTTGGAGAATTGGAGAAATTTTATTTCTGATGACTTCAAATATTGGTAAATACTCACTATTTATTTTCAACTGCTTAATCTGCAACTGAAAATGGAGAAATATTAAAAAAAAAAAAAAAAACTACTGTTGTTTTTTATTTCTTTCTACTTTTTCTATTCTATCTCATTCCTTCTATGCAAAACCTAAATCTATCTTCCTATATGTTTATCTGTATTTCTTGAATGGAAAAATAAATTGATCAATTGATCAAATACAATAACATATTTGTTTTTTTGATTAGTCTGTGGTTAGTGACTTAATCAATTTAATTAATTATAAAAAAATTAATAACTGAAATCATATTCTTTTTGTTAATCTTTCATCAGCAGTTTTAGTTTATAAAAACTGAAGTTTAAAGCCTTTAAATGCTAAAGTATTTTCATATAATTGTTAAAATAATAAATTATTTACTTAACAAACAAAATTCATTTCATAGTATCCAACTTTGATTTCTATAAGATTAATTTCAATAATCTTACACAAATTGTATCTGAAATAATTATGAGTATTATAAAAGATTTTGTGGCAGACTGCTTTAGCTCACAGTAAAAATATAATGTAATTTTTGTTTCTCCTCATATCTCAATAAACATGAATTTTAACCAATGTTGCTTTGTAGAATTTTTATTGTTAATTTTAACCATAACAGGAAATTGGGTTTAAATTTTTAAAACTATTCAAGTAATTCTTTTTTTTTTAAAAAAAGCACCACTAGTAAGACATTTATTTATGTAATTTTTATTACTTTTTTTATATATGTATTTATTTTTTCCTTAAAATATTAAAATTGTTAATGTTACAATTCTTATCTTGTATTATTACATAAAATTAACTTCTATTGTGATGATACACAAATAATTTTTTTAATGCCTCAACTCATAACAATTACTAGTGCATATAACACTACCATTATATCAGAAATATAGTCAGATGGATATAGGAACAGATAAATAGATAGAAAATGGACATACATAAATAGATGAATGAATGAATGGATGGATGGATAGATAGATAGATAGATAGATAGATAGATAGATAGATAGATAGATAGATAGATAGATAGATAGATAGATAGATAGATAGATAGATAGATAGATAGATAGATAGATAGATAGATAGATAGGTAGGTAGGTAGGTAGGTAGGTAGGTAGGTAGGTAGGTAGGTAGGTAGGTAGGTAGGTAGGTAGGTAGGTAGGTAGGTAGGTAGGTAGGTAGGTAGGTAGGTAGGTAGGTAGGTAGGTAGGTAGGTAGGTAGATAGATAGATAGATAGATAGATAGATAGATAGATAGATAGATAGATAGATAGATAGATAGATAGATAGATAGATAGATGAAACAGGATTAATAGATAAAGACAAATAAGTAATTATATCTATAGAATAAATAAGTAAATGAGGAAGATAGAATCATAGGATCATTAGATGGGCTTTTTTTGTACTTTTAACCTAACTTATTTATCTTACTTTGATGTGTCATGATATTCTAACCTTTATTTAACTTTATCATACATTTGTTTTTTTAATCTATTTTATACTATCAATCTATAATATTTTATTTTTATATCCCTTTTTTTATCTTATTAATATAGTCATCTCTTTTTTGTTCTATATATTTTACCCCATCCTATTGCTTTATCCATTATGTACCATTTTATTCATTTATCCTATGATATGTATATTCTCCCATTCATAAGCCATCAATCATTCTATTTTACCTATTTTTCTGATTTTTCTTGTCCTGCTTCTCTATTCTATTATAGATTTAAACAACTCTATTATATTAATACTATCCAATCGTATTTAACTTATTCTATTATTATTATTATTATTATTATCATCATCATTATTATTATTATTATTATTATTATTATTATTATTATTATTATTATTATTATTATTATTATTATTATTATTATTATTATTATTATTATTATTATTATTATTATTATTATTATTATTATTATTATTATTATTATTATTATTATTATTATTATCTCCATTTATACTATTTATTCTGTCCCAACAAATCTATCTACTTATTAAATATCTGTCTATTGACTAATTGATTATATTTTATTTTTCTTCCATACTTTCTAGTCTATCTAACTGTTTTATCTATCTCAATTAATATAAATTTGTTTTAACCATTCTATTTATTTTATTCTATCTATTTATTTATTCTTTTTACTCTGATTTTCCATTCTATCACCTCTGTTTATTTAGCATTATTTTATATATATTCTATTGCATTTATTTTATTCAATTGCATCTATATTATTATATCTATTCTATTTACCCTATCACATCTATTTATACAATTTATGAGATAGATGCATTTCTAATTAATCTAATTAGGTAGATAGGTTGATTAAATAGTCAGTTCTAATATTAAAAATAAATCCTAGATATGATATACAATAAATATTTTTATCTAACAATAAAATTATATATGACAATAGCTGTAATATAATCATATAATTATAACATATAAAAGTTCTTTTCAGCAATTTTTAAATTTTTGCCCTTTTCAATATGTTTTAACTACAAAAATAACCTATATTGCATACATAGCGATATCTATTGGCTCTTGTATATAGGCTTGTAGAGAGGTAAATACATAAGAGATATAAGGATAGTAAGTGAATTTAATGTCAATGTATGTGGAGTAATATATAAATAAATATTAAGAATTAAAAAAACTATACCTGGGTTTGTGATTCCATCGCTAAACGATTTTTTGCTCCACCATGCTAAATAAAAAAAAACATATTTAATAATTTGAAAATTATAATTAAATTGCATAAAAATACCTGTAAAAATTATAAAACTGTTTCTTTAAAATCCGATTTCTTTATCAAATATAATGGGAATTGTACTGAATATTCAAAGAACGCATTTGCATTGCGACGAAGAATTAATTTTTAAACACGATTATATTATTATAATTATTCTTGATTTTAAAAATCGATTTATAGTACAGAAATAAGTATTGCAAATATTCTAAAAATTATAAATGTAAGAAAGTCTTATTTTATGAGCAGTTTAAGACAAAACTATTACTTACAATAAGATTATTTTAGCCATAGAAACAAGCAGATATTTTTCACTATATACTGATTTTTATATGGTGAATGCTAAAAGACATACATTTTTTTTTATATATTATGCATGAACAATTTTTAAAAGGTATTCAATAGCAGCCTATCATGAGGTTAAATAATGAATGGGTCATCAGCAACTGGATTGTTTGTATACTCAATTATTTATACATTTTCTGTATTAGATAGATTTATAAATAAATACTTGGTTTAACTATTATCACATCAATTTATTTAGATATACTTTTTGTTTTATAGAAAATTTAGAGGCAACAGCATTTGATTCACCTATTAAAAACCATCTATAGGGATTAGTTACTTGATGACATGTTTGTTGCTTCGCTTTATTAATCATGAGAACTTTTTTAAATTCGTAAATACTTGCCAAAAAAACATCGTTATGGAAATAAAAAAACAATAACCGATTTTCATTCCTCATTTATCCAAGTGTTGTCATGCATGTTATATAAAAATAAACATGTCTTCTCAACACCAACCATATGAATTATTTTCTATAGTTCAAAACTAATATTTACAACTTTACATTGTTTAAAATATTTCTAATTACAAGATCTCAACATTAACTCTCGTTGTATTTCAGAAGATTTCACAAACGTTAGTGTTTAATAGAAATTGTGGACTTAATTAGTAAAGAGTTTAACAGATTCACACTTTCAAATCAAAATGCTTTAGATTTGCCTATATAATTAGAAAGTAGGTTGAAGATAAGAGCCACTTTTATATTTATAAAGTCATAGTCTTGTGTGAAGATTTGTGGAGATCCCTCTAGTGGCAAATTGAATATTCAAAGCACATAGTATTAAGGATATAGCCTTAAATATATATGTAGAATGCTTTATAAAAACAATATTTCTCATTACAAGCTTAGTTTTATTTTTTAAAATCCTCTTAGTGAGGATTCTGGCCCAATACTATATAAAAAGTTCCTTCATATTTTTGGTGGATCAGGAATTTACACCAGACCTGCCATATATAAAAGAGTAACTGATAAAAATAGTAATATTTTCTGAACAAATAATATTGACAGCTTGAAAAAATAAATATGTTCATATCCCATAATAACATTTCATTGTAATTGTGAAATACATTAAATTCATAGGTCAATTATAGAGTCAGTGTTAGAATAAAAAGACACTTTTTTGCAATTGGGAATAAAGCTAATACAACAGATATTTACTTTCATAGTAAATTAATTTAATATCAGTTTTAGAAAATCCATATTTTTATGAAATTGAACAATATAATCTGTGCTTATTAAGAGATTGTGAAGATTCTGAAAAGTTAAATATTATAAATTACAAATTCTCTCTTGTTTCACAATGCTTAGGACTGGCTTGTTTATATATGGGTTTAGGTAGGAAAGAAAGTGGGAACCAACTTTTTCTCATAAAATCTCTACCTTGAGTTTTGACTTGAGAGTTTCCTATGCAGTCATTATTACATCTGATTGTCTGTCATATAAGTATTTTTAAGGTGCTTCTATCAAAGGTTTCAGCCTGTCATGTTATTAAATATAAATGAAATAAATTAAATGCTATCTTGATCAATGAATTAAAGGAGAAGAAATATTTTTACAATCTTCAAGCAATAGACTTAATAAAGAAGCCAATATATATAAATGATGGTTATGTATTTTATATATATGTGAAATGATGGTTATGTATTTATATTATTCAAATATTGTAGCTCTGATGAAGTCTGCTGGAGAGTCGAAACTGTAAGGAAAATAAAGAATTTTTTAAAAAAATTTGTTTGCATTAAAGTGTATATGAAAGAAGTGTTATAAGCAATATATATATATATTCTTAAACCACGAAGATTTCTATTCTTTCATTGATCTCTTTTTTTAAAATATTATCAAATATTCACCAATTATGAATTTCAATTTAAATTTATAATAAAAACCATTCATGATATCTATATGTGCAATATTTTTATGATAATTTTAACTTTATAAAGATTTTAGTTTAATTTTAATATTTTATCTTTCTTTTTTAGAAACTTCCAAAATCTTTAAATGTGATTAATTTGCATGACAAAATGCTCTCCAATAGAAAGATACACCTGATCTTAATAATAATTGTGAATACAAAATTTTATACAATGGTCTGTCACAGGATTAAATTCTTTCACCTATTTTATGTAACAAATTGCAAAGAATTAAATAGAACCAAAAGTATGTTTTGTTAAAATTAAAGTATGTTTTGTTTTGATATTTATATACTTATTCTATTTCTTGATTCACTCAAAACCATTTAAATAGAATATTTTCTCTAAAGTAGCACTCACTTGCATATGTATTTACAAAATCTTCATGATCAAACTCAATTATAAATATCTTTTTGATAAATAATCATAAATAGACATATTTCCTTTTAAAAACTTTTGCAGGAAATTTTTTTATTGTCTGTAAAAAGAAACATTCAACTGCTCCATGATTTTCAATCGTATGATCCCAGAAACAAGGCTAAAATTTAATTATGAACTCAATTGTGAGCATCGTGCATAAAAGTAATTTATTATTGTGAAAAGTTAGATTAAGCTGCCACAAACTTATTCTTATACAACTAATCTACATTCATTTATAGCTTATGTATTAACTTTGGATCATGTTTTATTTTACAAATCAAAATCATAATCTTTATATTTTAGATTTGAATATAATAGAATATTTGTACTATATATATATATATATATCGCCATTTTACTGTGTATTTTTTTGAATATAATAGAATATTTGTACTATATATATATATATATATCGCCATTTTACTGTGTATTTTTTTTTCTTTCTGATGAAAACCAGTCCTCTGGTTGAAATATAATATTATTTATTGGATTTTATAAGTCTTTTTTTTTGTTTTTTTTTTGTTTGTATATATATATGGAAAAAGTATACTACTGATAAAATCAACAAATGTATATACAAAGTGATGTTCAAGAGTGTATATTAAAAAAAGAAATCTTGAATATAAACTATTATATAAAAAACATTCACTCTCTTGTAATTGATGTTTTGCTTTGACAGTATTTGTTATTTTGCATGTGGAAAATTCTTTGCAGAATAGAAAAGTCAAAGAAGCATAGTTTTTAAATACAATTTATTAAATAAACAATATAATTGCACAAGTATACACTAATTATGGAAAATGGGCCATTAACATTGCAATGTTAATTAATATGTGCAATTTAAATGCAATTTTTAATTATTATTTTTAAATTTTTAACGGGAAATATTACTGGACATAGCAGTCACGACATAAACTAAGACAGCAGTGGCAAACCTTTTTGTATGTGCTTGCCAAATATTACAATTATTTTTTTTTCCAACTTCTGGCATGCCAGGAAATTCTTAGTAGGAAATAAACAGTAAAAATTTAATTGTTATAAACTTTTGTTAAATTAAATTAAGAAGTTGACTTTAAAATTTACAAAATAATTGTATACAATACAATTTTCCATATAAAAGTCAATACTAGTTATAACTTCTATTAATGAGATTTTTGTTGTTATACTTTGGATGCCAAATGTTGTATATTAGATTCATAAGTCATAACTTTAAGCAGTGCACATGCTGTGCTGGATTCATCAATCAGCTTATTTCTATAATTATC
Source organism: Epiperipatus broadwayi (assembly GCA_028023455.1). Lineage (NCBI taxonomy): Eukaryota > Metazoa > Onychophora > Udeonychophora > Euonychophora > Peripatidae > Epiperipatus > Epiperipatus broadwayi. The sequence goes on along the minus strand of JAQFVV010000426.1, from coordinate 123,103 downwards.
TTTTATAAAATTTAGTTCAGAAAATAACAACTCACAATCATAAGTTGAGGAGAAAATAGACAGTACAGCAGTTGCTAGTTTTTTTGAACAGTTATAGGTTTCATGAATGGTATTCCAAGTTCTTCTCATTTTATATTCTGCATTCTTTTTAATTGTGTTCAATAACCGATCATTTTCAATTGCTTCCAAGTCCTTTCTTAAATTGACAAATTTTTGTTTTCATATGGAACTAAACTGAAAATCAATTAATTACATTTCTAAATCTTTGATGTTGAGCCACTCAAAATTCTCTATATTGAGTTTATGTAGTCTGATGGTATCAGGATATAAAATAAATTTTGATGTTTCTGTAAATTGCCTGAAATCTTGAAACCTTGAAAAAAAATTCATTGTTTATCACCTGAATTACTGCAGAAAATTATTGTGTTATTTTAACTCATCTGGTTTTTCATGAGATTTTAAATCTAAGAAGAACTTTTTGTACTTGAAATACCTAAATGTGTTAGAAATAACATCACCATTGAAAACTTGCAATTTAACTGTAAATGCTTCAATTAAATTGAACATAACAATAACTCTCTTATTAATACCTTGCAACTTAACATTTAAGTCATTCAAATGTGAGCCTAAATCAATGAAAAACATTAATTTGCAAAACTGTTCAACATCCAGTAACCGAGTATATTTTTCCATAATTTTTTCATTATGAAAAAAAGTTTCATTCCATCTAAACAGTCCATGAATCTTTGAAGAACTTTTCTGTGACTTAATCATCAAATATTGTAAGTTTACCTCATGTAGTAATTCCAAAAAAATTTCTTTTATTTAAAGTGCATGCAGATATAAAATTCACAACTTTTGTTACAACACTCATGTCTTTTAAAGACGTGAAACTAGTCTTGGCACATAAAACCTGCTGGTGTATAATACAGTCAAAACCAAGAATTGAATGACCAACTTGTTTGGTGAATGAATTGAGGAAACTATTTTCCTTTCCAATCATACTATGAGCACTATCAGTAGTAATTGACACAATTTTGTTTAAATCAATTTCTTTTTCCATAAGTGCACTTAAAACTGTGTTGCAAATACCCATCCCCTTTGTTTGTTGTTGCTAATGATGTTATATTAATCAATTCCTCTTTAATACAATTCCCAACACAATAATGAATGGAAATTGCTAAATTATATGATCCACTTATATCAGTACTTTCATCAGAAAGACAAAGTCAGAAGAATTTATATCCATTTTTTACTGATAAATTATATTTTTAGCCATTTCCAGAATTCTGTCTTTTACTGTGTTCCTAGCCAAAGACAAATCCTTTATTCTCTGAATAATATTTTCCTTGTTTTCAAAGTCTTTAATAAAGCAGGTGCACCTTTCAACCATGTTTCCTTCACATATCTCCCATCACTAAAAGGTTTTTCACATTTATCAATTGGATTGGAGACAACAAAACTAGAAGCAGTTATATTTGAAGAACTGCTGACAAATTTTATTAGAGATTCTGACTGCATATTTTTGTTTTTAATTGCCTGAGGAATAAATTCCTTTTGTTCTTCCTTGCATTTCTCAAGGAGCAGCATATGATTTGTCTCATAATGCCATTTTACTCTGCATACAACTGTCCTGGAACATAAAATGCACACTGCTTTATTTTTTTTACTAATCATTCCATACTCTTGAATCCACCAACTTTGAAATTCTCTGCTTTTTGTATTTAATAATATTTTATTTTCACTAGCTATGTTGGATAAAATCAGAGGAAATTTACAAAAATTGATAACGAAAATATTTCTTTAAATATTTCAAAAATCTTCACTTTAATGTATGTTTAAATTATTTATCTTTAAAATTCAGCTACAAAGTATTAGTATCATGTTATGCATGGACACAGTATTATTCTTGTCATAACCAAATTTCAAACTTAACTGAATACTTTGCACACACTCTGTCTGTATTGACACGTCCCAACTTGTGTCGACTCGCAAAGTATAATCAGGACAAGAAATAAGCAAATTTAGTGGATGTTCAATTAATATCCACAAATCTGAGAGATTATTATTATGAAAAAATAATCTGATGCGTGTGAATTAAACAACAAAAATTGTAGCAACTTATTTAATTATGGACAAAATACCAATTTAAAAAAACTTCTGTCACATAACATAATTTATGTTCTTATAAAGCGAATCTTCGGTTTCACTTTCTGTGAATGTGTTTTTTGTCTGCATGCATTTCTTTTCCTTTAAATATAAAGTTCCTACCATATCACAATTACATCATTACTATTCAGAAATTTTTGTTCAGCCATTTGTTCAAATTTAATATTCCATGAGTAGATGGTGCCTTAAATTTTTGAAATCTTGCATTTTTCATTGTAAAATGAGGATACAATTTAAAAACCACTAACATGTCAGAAAAATTTCCATATGTGCCACCTGTGACATGCATGCCATAGTTTTGCCACTGCTGAAATAAAACATGACTGTTATTGCTTTACATATTTGTATATTGAAAATTACAGAGTGGATCCTATTATATTATTTTAATACATATACATATGTAATAATTGATAATATAATGATTTATACATATATAAATATTCAAAAGTTAAGAGTAAAGAAGTAAAAAATCAGAATAAATAATCTGCTCATATATGGTTCATATATATGTGAGTGAGTTCTGTTTTCATGATTTGTTTTTGTAATCTTGGATATCTTACTTATATTTTTAATTAAAAAAAATACTTTAATTATTTTAATATTTTACTGTTTTTTTTACTTTGGAATAATCTATATTATCTATATAATTATATCTGCAGAAAAGAGTTTTCTATTAACTGAAAGGAGATGCTTTGATTCCTCTTGGAGGCCTTAAAGGAACTGAGCAGGGCAAATTCCTAATGTCCATTCCATATGTTCTTTTCGTTGCAGCTGTTAGTACTATGTGATTATTCATATAGTATATGAACATGGATTGTCTGCTCACAACACACATTATCCAGCATGGTGAGTTTATTGGCTTTTTATTTCTGAGTTTAAGATCAAGAAACACCATGGTCTTTCTTCTCAGGTGCCTGATAAGGCAGAATAAATGTATGTGTAAATGATAAATATTTTTCCAATAGACATATACAATCATGACAGACAAAAATAAATCATGGTCCTTATTCTCAGGAGGCTGTAAAGTGACCAACCAAAGTGGTTGAAGGTGGAGGGTGCTAAGAATCCCCTGATTGTTGATCCAGGCTGCCATTTGATGATGACTTTTTATTTAGGTACTTACAACTGCAGATCACTTTCAAGTGAAGAAAGATTGCAAGAATTAGAAAAACTATTTTATATTAAATGGGACATTATTGGACTTTGTGAAGTAAGAAAAAAAGATGAAGAGAAAATTGATTTAAGAAGTTGACATGGACTCTATTATAAAAGCACAAATATTGGAAATACAAGTGGAGTAGGATTCATTATGAAGAAAAAGTGGAAGAACAACTTTGTGGAGATTGATAGTGTATCGGACAGAGTGACAAGATTACTTATATAACTTAATAGCAGATACCAAATGCAGATAATTCAGATTTATGACCCAACAAGTTCTCATAGAGATGACATAGTAGAAGATTTTCATATGAATGTACACAAGGCTTTTGAACAGAGTAAACAACATGTTAAAATTGTTATGGGAGACTTTAATGCTAGATTTGATAAACAATTGAAAGATGAAAGTGCTTTAGATAATTTTGATTATGGTAACAGAAATGAGAGAAGACATAGACTTGTGGAGTTTGCAGAAAAAGAAAAACTTTATATTATGAATTCTTTTTTTGAGAAAAATGTTAAAAGGAAATGAACATGGAAGTATCCAAATGAAAGCACATTAGAATTAAATTATATTTTGACTAACAGAAAATACATATTTCAAGAGAATAATGTTCTTAATAAATTTAACATGGGAAGTGATCATCAATTAGTAAGATATAAGATACATGTTAATGCAAAATTAGAGAATCAAAAATTATTAAGCACAACAATATTTACAGTTGATATTCCTAATTTTCAGAAACATTTTAATGAATTTAAATTAGAACTTACAAATCAGTTTCAAGTATTAGTAGATTTTGAACATGATTCAGATTTGAATGAAGTTAATAAGAAAAAACTGCAACAAAAATAGCTGGTAGAAAAAAGTACAATTAACCAATAAAATTTCTACTGAGACTAGAGAATTTATGAAGAAATGAAGGAATATGAAGATATACTAAAATGAAGCATTAAAAGGGATTGAATATCTCGAATTTTGTAAAATGGTGTGAAAAAAAGTTGAAAATGATATAAGAAAGTATAACTGTGAACTAGCAAGGAAAACTGTAGAAGAAAATAAAAGTCTCAAGTGTATAAAACAACATTTTGATATTGGTAGGAAATTTATATCTGCAATAAGAAAAAAAGATGGAATTATTTCTAAAGAGAGATGACATCATAAATGGGTAGATGACTTCTATCAAGATTTATATAAAAATAAAGAACAAGTACCTCTTTTATCTATTATATCTGCTAAATTGCCCAAAATTTTAAATGAAGAAGTGAGACATGTAATTAAATTTATGAAGAAAGGAAAGGCTGCAGGTAATGATGGAATTATAATTGATATATTAAAAGAAGCAGGTAAAGAAATAGAATGTACCAGATGATTGGAAGAATGCAGTATTAATATTAATATTTTAAAAAGGTGATAAAGAAGATATTAGAAATTACAGATCTATCAGCCTTTTATCAGTTTTATACAAAATTTTTACTAAGATAATTACAACTCATCTACAGAGAACATTGAATTTCCGCCAACCAAGAGAACAAGATGGATTTAAAAGTGGTATTAGTACAGCAGATCATGTCCAGGTATTGAAAGAATTTATAGAAAGGACAAATGAATATGAGTTGTCATTATGCTTTGGATTTGTAGATTATGAAATGACATTTGATTTTATAAACATTTCTTCAGTGATTAAAGCATTGGATCATCAGGATATAGATCCAGGATATTGTCATATTTTAAAGAATATTTATAAAAATGCAAGAGTAACAATTAGATTAAATAATGATAATATGAATGTCAGAATTGAGAAGGGGTAAGGCAGGATGACTCCATATTTCCAAAACTTTTTACAGCAGTGCTGCAAGAAGTATTTTGTGGATTAAAATGGGAAGCTAAAGGAGTGAAAGTAAATGGAGATTATTTAAGTCATTTAGATTTTGCATATGATGTAGTTGTTTTTAAAAATAATGCTTTAGGGCTAAAGTAAATGTTTCAGGAGTTATCAAATGAAAGTATGGGAAAGTAGGACTAAAGATAAATGTTAAAAAGACTAAAGTAATGTTTAATGGATTTTTTCAAAATATGAAAATAAAGATTGATTATGATAAGTTAGAAGAAGTTAACAACTACAAATATCTTGGTCAGATTATTAATACAGATAGAAACATAATGGATGAAATTAATCATAGAATTAAACTTGGTTGGAGTGCTTTTAATAGAAATAACTTGATATTAAAAGGAAATTTGCCTATTTATTTGAAAAAGAAGTTTTTTAATAAATGTGTTTCACCATTTCTTACTTATGGATCTGAGACTTGGACACTTAATAGGAGAGCAATGCAGAGACTTCAGACCACTCAAAGAAGTAGGGATAGATGCATGTGGGGAGTAAGAAGAAGAGATCAAAAATGCAATATATGGGTAAGAGTATAAACAAATGTTACTGACCTCATTTAAAAAATTAAAAGACTGAAGTGGGGTTGGGCTGAACTTATTTCTAGAAGAGATGATAATAGATGGACAATTGAAATTTTAAACTGGATTCCAAGAGATTGTAAAAGACCCAGAAAGAGACCACAAGTGAGACAGATGGATGAAATAAGAAAGTGTGCAGGGGTAATATGGAGAAGAGAAGTGAATGATCAGAGAAGATGGATTCAACTTGGAGAGACCATCCTGCAGTGGATTCATAATGGTTGATGATGAAGATGATGAAAAAGATATTCGATCTTTTCTCTAAAAAAGTTATATCTTGTGCATTGGTTTGAGAATATTTAAATTACTTAATAGATCAAGATTGGAGTAATAATGTTGATGTATTATTAAATAAATAAATTGCAAAAGTAAACTTTCATTTATTGTAACAATCCTTATCAACATTCCAGTAATTTAAACCCTGCTTCTGCAATTTATTTCTTATTTAATAAATTTTAAAAAATAAATGGAACCATGATTATTTATTTATTACATAAATATAATATCAAAAACAATATATAATGAAGCACTCTACAGCTAACATTAATGGCATTCTCAGTTAAAATTTAAAAAATTGAAATTATGTTACTGAGTATTTTTTCACAATTTATGTATATTTACACAATTATATTGCTTATTTAAAAAATATTATATTTATAAAATATGCTTTTTTGATTTTTCTCGCATGTGGGAAATGATTTAAATAAAAAAAAAATGCAAAAAAGCATGTTATAAATATGATGGATAGTTTATAAAATAAGCATTATAAATGTGTAAATATACTCAAATTATGGAAAATTGACAATTCACATTGGAAGTTTAAAACTTTGTGATTTTAATTAGATTTATTTTTTTAACTTTATCTATAAATGCTACTGGAGTTGGTAGTTATTTTTAAAACTAGCTATAGCTGTTATTTGTTTACATATCGGTATATTAAAAGTTGTACTATTAATTACAATGTTTGTCTTATTATATATATAATCAAGAAATTACCATATCACTTTTTTTAACGCTAAGAATAAATAACACTCTTTTCAGAAAAGATCAAGAATAGAATAAATTACTCAATAAGCTTATCTTTGTCATCACTGGTGTTCAGAGTGAATTTAATGTATTATCCAGATGAAAATGTGGTAGTGATGGAGACAAAATATCATTTTTAATAACCTTGTTTATATAATCAAATAGAAGTTAATAATTCTAATCATGAAATTTGCATAGCTTAATGTATACCCACACATATATATCACCATCATTTTCAACTGTCATTGATCCACTGTGGGGTGCAGTCTTTTCAAATTCAATCCAATTTCACCAATCTCTAACCTCTCTTCCCCATATCATTCCAGAACACTTTCTTACTTCATTCATCCATCTCATGTGGTATTTTTAGGTCTTTTGCAATCTCTTGGAATCGTGTTTAAGATTTCAATTATCCAACTATTATAATCTCTTCTATCAATATGTCCAGTACAACTCAACTTCAATATCTTAATTCTTTCAATGACATCAATAACACTTGCTTATTCTTTCACCATGTATTTTATTCTAAATCTCTTTTTGTTATTTCTTACATGCATATCTTCATAGTTCACTGAGTGGTCTGAAATCACTGTATTGCTCTTTTGTTTAGTATCCATCTCTAAATAAGAACTGATAAAACATATTTATTAAAAGATCTTTCTTTTCAAACACATATGCATATTTCTTTTTAATATTAAGTTATTTCTACCAAATGCAATTCAATCAAGTTTAATTCTATGAATTATTTCATCTATTACATTTCTATCTGTAGTAGTAATTTGTTTAAGATATTTGTAATTGTTAAGTTCTTCTAATTTATTACTATCAATCTTTATTTTCATCTTTTGAAAAAATCCATTGAACATTACTTTAGACTTTTTAACATTTACTTTTAATCCTAAGTAATTAAATGATGTGTAATATTGGTATTTCTATATTTGAATCTCAGCTATATAACTGCTTCTATTTCATGTATCTACATGGTGTTTTAATTTACTCATGCTACATTGTACAAATATTGCACAGAGGAGTAAAAAAAATTTTCACATTACAACACCCAATGGGACAATAAAAAATATATTATAAATAATAGCTATAACAAGCTTATGGCAATGTATGCTACTTAGGATGATGTAAGTGTTTGTAAGCTGGCTATACCTATTGCTTTCTTTTTATATTGATATATTGAATATTGTAGAGTTTATTCCAGAGTATTTGTTTATTATATTTATTTTATCTGAATATATATATATATATATATATATTAAAAAACAGTAAAATTCACATAAATTATAGTTATTTTATTAGAAGTACTTTCAACTATACATCTTGTAGTCTATAGTTGAAAGTACTTCTAATAAAATAACAATAATTTATGTGAATTTTACTGTATTTTAATCTGTATATTGATTTGAATATTACATATATTTTGGAAAGAATACAGACATCAAACTTAATTTATTACACATTTATCATCATCATCATCATCAACCATTATCAATCCATCGCAGGATGAAGATCTCTTCAAGTTCAATCCATCTTATCTGATTTTTAGCTTATTTTCTCCACATCACCCCTGCACACTTTCTTATTTCATCCATAAATCTCACATGTAGTCTCTTTCTGGGTTTTTTACAATCTCTTGGAATCCGGTTTTAAGATTTCAATTGTTCATCTATTATCATCTCTTCTAGCAATATGTCCAGCCCAACTCCACTTCAGTCTTTTAATTTTTCTAATAAGTCAATAACACCTGTTTGTTCTCTTACCCATATATTGCATTTTCGATCTCTTTTTGTTACTCCCAACATGCATCTCTCCATACTTCTTTGAGTGGTCTGAAATCTCTGTATCGCATGTTGGAGCAGCCCATCCATGTTCATATATTATATGAATAATCACATAGTAATAACAGCTGCAATGACAAGAATGTATGGAGTGGATATTAGGAATTTGCCCTGCTTGATTTCTTTAAGGCCTCCAAGAGGAATCAAAGAGTCTTCTTTCAGTTAATAATAAACTCCTTTCTGCAGCCTTATATATATATGAAAACAAGTTATAAATCATGTAACTTGCTATATATATATATATAAATTAAGTTTGATATCTGTATTCGTTCCACAATATATGTAATATACAAATCAATATATATATATATATCAAAATACAGTAAAATTTACATAAATTATATTATTTTTAGAAGTACTTTCTACTATATATTTTGTAGTTTTTATCAACTATATAACATTGAATAATCAAAACGAGACAACCCTTAGCAATACCCATAGTTCAATTCAGATTTCCCACAATTCTGTTATCTTAACATTTGATGACTGGCGATTCATTAACATTTGACGATTTCTTGAAATCAACATAGCCTCTTTTATTTTACGTTTATTATGACAACGTTCAATTTGAATAATTTTTATATTTTCATAATCAAATTTAAATCCATACTGACAAGATTTATTATGATCAAATATAACAGATGATGAAGGTTTATTTACATCTATTTCAGATTGTTTCTCTTTTTGATTTCTATTATATAAAAAAGCATATGCTCTTTTATTCTCTTCTCAAATGTACATTTAGATTCATCGATGTATTGTAAATTTTACTGTATTTTGATATATATATATATTGATTTGTATATATATTATGTGTTTATACTTTTTTAATCTCTTATTAAAAACACTGAAAAATTTATGTTTATATTTTGCAATAAAAACTACATAAAATTTCAACGTTTTTTTATAACAATTACAAAAAAGTGTGAATTCAGAAATATTAATAATACATTAAAAATGCTATTGAAATAGAATCAACCTAATAGTTTGCAGCGAATGTGAGAGAAATTAATGAGAATTGTTGATAAAAATATATATGCATATATAAATCATACTATAATATTTTTGGTATAAAGAGTCAAGTGTTTTAAATTCTCCAGCTTATCTGAGATGATAATAGATTCTATTTGAAATATATGCATAATGAAAAAGGGCTTTATGAAAGATTTTACACTGAAAGCTAATTTAAATTATTAAAGAATTCAAATTGAAAAGTGCTCTATAAACTATGAAATGTTATTGGTTCTCCAGACAATAGTTAATTATTATATACTTATTTCTTACAGTGATAGGAAAAGAAATTGTTTTTGTTCTATATGATATTTGTTTAGTATCAAATTAATAGATTTAAAATCATATATGTATGTGTGTCTATTTTATTAAGATTATATTCAAATTTTGAAATCAAACAAGTATCAATCACATACATATAATCACGCAACTGAAACAGCTATCATCTGATTGGTTACATACATTTTTCCAGTTCATTAGTCAATTATTAAACATATAGCTGATGTTAAATACTCTAAACATTATTTAAAAGTGTTTTAGAATTGAAAATAATAATAAAAAAAATTCATAAGAATTTTAATGTCTGATTGAACAAATGCGTCAACTAAATTGCAAAAATCAATAATATTTATTATTTAATTAAAAAAATTGAAAATTGTCTTAAAATTTACTACAAGAATTTGTGTTTATAGAAATTTAACTCCCAGTATCATAAATTATGCACACACAAAAAAAAAAAACAATTGGTTTTCATTCAAAAACATTTCATAAAAAAAAATTGATGTGTGAGTGTGTATATATATATATAGAACTAGTATAAAGAGCAGATCTTTCTTTATCATATTATTTACAAATTTCAATAATATATATACGCATTCTAGCAAAAATTACCCAATACAACCAGACATTATTAAGAGAAGCTATAAAAATGTGTAAAAGGTCCAAACACATAATAAAAAACTATGTTATTGATGTAATACAACTTTTGATTTTTCAATATACATGACTTGCATGCCACATTCATATGTATACATTAAAACTTTCTTATTGACATAATTTTATCCTATCACTGATTTCTTTTGTATCCACTCTAATCTGTAAATAAAGTTTTAATTTTTGAAAGTAAAAATGTGAATTAAGTAAAATAAATGTAGTTTAAAAAAATTACTAGAAGAAAAAAAAACGGCATTTAAAAATCCTCAAAAAAAAATGTTTAAATAATGGAAAGAGAAAAGAGAAAAATTTAAATAAAGATTTCCTTATCATTTGAGAAAACGAAGGTGTATTGTAACTGCATTAAATTGTCATTTTAAATAAAACTGTTTCATTTGATTGCCCTTGTATACTTTAGGAGAGTCAAAGCCAAATAACACAGTGAAAAAACAAAGCAGATTAATGTTTATTTCTAGCCAATAGAAATGCATATAGATAAAGAATTTTCCATCTGATAATCATAAACAATCATACTTTATCTATGCAACAATTTAAGTAACCAATATAAATGTTTTGTCCTTGATAATGACGGGTAAGCCTTCGAAAACGTTCGGATAATTTATAATTTGTTGATATTTATCTATATATCATAGTTTGTTGTTTGAGTTATATTTTGGAATTAATGTGTGTATTTATTTTAACGTATTTAAATTTTTCAATATAAATAAAGAAACAAAGTCTATTAAATATATAGAATATAAGAATATATAATATAGTTTTATGAATCACACAGTTAAATAAAAAGTGAATTCACTTTTATCTGGTTCATATTTTTATATGGATAGTAAACCAGTATTGATATTTTGGAAGAATCTTAGCAAGCCTTTATCTAATAAGTCAATACTTTCAAATGATAATGCAGATATAAATTCTACTAATTTTAACAACCATATAAATAAAAAATGGCTATTAAATATGTAGCATGAAAAGCATATAATATATTAAGAATTACAAATTCTGAATATACATACTCTAATAAACATTAATGTGAATTCTCTTTTTATCTAACTAGTGAGTTGGTCAGAAAAGATGTTATTTTTAAATAAAATAATTCAAGAAAGTCTAATTTATAAATATTTATTATGTAACAACACGCATTTAAAGTTTATAATTCTCAAGATATTAGTATATATTCTTAGTGCTATGTTTTATTGTTTACTAATATGGCTATTAAAATTAGTAAAATTTACATCTGCATTGTCATCTGAAAGTAGTTGCTGATTAAATTAAATCTTGCTAAGACTCCTGAAAACGTAACATTTTAGTCTTTTGAAATATCAATAATTGATCTACTATCACTAAGAATATGGAACTAAACAAAAATAAATTTACTTTTTATCTAATTAATGGATTTCTCAGAGACAGCATTATTTATAAATTTAATAAATAATTTTGTACAATCATCTTGTAAATGTTATTGTATGTGCTTCAGAATCTATAACTCTTAAAATATTATTAATGAACATATATATATATAATAAAATGGTACTACAGAATAACTCTTAAAACATTATTAATGAACAAATATATATATATATATATAATAAAGTAGTACTACAGAATAAGTAATTTTATGGCATTTAATATTAACTGTATTTAATGAAGCTTCATTTATTATTGTATATTGTGCATCGTTAATTATACAATATTACATCAAATGCTTATTGTAAGATAGCTTTCAAGATTAAATCTAGTATTTATAAGTCATATTTATAGCATTTGAATCAATTGAAATTTGAATCCTCAAAAAACATTTTCTGTTATTTTTTTTTACTCTGTTATAGCTTCAAATAATGTTTATTTACTATATTTAATATTTATTGATTATATATATATATATTATCAAATATGGAACTTAATGAAGTCCTTTATGCTTTTTTTTTAATATAAATTATAAAAAATATCATATATAACTGCTATATATATATATGTTAATAATTACGCATAAAAAACATTTTTCAGCATATGGTTTTACACTCTTATTAAATGTTAAATCTATTATTATTACCATGTGCTGAAAAAGACATTTTTTATTTTAATATATATATATGTGTGTGTGTGTTTGTACTGTATCTTTGTATTTCAATGTTTTGAGTGCTATATGTTTTCAGTAAAAGCAAAACACTATAATAAGTTTAATTTTACTATATTTGTAACACACCTATATATGTGCATGTTAAACAGAGAAAAATAATCATATAATAATTATTAATAGTTGAGCATATGTTAGGCACTGTGTACCAGACTCATAGCATACAAGTTAACTAATATATGCAAAAGAGTTTTGCATGATTTATAAATAAAATATACTTACTGTTCCTTTTTACAAGCCGGTTTTGTGATAATGTTTTACTTGCAATTTCTGGAGAAAAAAAAAAAAAAAACATATAAAAATTATAATTTTTAAGTTTATATTTTTAATTTACATATATGCACATATTTTGAAAAAATGTAATCCATAAGGTAATTTTTAATTAGAAAATAAGGAAGAACAAAAGTTACAAATACTTATATTAACTGAGAAGACTGGTAAATGTATTTCCATAGAAGTCTCAAAGCATAGAGATGAGCAATAAGGCTAAGACTTTTCAAGCAGCTTTCCAAATTAGAATAGTAGAGAGAGAGAAGGCATCAGTCAACAGGCTGATGAAAGCATTAATGATTTTTTTATTCTTGTTTTATCTTATAGCTGAGAATGTTTGGATATCCATTTACTGACCAACTTATTTGATTAAATAAATTGATTATGGCTTGGCTACATAAAAAATCTTAAACTTGTTAGAAACCTGAAATTATGCATGCATTACTAATATATTAATGCACATGCATTGCTAATACATCATGAGACCCTTTACAGTATATACTAAAAATGCATTTGATAAGTATTTATCTTTCAGATTTGTCATGTATTTCTTAGAGCTTGACTACCCATTCATCAAATGAATCAGAAATCTGAAACATCCAATAGCTACATAATAATAATAAAGTGTATTTATATATCTTAATTACTATCAATATAATACTTCTGTTAATACAACTTATAAAATACAATATAACAATTTGTCAATTGCTAAAACAGAAGATCATTAATATAAATAAAATAAAATGACTATTGCCAAGCACTTTCAACTCCTACAAGTCCTTATCAAGGCAGTAAAAAGCAGCATAAATATACATATATTACTGCAAAGGAAGATGATACAGTTTATTCAGCCTTTTATGTTCACCAAAATAGTACAGGCCATATATGTAGTCAAAAGGATTTTGCAATATTAATGAATGAAACACATGATAAAAATGCAGATTAAAGAATCATATCTTATATAAAATTCATCTTGTGCTATGAATTCAAAATTAACCAGTTTTCTATTGTTCTTGGTCAATGCAATGAAATGTTGAATTTACCACTTGGTTAGCATTTATCACAAAACTTGTTGAACAATTAGCAAAACCCTTTGTTTGCATTTTACAAGCTTAAAAACAGAAATGGTGTCATGTGATCTCTGACTCTTTTTTATTTTTTATTGAATATTTATAGTCTTTGCTTTAAGTCTTAAGTGATGTTACATTGCTAAGACTACTAATGTATGGTTTGGCTGAATATCTTTCAGACCCATGTAGCTATTTGAGTTAGATAGCTGGATTTGAAGACATTGAAGTGTCTGAAAATTTCAGATTTTCTACTCAATAATTAACTCTTAGATAAATGTTGGCTTGGGGTATTTTTAGATTTGGTGTCTGAAACTATCCTAGCACCTCTTTGAATATTTTTTTAAATATATTATTTAGCATGGCATTAAAAATCAGTGGTAAAAATATAGATAACTTTCTTTATTTAAAATGTATTTATAACAATATTTATCATTATAATTGATTGTATTATGCTTTTTGATAGTACATTACATAAAAATTAAACATTTTAATCCAGTTCAATCTTTATGTAGATAAAAAATTATTATTTTAAAATCATATCAGACATTATATATATATATATATTAATATGAAAAAAAAAAAAAACAAGTTTTATATACATAAAACCTGCTATTGCTTGTATTAATGATCAATAGATGGAGCTTTACCAAAACCTCCAAAACAAGCATATTCTGTTTACATAAACATCAGAGTCAATATTCACTGTCTCTTTCATTTTGCTCCACCCTCAGATCAGCTGATTTCAAGCTAATTTGCTCTCATCAGTGAAGGGATAGGAGTTAGAAACTAGACCTAAACACTAACTCCAAGCGTTTATGCAAAACGTTTCTATCAGTTTGCAAGCATGAATTTTTAGACACGTTAATGTCTTCAAACTCGGCCTATCAAACCAGATACCTATATGGGTCTGATATCAGTTCAGTTTCTCCACATAGTCAAAGCTTCTGCAATCTATATCATTGCAAGAAAACTTTAAAGGTACATTTATGAAAAAGAAAAACAAGTTTTATATATGTAAAACCTGCTGTCACTTGTATTAATGATCAATAGATGGAGCTTTACCGAAACCTCCAAAACAAGTGTATTCTGTTTACATAAACATCAGAGTCAATATTCACTGTCTCTTTCATTTTGCTCCATCCTCAGATCAGCTGATTTCAAGCTGATTTGCTCTCATCAGTGAATATTGACTCTGATGTTTATGTAAACAGAATATGCTTGTTTTGGAGGTTTTGGTAAAGCTCCATCTATTGATCATTAATACAAGCGATAGCAGGTTTTACATATATGAAAACATAAATGTACCTTTAAAGTTTTCTTGCAATGATATAGATTGCAGAAGCTTTGACTATGTGGAGAAACTGAACTGATATCAGATCCATATAGCTATCTGGTTTGATAGGCTGAGTTTGAAGACATTAATGTGTCTAAAAAATTCATGCTTGCAAACTGATAGAAATGTTTTGCATAAACGCTTGGAGTTAGTGTTTAGGTCTAGTTTCTAACTCCTATCCTTCACAGATGAGAGCAAATCAGCTTGAAACCAGCTAATATGAGGGTGGAGCAAAATGAAAAAGACAGTGAATATTGACTTTGATGTTTATGTAAACAGAATACGCTTGTTTTGGAGGTTTTGGTAAAGCTCCATCTATTGATCATTAATACAAGCAATAGCAAGTTTTATGTATATAAAACTTGCTTTTCTTTTTCATAAATGTACCTTTAAAGTTTTCTTGCAGTGATATAGATTGCAGAAGCTTTGACTATGTGGAGAAACTGAACTGATATCAGACCCATATAGCTATCTGGTTTGATAGGCTGAGTTTGAAGACATTAACGTATCTAAAAAATTCATGCTTGCAAACTGATAGAAACATTTTGCATAAACGCTTGGAGTTAGTGTTTAGGTCTAGTTTCTAACTCCTATTCCTTCACTGATGAGAGCAAATCAGCTTGAAATCAGCTGATCTGAGGGTGGAGCAAAATGAAAGAGACAGTGAATATTGACTCTAACGTTTGTATAAACAGAATACGCTTGTTTTGGAGGTTTTGGTAAAGCTCCATCTATTGATCATATATATATATATAAGTTTTTATGAGTTGGGAGTACATTTTTTTTCTATAATTATTTTATTAGGAATCTTGACTTCTATCACCAGATTTTCAATGATACGGATGGCTGAAGAGTTGTATAGTAGAATGGATTAAAGCCTGCCCATTAAAGTTTGAGGATTTGCTATCTTAATATAAACCGAGTAGAAGATAATGATTTGGACCAACTGATGAGTGTTGGTTCAACGTGAAATATATATATATATATTGGAGATCTTTTTTTTTTACATGTGTGTGATGATGTGTATCAGTTATATGAGATACAATTGATAGCTGAAGGGTGCATAAAAGTCTATGCTCAAAACCGCTATAATTGAATCTATGAATTGTATATAATAAATATGTGAATTTGAATACATGTTAAGATTTTTCCTTCACAAATTTCTTCTGCAAAACGTATTTTCAATTGAAAAGAATGACCTCTCTCTTATTACTATCTAGCCATTTTTATTTAAATACTGAATAATAAATATACATAGTTTATTGCTACTAGTTTTTATTTTTTATTAAGTATTTGCAAAAAAATAGAGAGAGAATATAGTGAAATCATTGCAATCTACTACAGATTAAATATAATCTAAAGGAAACATGTGTCACTTTGTTTTGGAATACATCATAATTTATTATGGAAAGGCAGGTTTTTATAAGACATTATAAAATATAATTACCAATGTTACGTTTATATCATTATGCAAGCAACTTGGTTTGAATTTAAACTGAAATGTTTTCCTCAACAGACTTAAGTAGCAATAATAAGGAAAGGATGGCTATTAGATTCACTGAGTACAAATTATTCTATACAAATTTCCAAAAAATTAGTCATCTAAAAGCTACCATTTAGTATACACTAGTTTAAAAGTTCTTATTTATTATAGCTATAGAATAGAAAAGGAATCTATTATCTAATACAATGGAAAAATTTAAATTGTCTTGCATAAAAACAAATTTAACATAATGTTGTAAAACGTTATGCAAATATAAAAGATGAAAGATAAATTTTATTATCTATTTGAGAGGATTATAATAATTATTATTATTATTAAATGCCTGTAATCGCTCTATGTTTTAATTCAATATTAAAGAAAAGGATTCAACTATTTAACAAAACCTTTCAGCGATTACTTGTTGTTTCTAGATATAAATTTTTCTTCAAATTAAATCAGGAAATTACAAATTTAACTAAAAAAAATAAAGAAGTAATTAAAAAAACATTAGTATAATAATTTGTTAGCTAATGTTATATTACTAAATACTTTTATTATTTGATGAATGTTATTTTAATAAATTGTTAACCAATCATTTGAATTATAATATTGTTGTCACAATCCATCTATCAATTAGCTCTTTAATTAATCTTAAACTGCTAATATAGGAGTACCAAATTTGTTTTTCTCTCTACTGGATAAAAAAAAAACGCAAGTAAGCTACCCCCCAACACCCCTCTAAAGTTCTGTGTACAATCTAAAATAAAGAGAGGGAATAATAAATCATTATTCTAATTATTAGAAATCCACTAAAAATTAAGCAACCATGAAATGTAAAGACAGTCGTTTGATTATGTATATAAAAAATAAAATACAATTACTTATCTACACAGCTGTTTTAATATTTCAACTAGATGTCTGCTTAAATATTAAAACAGCTGCGTAGATAAGTAACTGTATTTTAATTTAGTTCATCCATATATTTGTGTGTGTGTGTGTGTTTGTTTGTGTTAAATGTTAAGCTAATGTGAATGACTGATTAATTATATCCCAAAATTATAAAATAAATTCATTTCATAATTACATTAGGAAGCTTAATAAATGTTCTGACATTTTATTCCAATATTTAAGCGAATCCGAATTGAGAGCGAAAGATTCTCAATTTCTTAATGAGAAAAAAATCTCATTCTGATCAATAAACCTCGTGTTCAGCCTTCTGTTTTTATACAATTTAACGTATGATAAAGCAAAAGCTTTAATTAGCCTTTGTTTGAAAGTTTGTGATGATGGTGTCATATGATTAACTATTTCCATAATCTAATATTAATTTAAATATATTTAGAAAATTTTAAACGTTATTTAAACTTTTCAAATACATTTAACTGCTAATAATGGTGCTATTATTCTGTCCTCTTAGTTAGATGTTCAGCCTTGTCAGGGACAGCACTAGCTTGGGAATCAAAACTGGACCTTTAGATTTGTGTATATTGAATGTAAGGTGACATTTTAACCAAGTAAACTATTCTGTTATAAGCAACAGTCAGTAGAAATTTCAAAAATTTATTTATAAGGATTTTCTAAGGGCAAGATTGATTGCAAACATTATGAATTATCACCCTAGGTTGACTTATAAGTTATTTGCCATTATCATTTAAACAGTTTTTCAGAATTTTTTTTCTTTGTTATTTTTCTTTTTTGTCCAATGTATTTGTCTTTTCCCAATTGAATATATGTTTATTGGAATATATGTGATCTGCTACTTTGGTTATGTCTGTTTTTTTCTTTTCTAACCATCAGTTTATTCTTTTTCAGTTGCTTTTCAATAGGGCAACTTGTCCCACCAATATATATTCTTTCACACTCATGGTATTTTATAAAGGTAGTTTTTATTTTCCAGCATTGCAAGTTTAGATTTGGCAGATATTAGGTTTCCTCTTATTGTGATATGACTTTGGAAAGCTGATCTGGTGTTATATTCTTTGCAAATTTTCTTTACTTTGTCTTTTATTCCTGATATATATGGATACACTACAATACCACTAATTGTTTTTTTCTTTTGATACTTATTTTCATTGCCTATTTAAGATTTTAATTAATGACAAATGATGGATAATCATTCATCATGAAAGTTATATGTAAATCTTTTTTTTTATGCAAATTACTGGTTTCTGAATAAACTTCCTTTTGTATTTCTGTCAAGATTGGATGTATATTCTAAGTATTTTACTGTGTGTGATGGTTTTCTGTAAATGGTAGCTTTGATTTTTTTTATGAAAGAATCTTACAATAACATCTAAGAATGACAGTTTTAATTTTTTTGTATTGTAAATTAACATCTTACTAATGTGTAACCAGAATAATTGTAATAGCAGTCCATCAAGTAACCATATAACAAATGTATTATCAAAATAGTGAAGTCAGAAGAAGCAATAATTATGACTGTGGTTTCAAGTTCTTCCTTGTAAATGTTGCTAATCAAGCTTGACAATGGTAAACCCATAGACATCTCTTGATTTTATTGGAAAAATTCTATGATGTTCTGAATGTATATAGTATTAATATAATAGTTGTTCTGAGTTGTAAGCTATTATCTTCATTTAATGCTTTCCTTACAATTGACAATGTTTCAACACAAAGTACATGGTGAATAAACTTTCTACATCAAAGCTTATCGATATGTAAGTTTTTTCAATTGTCATGTTGTTGATTATCTCCACAAAATGTTAGAATCCCTGCCAAAAGACTATGTTTATATGCCAAAAGACTAAGACTATTGAGAAAAAATTTTGACAAGTTTTGACAAAGTGAATTTCCAGAACTGATAATAGGTCTTAATTGAATATGGTCCTCATAAATTTTAAGAATGAGGATGTATCCAAAATAGCAGACAAAAAAGTACATTAAAAAAAATTTAAAGAAGCTTCTCACATGACAATGATAAATAATATCACAAGTCACCTTAACATGATGATTCACAATGTTTGAAATCATTCATTAACCATGTCCTTAGAAAAAAATTGATGAAATCAGGATTCTCATGAAAGTATATGAAAATTTTTATTGACTATTGTCTTTAGCAGAATAATCTAGTTGGTTACATTGTCAACTTAAATTCAATATTCACAAATCTAAAGGGATAGGTCAATTTCCTGATAGTGTCATCTCTGGTCAAATATCACCTGAAAAAAAGAGAGGAGAATAATATTACTTGAAACATTGTGTTATATACTAACTTGTGTCCTATCATTAATAGTTAAAATCTACTTGAAGAGTTTAATACATTGTACAGGCTTAAACCTGCATTTATATATGTAATATATGTGGGTTTGAACTCAGACTTTCAATGGATTATTCTCCTGTACATGAGGGGTCAGAATGACTAATATGTCAACATGGGTAGGATGACAACCTTGGCAATAATAAAGGCTTTGAATGTTCCATCAACAGATTTTCAATGAAATGGAAGGCTGAAGAGTTGTGAGTTGGAATAGTTTGAAGCCTGTCCATTAAAGTATAAAGATTGGCTATCTTAATATAAAGCTGAGTACTGATTATATATATATGTGTGAGGATAGTAATCTAGACCAACTGATGATGTCTGGTTTAGCATGAAATACGTATATGGGTGATTATTTATCTTTTCAACATGTGTGTGATCAAGTGAGTTAGCAATATGAGATGGCATTGAGAAAGGTGGGTCGTGTGAAAATCTGAGTTTGAAGAGTTTAAATAAACTTTGTTTCAAAAAACATTTAACAATATAAGATGATGAAAATAATCTAACATATAATTACTATTAGGTTTAATTTTAAAATTTTAAAGTACTGAATGGAATGAAATCATGATGCAAATTTGTTTTTTTAAAACAAAAGAACTAAAACAAGAGGTTCAAAAAAAAAAACTAAGTTTGGATATAAAAATCAGTTTTTTTCTCTTTTTTCTTTTAGATCAGATGGAAATACTATTTTATTCAAATCCCTGGATTGACTATGCTTGTGAATAAAAATGAAGAACACTATTAAAAGTTAGATAGATCTAATCCGGAACACCTTTAAATCATATGCTGAATAACTCCAGCTGAAATGAAGAACTAAAGCTTATTTAAAAGACAGATAGAGATTACAAATACTATCACCCTAAATAGACCTAATATTTGTCAGAAAGAAAAAAATGACAATTATTTTGTTTTGGGTGAATCTTATATTTAAAAAATGATTTGTACTTTGTTTTAAATAATCGGAATAACATAAATAATGTTTATAAACAAAGTAAAGCAAAACTCCATATAATAGTGCCACCTGTGCTAATTAGAGTAATCAATGGATGCCAGAAGGCTTGTGCATAAAATCCCTATATAATGCCTACTCATCCAATATTCCCAGACTAGTTTCTGGCTTGTGGCCTTCATCAGTGAGGAGCTTTGGATCTGAGAGCACAATTATGTGCTAGTATTGGAGATGTGATCATGTGATGCTTGCTGTTATAAAAAATGTTTGTTATCTAAATATTATTTTTTTAAAAATTGTCAGTTATATGTAAGCTAAGTTTATGAATTTTATATAAATTATTAATAAAAGAAAAAGATAAATAAAATAATGATAATCACGTAAATGCATTGCAGACATATAAATTGTCTAAGTCACAAATAACCTTAGTTAACGATGTAATTATTTCCATTAGTCTCATTTGTTCATAATTAAACTTATATTTGATTACTGAAAATTGGATTTTATGTAGATGAATTTATATATACACAGTTTTTTGCTAAATGATTAATACTTTACATAGGTTTGCATCCATATGGGAGAATACATTCCTATTAGTTTGATGAAATAGGGATTGATTTTAGAATGAATCATCCCTGTATAAATTGCACTTAGGTTAACCAAAAATCTCATTCCTTATAATTATTGTATAGAAGGTTTATTCAAATAGGGTTAGAACAAAAAAGTCATCAGTTTATAGTTATTATTACATAAGTGGTTTAAGAATAGAATTTAAAGAAGGCCATTCCTTATGATTATTGTAATAAAGATAGCATTGATGTCTATCCCATAGAGAATATATATATATATGGATAAGTACTAGGAGACATGCACATCATATAGCATTGATGTCTATCCCATAGAGAATATATATATATATGGATAAGTACTAGGAGACATGCACATCAAAGAAATGTTTGCATTTATGGAATTATACATGTGTAGAATTATATTTAAGTTTATATAAGTCAGGATTAAAGGTATGGTAAAAGTGTTGCATTATTTATGAATATATTGATATTATAATATATAAAGATTAAAAGATTTTGTTAAAGAAATAAATTGCATATCAATTAATGATTATACTTTGTAAACAAATTATTATTACATCATTTATTACTTTGTTTATGTAAGAGAGCATAGGTCTATCATCATTCATCTGGAGTAACTTATATTCTCCATGATATAGCCTGGCATTACAAATTGGGGCTGCGAAGTGGTTACATTATTATATTGAATAAAAATTATCTTAAATATATATGTATTAGTTTACTTCCTGATGTTTAAAGCCAGGTGGTGCCCATGTAATTTATGTAAATAAATAAATAAATAAGTAAATAAAGAAAATATAAGATTATAAAATATGCTAATGTGACAACTATATTATATTATAGTCAAGGAAGTGGCTATATATAATATTTTATAATGAATCCAGATTTGATATTATTTTTATGCCAAGGTATTTGTTTATCTATTTATATTCTAACTTTATCAAATAATGAGAAGCAACATATATACTATATTTTCAATTAAAAATAGATGTGCATATTTATAGAAGGGATGTGTAACTTGAATTAAATTAATATTAGCATTACAGATCATGTGCCGTATAATCTGTTAATATTACGAAATATGCAGATTTTAAAAGTGAATTTTTGTAGTGTTACAGAATTTCTATTGTATTATAATTTTAAATCCCAACATATCATCTACATAATTCTAAACAAATTGTATAGAATCCACACACATACTAATCAATATCAAATTTATGTTATCGTCTGCTCAAAATCCATGAATCGTTGCTCAGGTTCTGAAATTTCCAGTGCTCTTTTTTTTAAAAAAAACTCTTAAGCAATTATTCAATCTATTATTTAATTATTTTATCAATGTAGCCTATCCATTTTGAATGTTTATTTAGATTGGCTATCTGGAGAAAAAAAAGCCTGAACTATGATTACACTTTTCATTTCTAGATTTGTCATTGCAAAATCAATCTTCAAAATTTTAAATTGTACATCTAAGTCTTACCAATGTGATAATTGTGTCTGTTTATGGATCACAAATAATAAATATCTAACTTTTCTTTCTTTTAGTATGGTATTTGAATAATCAATTAATTTAAAAAACCAAAAAAAAAAAATACTTCCTAATAATAAAAACATTAATAATTTTATAGGCACACATACTACATCCACATGACTAAAAACACTTTCATTACATACTAAATAAATTATTATTTGGTTTTGATAGAAATTATATCACTATATACAAGTAGGTAGATAAACCAGCTTTTAAATACCAATCTATAAAACAAAGATCTATCCAATAATCTCTTAAAGGAGAAGTGTAAAGGAGATATTACATATCAGGCTTTCTATCTGCTGGATAGTGAGATTGAGTAACTTTCTATCTTTAAGAAAACATCCTTGGATACCTGAACGAACCTTAAGCCTAGTTAAAACCTGACAACATTTGAACTTAATCGAATTTGAATCAGACTATAGATAAGCCATGTAAGTATGCTTCCACTGCAAAATGAAATACTTATATATAGTGTAAATATGTATGTGTTGTACTAAACACTTTTATTCTTATTAAAAATCTGAATAAAGGGTTGTTTTTTTTTCAATCAAAAACTGTAGTCCTTTTTAAATGTTATTAAATTTAAAGTAAACAGTTTTTTTTAAACAAGTCATCTGTAATATATACATGAACAGTTCCAAATGAATTTGATATAAATGTAATTTTCCATTTAAAAATTAAATTTTTCTTTATAGTTGACTAACACTGCATCTACTTTTTTTTTCAAACTAAGAAATGTCCGATTGATGTATTAATGTTTATTATTATTATTATGTAAGAAAATAAATTATAAATATTAAAACGTTTTAAGTAGGTTTTTTTTTAAAAAAAAATATTTCAATATTTTATTAAAATACTTTAGATATTAATGATTACTCGGTTGATATTTTCCGGAATTTGAGCTTTTTTATATTATATATGCATATGTACAAATAGCAAACACAAAACATTTCATAAAATTTGCACATAATATATATATAAGAGTTTTATTATTTTGTAATGGAATTCCAGACCCTAGAGCTTAAAAAAATTCGTGATAAACTGTGGTTCTAAATATAAACGGTGTTATATGCAGCATTAAAAAATGACCACTGGTAATGATACTGAAACAACTTTTGAGCAAAAAACTTTATTCGCATACATGTGTATTAAGATTTAAAGACTCTTAAATAGACCAATGCAGAATAAAGGTCACATGATGTAATGGTTGGTGTATTTGTTTACATGGACCTAGGTTTCAATTTGGGGTGGATATACATTAGAAATTTTTCAGGTCGCAAGTAGATAATATTTTAATTTCTGATAATAATCCTATAATCAACTTAGTTAGCTATCCTGAAAAGGTCAGTAAATGGATATTTAGGTATTTTAGCTACAAAGGTTCTAGCTTAATTTGGATTTAAAAGATGTTGACTGTAAATAATAATAATAATAATAATAATAATAATATGTTATTTTCACCACTGTTTTGGAGATGTGTATGATCCTACAAGACCTCAGTTTATAATTTTCTTTATTATTTAGACTGTAAAGTCTTTCCAGATCCTTTTATAAAGGAATAGTTTCACTAAACTAATCAATTATCATTTGTTGATTTTAAAGTGGTTTTTCATTTTTTGTTTTATTCTCTAGCTTATTATAAATTAATATATGGCTAATTTATTGGTAGATAATTTATTGGATAATTACACTGACTACTTGAAAGAAAAATTTTAACTTTGGGCCAAAATCTTCAGATACTTAAAAAAAAATTCCAGATTTTAAATATATACAAACTCTTATTCCAAGAATGATAGAAAATTCAATAATGTCCTCCCTAGTATGTGTAATTATGTACAGTATATGGGGGTGCATTTTGTTATTATACTTTATTTTTTACATTTAAGTCTACATTAAAGAAACAAGCAGTGAAAAAATATCAAGTTTCAATATTATCTAAATTATCTTAGGTTATTAATTTTGCAGTAACTCTTGTTAACTTGCCAGCAAGAATATATGTAAACAGTTTGAAGATATGCTTGAAAATAATTTTTTAAATAAAATTAAAATAATCCTTAACAGACTTGTATTGCTTAAAGCATTATAATTAGTGAAAAAATTAAATTGAAGAAATAAATATGCAGCAACATTCTTTTAGCATGTGTTTTACAGGTTTTTACACATTACTATTGAATGACATTATACTATTAGAAGCTATCTATGCTCTTTTATATTTCGTAAAGATTTTTTTACAACATAATATTAAAAGAAGAGAATGTAGTAGCTTGATGATAAGCCATAAGTGGAAAATTGTAAGAAATCATCTGAATGAACATTCATTAGTTTTATTTTTTGAATGATATCAAAATGGAATCATTTTTACATTTTTTTTTTATTTATCATTTTTTATTTTGTAATTATATTTGCTTCCAATATTTTTTTGTTTTGGTATTTTTGAATTTTATAAAACAAAAAATACACTTTGATAAATAAAGGAAATTCTGAATTCACATTATTGTATGTGGATTTAACAAATAGAGCATACATTGGAATGTAAATTGAGATGTAAGAATAATCACTAAAAGAATACCAAAGTAATGCACTATATATCTTTTAAATATAAACTTTTTAATCAATTAGCTTTTTTATTTTCACTTTGGAGTGACAAAAAAAGTATAAAAAGAATTTACTGAGAGAACAAAAATGTATAAAAAATGAATGAGTTTGAATTCAAATTGACATTGCAAATTACAACCAGTTGTCCCGGGTTTGCGGGTTCACTTCCTGGCTGATTCTTTGACACATGAAAAAAAAAGTATACAATTATAAGAGATGGACATTAAAGCAATATATTATATCTATCATTTATTTTAAGACACACAAATGTTTATAGATGGATAAACAATAAAAGAAACTTTTCTTGAAGGTAATATTTTTTTATTAACATTTTAAAAATAAAATTGAAATCAATGACATATAATTCTTATGTAGAATATTTCCCTGTCCACCAAGAATTTTACATTTTTATTTACTAAAAATAATTTATCAGCACTAGCAACTCATTTATCTGATTGGTTCTGGAAAAAAACCATATAATACACTATTTTATTATTAGTTCCCCACCTTTCTCTTGAATTCTGCTTAAGTGTTTAATAATTTGAACTGTGTAAAAATATCTCTCTTTTATTTCCTCTTTTATCTTGTATTTTGCCTCCAAAAACATCCATAAAAATTATTATGATGCAGATTATGTTCCAGACAATAAATTACTTTTTTTCTCATAGCCATCACAACATTCAATTTTTAAGTTTTTTTTGGAGAATCTGTACATATGAGTTATGATATAACCATTTTATCTAATCTTTCTTTACAATATATAGCATTTTGAATGCTTTCAGATAAACTATTCTCTTTTTGTTCAAAGTTCAAATTTCCAATCCATAAAATTCCAGAAACTGAAATCATTACTTCTAAATGCAAATAATTTATACCTTTTTTATAAAAGCAACCTTTGCCATAGCCATCCTAATTTTTATGAGAATAGTCATATCTTTTGCATTTATTATTGTTTGCAATATACTATGTTTATTTCTAACTATTACTTTTCAAAATTTTAATATTTATATTAAAATTTTTCTCAAATAAGAAATGCATATCATAAATAATATTTTTAGTAACATTTTGGTAACACCTGATAGAGCTCTGTCTATTATTGGAAGTATAAATGAATTTTGTTTTTAAAAAACAGTTAAATTTAAAATTTTAAGGAAGTTTTAGCATTCATCAGCAAATTATTTGTTGCTCAGTTTTATTAAAGGAAATAGATTATGGACATCTGTATTAAAATGTTAATTTCAATTTAAAATCACATGTTATAATGAAGAATATTTGTCTCATTTAAAAGCAATTGAATTAAAATGCTAAGCATAGAATAGCTTTTGCCAAAACTTCAGATATTCTATTAATGAAATAAAAGAATTTATGTTGCTTGAAAGAAGCTATATCTGTGAAATAAAATAATAATAAATGGTTGGTAGACTTTTGGATAGATTTGAGTTTATAATTATAAGACATATAATGCAAAAATAGTTAAATATATTGAAAATTTTAAAGAAATACGATTTTAGAACTCAAATTTTTTGAATATTACTAAAAGATTTTTTTAAAAGTAAATAAATATGACAAAAGTAAACATAGCAGAAAATTTAATATTATTAATTACTATATGAATTTTTTCTACAGTAAAGGCTTTGTCACACCTGTACTCCAATATATAATATCTAGGGGATTTGAACTCAGACTTTCACATGACCCTCAATTATCCATGCTAGCTCATACTGCTGACACATTTGATCACACACATGTCAAAAAGATAAATAATCATCAATATACATATTTTTTGCTAAACCAGCACTCTTCAGTTGGTCCAGATTATCATCTCCACACATATATACAATCTATGCTCAGCTTATATTAAGATAGCCAATCTTCATACTTTAATAAACAGGCTTCAATCTACTCCACCCCACTATTCATCAACCATCCATTTCATTGAAAATCTGATGATGGAATGCTCAAAGTCCACATTGGTGCCAACCTTCTCATCCTACCCATGTTTCCCATAAGTCACTCTCACTCCTCATCTACAAGACATAATCCATTTACATACATAAATGAGGGATAGACAGAGCTTACAGCACTATATTTTAATATATGAATTTTTTCAACAGTAGAGGCTTTTTTATATCTGCACTCCAATATGTAATATATAGAAGTTTGAACCCAGACTTTTACATAACCATAAACTATCCATGTTATTTCATACTGCTGACACACTTGGTCACACACATTTTGAAAAGACATATGTGTGGAGTTGATAATCTGGACCAATTGATGAGAGCTGGTTTAGCATGAAAAACCAATACTGGTGATTATTTATCTTTTCGACATTGTGTGATCAAGGGTGTCAGCAGTATAAAATAGTATGATAGTTGAGGGTTGTGTGAAAGTCTGAGTTCAAATCCTTATTATTAATTACATAATTTATTTAATATTATCTCTTTTCTTTGCACTTGTAATTTTAAATATATTTATGAAGAAAAGGTAGTTGTGTTATTTTAAAAATTGTTTTTATTCTTGCTTAGCATGCTTTCGGTACAGTAATAAATTTTATATATCAAAGTTATTCTCCTAAAACAGATAAAGTTTTTAATAAATCCATATCACAAAGCTAATGATAAAAGTTAATTGTATTAATAAAAAAAGAAAACTATTCTTAAACAATAAGCACAATGTACAAACGTAAATTAAGAAAATATTATTGAAAAAAAATACAATTTTTTAAATTTATTATAATCAGAAATAGGGAAATTCTTGGTATGAAATATATATATATTTATTTTGTGTCACACCAATGTTTCATCAATTTATTTTTGTAAATGTAATATAAAATTACTTTTTAATGGATGAATATTTAGAAACATACTTTAGAATAGAATCAACGGATTACACTCCAAAATTTTCAGAAGAAAATAGTTCATGAAAAAAATCATTCAATTTCAAAACTCAATTAGAAAAATTCCATCATTATACTTTAATAATTTACTATATTTAAATAAATTTATTATTTTTAAATAAATTATAATTTTATTTAATGTGAGTCCATATAGTGGCTATTAAATTTGTTAATTTTAATTTGATTCTTAAATGTTATTTAAATTTAGAATAAAACACATTCTAGTATTTATAAAAAAAAAAATGTCTATAATCTTTAGATAGAAATGTTTTATTTTAAAACAATGTTTCGTATTTTTTTTATTATTTAATTAATTAACAGCTAATTACTTATTAAAATAAAGATATTAAATAAGTGACTTAGTTTTTTTTTGAAGTTCAATAAATTTTTTAATCGACTATAAAGTAAAAAAAGTTTAAGTAAAAAATTTTATCTAAGAGTTTAGGAAGTATTTGAATATTTTTTTGTTTTTTGCACATTAATATATATATATATATATAAATAAAATGTCCATTATAATAAAAATGTAATTATAATAAAAATAATAAATTTAATGGTAACAAACTATTATAAACAATTCTTAAATCTGAAGAAGTACTTTCGATTAATTTCTTAAACTTTCCTCAATTGCCATTAAATTAAAAAAAAATTTAATGGCAGTTGAGGAAGGTTTAAGAAATTAACCGAAAGTACTTCTACAGATTTAAGGATTGTTTATAATAGTTTGTTACCATTAAATTTATTATTTTTATTATAATTATATATATACATAAATTCATTGCATTATTTTTAGGAACTTACATGTAGTAAAAATACGATAGCTAAATAGCTGACATTTCAATACAATAACAAGTACTTTCATCAGAGCTTCTTCTTTTTCAAATCATAAGGATGTGTGTGGTGAAATTTAAAATCATTATTTTTTTTCTTTTGTTAATTTTTCTTCATTTTCAAATTCTATTGATTGAAAAGTTTAAAAAATATTTTATCCTCCAATAGCTTTTTCCAAATATTGTTGATTTTTTTTAAATTCACACTTTTCATATATGCTCTTATGTCTTTTAAAAATATCTATAGCTTCCCTTAGCAGTCTCTAGTCATATTGTTCAATTTTTGCCAGAATATGTATTTTATTAAAATTTATATCATGATTTGTTAATCTAATGTGTAAATAAATGGCTGATAAATTGATTTTTTTTCTAACTGCCAAAATATGTTAACAAACTTCATGTGGAATTTCATATACATCATGTAGAATTTGTTTATATTTATACATTGAACAGACCAGTCATAGAATAAACATAAGAAAGAAAGAACACATTTTGGCAGTTAGAGAAAAAAATCCAATTAATTGGCTATTTATTCACACATTAAATTAAGAAACCATGACATCAATTTTAATAAAACATATATTCTGGCAAAAATTGAACAATATGCCCAGAGACTGCTAAGGGAAGCTGTGGAGATTTTTACAAGGCCTGAGAGCATATATGAAAAGTGTGAATTTAAAAAAATTAACAATATTTGAAAAACTATTGGAGGATCAAATATTTTTTTAATTTCTCAACCAATAAAATTTGAGAATAAGGAGAAAATAATAAAGAAAAAAAATAACATTTTTAAGTCTCACCACACACATTCTTATGATTTGAGAAAGAACAAGCTCTAAGGAAAGTACTTGTTATTGTATTGAAATGTCAGCTATTTAGCTATTATATTTTACTACATGGAAGCTCCTAGAAATAATACTATGAATTCATCATTTATCCATAAGAATATATATATATATATATATACATTAATATCAAAATACAGTAAAATTTACATAAATTATATTATTTTCAGAAGTACTTTCGACTATACATATTGTAGTCTTTATCGACTATATAACATATAATAATAATATAATATATAATAATAATAATATTATATAATATATATAATACTTATACATTAATATCTAGAATGATAGAGTATGGACATGTAATTATATATATATATTATAATGTTTTCCATTTTGTTAGGCCTCTACACGCTAATATAAATTGCATGCGAGTTGATCAAGCTATGTCAAAAAGAAGAATGTTGTATTTCTATTAAAAACATAGCTATATATCCTGATCAACTCAGCCTTGTAATTGTGGAGAATTATGCTATTGACGACATCAGCTTTTAATTTATTTGAAAGATGCTAGAGTTCTGCAAGAACCCACTGAACTGTCACATAGCATCTCGCAAATTAAAAAGAAAAGATATTTTTAAACTAATCGGTATTACATCATACCATCACAAGAATTATATTTTTAAGATTATTATTCCTGAGCTTATTGAAACATATTGGCAAAGATAAATTACATTTTAAATCTCACTAGACTAATAATAAAAAATAATTATTATTAATAACACACAAATGAAAATTGGTATTAGAAATATTTTTATTCTAATAGATAAAAAATGTTTAAAGGAAATTATTAATCAAATAAATTGGAGAGAATACACTTAAATCAGATGTGAATCAATTAATAAAAAAAATTTTACAATTACAGTTCACTTCCAAATTTCTTCTAGAAAGTTACTTAAAAATGAATGTCTCTTGCACAAGAAATTTAATGTCTCTATTGGGATTGTTTAAACATATTTTTAAGAATTGTTTGCAAACGTTACTCTTGTCACAATCAGGATAATGAAGCATAACTTACCAGTAAGTTTTAGTGAATTCACGATGGTTGCAGATAACTATGCATAGTTTTTTGGGGTTAAAATGAGCTCATGGCCTTTGATTATTAGTTGATCTTGCGGTCCATTCTCCTAGTCGGTCATGAAAGCTTTTCTGGTATACATCTTCAGGCACAATGTCTTCAGAAGCTCTGTTTCACTCTGCCATGCTGAATTATTTCAGCGTAGAGCGATCTTGGATATATTATTGTTATCCAAGACCAACTAGAGAAACCAATGAACAAGACGTTCCTCCAATCGAATCCCTCCTTTTTATACTAGAGATCCAGTTTTCAGACTTCTGCACATGCTATTATCATGGCATTTTTTGGTTCATAATCTTGTACATTCTTTATAAAATTTACGTTATAAAGTTCTCTTTTCTTATCAAGTTTTTTGGCCATCTTTAATTAGCCAAAATATTTTTACTTTCTCTTATCTTTTTTATTTTACTTTTGGAATTTTTTTTGTTCTCTCCAATTCTACTTTTATTTCTACTTACATAAAAAAAAAAACTGAAAGAATAATTTAACTTTCATTGTACGTTTTTTTTTTTTTAAAAAAAAAAAAATTAGTCAAAAAAAAAATCTAAATATACTTTTATTTTTTTAGCTTTTACCAAATGCCAATATATTTGCAACGTATATAAATAAACGTTACAATACCACCAGTGCCCGGATGATGAAAATAAAATAGGGGTTTACACTAATTTTATTCTTAAGTTTTTAAATTCATATTCGTGGGGTTTTTTTTTTATGTAGTAGCATGCTGATATATTCCGTAGATTCATTCACAAGCGACGATCGGCTTTAATGCCCACTTTTAGGTCTAACATGATGGGAATGGAAAATATTTCACCTTCATCTGTGTCCTTTCCACTTAAGTGTAATAGTAACAATAAGAAGCCCAAGTTATAAGCACTAACGAGCGTTGCTCATTGTTTTGAGTCTTACAGGCTCGCAGCAACTTGGTCCAACTTGATCCGCCTTCCCCTTTATTGGGATCCCTGCTAGAAATAGTCTGATGGGCATATAAAGGTGGTCTTATGTTAATATACTGCATACTAGGACTCGGGGCTATTTTTTTTTCTCTTCAGTAACTGCCTACCCGGTCAAATACTTGTGACTTACGTCTACATCAGCCATGATCGTGTGTTTTTTAGATATATCAAAAAAAAAATACATTTTTTTTTTTTTTGGAAGTCATATTAAAAAAATATTTTTATATATTTTAATAATCAGGGTTGAATTAGTTAGTTTTTTTTAAAAAAAAATTACTATTTATTTTCCGGCTGTGAGTTTCTTTGGGTCATCGTTGTAATGTTCCTTATCATTACAACTTATCTCAGGTTGTGGTAGTTAAATCGAAGCCCTAGTTGGGTAAGCCATTATAATGTTTCCCATTTTGCTAGGCCTCTACATGCTAATATAAGTTGTGCGTGAGTTGATCAAATTATGTCAAAAAGAAGAAAGTTGTATTTCGATTTCTATTAAAAACATTGCTATATTTCCTGATCAACTCGGCTTTGTAATTGTGGAGAATTATGCTATTGATGACATCAGCTTTTAATTTATTTGAAAGGTGCCAGAGTTCTGCAAGAACCCACTGAACAGTCACATAGCATCTCGCAAATTAAAAAGAAAAGATATTTTTAAACTAATCGGTATAACATCATACCGTAACGAGAATTATATTTTTAAGATTATTATTCCTGGGCTTATTGAAACATATTGGCAAAGGTAAATTACATTTTAAATCTCACTAGACTAATAATAAAAAATAATTATTATTAATAACGTACAAATGAAAATTGGTATTAGAAATATTTTTATTCTAATAGATAAAAAATGTTTAAAGGAAATTATTAATCAAATAAATTGGAGAGAACACACTTAAATCAGTCATGAATCAATTAATAAAAAACAATTTTACAATTACAGTTCACTTCCAAATTTCTTCTAGAAAGTTACTTAAAAATGAATGTCTCTTGCACAAGAAATTTAATGTCTCTATTGGGATTGTTTAAACATATTTTTAAGAATTGTTTGCAAATGTTACTTTTGTCACAATCAGGATAATGAAGCATAACTTACCGATAAGTTCTAGTGAATTTATGATGGTTGTAGATAACTATGCATAGTTTTTCGGGGTTAAAATGAGCTCACAACCTTTGATTATTAGTTGATTTTGTGGTCCATTCTCCTAGTCAGTCACGAAAGCTTTTCTGGTATACATCTTCAGGCACGATGTCTTCAGAAGCTCTGGTTCACTCTGCCATGCCGAATTACTTCAGCGTAGAGCGATCTTGGATATATTATTGTTATCCAAGACCAACTAGAGAAATCAATGAACAAGATGTTCCTCCAACCGAATCCCTCCTTTTTATACTAGAGGTCCAGTTTTCAGACTTCTGTGCATGCTATTATCATGGCATTTTTTGGTTCATAATCTTGTACATTCTTTATAAAATTTACGTTATAAAGTTCTCTTTTCTTATCAAGTTTTTCGGCCATCTTTAATTAGCCAAAATATTTTTACTTTCTCTTATCTTTTTTATTTTACTTTTGGAATTTTTTTGTTCTCTCCAATTCTACTTTTATTTCTACTTACATAAAAAAAAACCCGAAAGAATAATTTAATTTTCATTGTACGTTTTTTTTTTTTTTTTTTTTTAAAAAAAGTCAAAAAAAAATCTAAATTTACTTTTATTTTTTTAGCTTTTACCAAATGCCAATATATTTGCAACGTATATAAATATTACAATATATATATATATATATATATATATATATATATATATATATATATATATATAAAAAAAAAAAATATAACCTACTCACACATTACCACTCATGTACATTATATGAGCAAATGCCCAGGGCGCCAGTTCTATTAATGAATAGAACGATTTATCATTTTATCTGATTCATAACTAATGCTGAGACTCTTTTACTTATGTTTATCCTACAGCTTCACTCAGTGGGAGGTTACAGAAAGTTTATAACATATAGAGAATATAAATAAATGAAGGAAGAAATACTATAACCTATCAAATAAAATATAAACTTTATTTATTAATTAACCAAATGATACAGTCTAGCAGAATTTTATTTATTCCATTTAACAAAATATAATTTCAATTTGATCTCTTCCATCATCCAGTTACACTCTATAATAGCTCAATATAACACTGACAGAACAGAAAAGCACAACACTAAATAACTATATTGTCCAGCACATCTTAATCTAAATAGATGAATCAATGTTGATCTAGGAACACAAAAATTAGATCTCAGGGAATCTATAACACAATTATAGATTAAGAACTATATTAGCCAGTAATTTATAACTCTAAATTATAATAAGGTACAGGGAAATAAATTGAATAATGATTACTGGGCTAGCGATTAGATATTGATGGAGATAGGGTATATTTTAATCTCACATCATCATCCAAATAATACTTTAACTAGGCAACGACTTTATAAGTTTATCACGTGGTAAAATATTTCATGTAATGTTTGGATCTAGGAAACAATATTATCAGATCTTAGCACATTTAATATCAAAGTCATAAAATAATATATTTAATTTTGTAATAGATGTATGAAATATGGATATGTGGAAACCAAAATTCGAATGCATATAAGAGCAACTTGAAACACAGTTTTAAATAATAAACAAAGCTTTTATTTACACATAAGGTTTAGATAAAAGTAAACAATATCAGAATAAGACTTTTGTCTTCATTTTTAAAATTTACAAACAAATTTCTTTAATTTAAATTTAAGATTATCCCCATTATGCTTTACACACTTTATTATTGACATATTTATAAACGTAAATTAGCTAACAAATTATACCTTAATATTCGGACTTTAAATATACCGGCTATCTAAATAATTGTTATCAAAATACAACACTGAATAAACCATACATTATATTATTGGGCACAATATACACTTTTGAGAGGATATACTATCAGTCGTTGGAATAAAACAAATTAATACATTTGTCTGTCAAGAGAGCAACTCTAAATAATCTTAATTAAATAATAGCTTTAAATAAGTACACTTTTTAGACATAGCAATAAAATCATATTCATTCTGATGATTTTGATGATCTTTAACGTGTGGCAAATTAATATGAGGTGTTTCAAAATATTTATTTCCTATTTTAAATTTAACAATATTATATTTTTTTATATACCCGATATTATCTAAATTATGCGTGTGTGTTACATCCCATGTAATAATAACAGAAAACAATATTTCTACACATTATCAATTTATTCAGGAATTATTAAATAATTATTTAATTTCGGACAATGTCATATACTTACCAGCAAATAGAACACTATATCTAGTCTAATATTCAATAAAGAATTTAAATTAGCTATTTATCTGACCACTGATTGAATTACACAGAGCTATATTTTATGATAATACAAACTATACGTTCAAGAGGAGTCCAGCACATGAGGAGCGAACAAACTCTTTAACTAATATATCAACAATAACTTATTCGAATCTGAAATACACTATTGGTGGAATTTTTCTCATCACCAAACAAACAATGGGAAAATGTCACTTGACTTCATAAATATCATTTCATAATACGTACGTATGCAATCTAAAATAGGCTCCACTCATGGCAAAATACTTAAAAATATACTAAGGAGAAAAATCTTTCAACCCTACAAACATCGAATGTATCAAGAATAACTTCCTTTTTCATAGCTTTTTTATATATCTAGCATTATACGCTGGCAGATAAATACGCACAGATAAACCACTCATTCCTTCAATTCTTGAGAATATGACAACCTCCGAAATTTATATTGAGAAATAGCTAAAACTAAATGTTTATTAAGTAATATAATAATTGCATGAAATAAACACACACATCCATAAATACGAGTATGAAAAATAATTCTAAGTTATATAAAATGCGAAAGTTGTGACGGATAAATAGCATATTAAAATATAAATTTTTATCTTAAATGAGACATTCAATTGTTTCAAATTTAAATAATATTAATTATTATGAACGGGTTTTTATACTTTAAACAGCAATACTCTAATAAATTAGTTTTATTACCTCTAACACAATATTCTTCCTTTTTTATTCTTTCGCTAGCTACTCTTGAAATTAATTCTCACTTCGAGATAAAGAAAGATATATAAGATTGAACCATCTTTAATAATGTACCCAAAATATATGTTTCACTTTCAAATAAAAGAAAGCAAATCACACTTAAGTAATAAGATTTTACCAGCACATCCATCATTTTTGTGGGTATGCCATCCTGAGACGTTCTCGATGCTCGCAAATTAAATAAACATATAATATTAAATACATACAACACTAAATCTGTCTAACTATCTATGATATATATACTATTAACAATAAATAATTAAAAAAAATAAATAGTCATTCTTTTAACTTGAGAAAAAAAAATATATATATTCACTTGCAAAGTTCCTTTTCAAGCTTAATAAATGATCCGGAGATGAATTCCAAAATGAGTGCATGTTTAAATATGAATATGAAACATAAAATAAGTTCTTGTATGACAAAACAGTTACAATTCACAATTAATTTAGTAAACATCTAATGTCCTTCAGCCATAAGCCAATAGAGTTTACTTTTATATCACACATAACGATAAATATTTATAATAATAAATACGTGGAAAGATAGTTTCAGCTATTAATTGGTATATTCTGTTATTTATTTTTAAGCACATCTAAGGTATTTAATTCAATGATAACTTAATATATTTTTCTGCAGAAAATATTTACTTTCATAATTTATAGATTGGTATTTGCATTATTAACTCGGCCTAAGGGTGGCCTTTGAGCGTTCCATCATCGGATTTTCAATTGGATGGACAGTTGAAGAGTTGGAGTGTGGAGTGCATTGAAGCCTGTCCATTAAAGTAGGAGGATTTGCTATCTTAATATATATCTGAGCACTTGTAGCATATATGTGTAGAGATGATAATCTGGACCAACTGATGATTGCTGGTTTAGCATGAAATACGTATATTGGTGATTATTTATCTTTTCGACATATGTGTGTTCAGGTGTATCAGTGTTATGAGGTGGTGTGGAGAGTGGGTCATGTGAAATTCTGTGCTCATACCGTGACTATTATTAACTTTAATAAATTGCTGGTGATTCTCCACAGGCAATTTGTATTTCCTTAAGCATTAACACATATATCCATATATCGAAGAGAACAAAAATATGTAATATTAAAGTCCTTCTATTCGATTTAGACATCTATATTTGGTAAGTAGTAGTAATTAACTATCCTGGTTAAGTCATATTTCTATTTCTTTAATAAAACACATATTATTTTATAAACATAAAACAAGATATAAGGTTAATATTCCGCAATAATTATTAAATATCAAACACATAATCATGTACACGTATCCTTTTAACTTCACTTTTGTATAAGTAAAATATAAGTTAAACAGAGAGCTTATCAAAGTAAATTTTGTTAAACAGTTCTCATCCATGATGACAAAACATTATAAACATCACACATGGGACTTAAAAAATTATAAAGTTCTTGCATTTTCATATTCTTTTTAATGGAGATAAATAAAATAAATGAACTAACATAAGTTTACTATCAGAAAAGTACATCCTTAAACAAAAATGAAAGTGTTAATTTAAATGTTTTAATTAGACAAAAGAAGCAAGATTGATACCTTTATATTCTTTATTCAGACATCCCCCAATAAAGCTTAAACATCTGGAGTTTTAATAATAAGCTTCATAAAAAAGCTATTTTGAAATTTCACTTTAAACTGTTTTGGAAGAGATATATATAATCGATAGCAGCAGAAAATGAAAATTACACTTGTTGAAATTACAAAAGATAATGTCTTTTTTTTTTCATTATTAACTATTATTAGCTATCAATATATATATATATATATATATATATATATCCCCACGAATAAAAAGACACCTGATCAGCAGAAGCTTGACTCCCACATTTTTTTCTTTTTTTTTAACCTTAATTAATATTCAAAAAAAAAATATTTTCTAAAAAAAAAATACTTTGACCTTCATCAAATAATAAAAAAAAAATAGCTTTTTACAAAGTTAAAACAAATGAATATCAATTAGCTATCAAATAAAATGGTTTATAATATTATTTA
Source organism: Epiperipatus broadwayi (assembly GCA_028023455.1). Classification (NCBI taxonomy): domain Eukaryota; kingdom Metazoa; phylum Onychophora; class Udeonychophora; order Euonychophora; family Peripatidae; genus Epiperipatus; species Epiperipatus broadwayi. The sequence continues at coordinate 84,445 of JAQFVV010000426.1, read as the reverse complement.
AGTTGGTTACTAATTCATATATGCATTAATCATTAAAGAAGATATATTTTTGCAAAATTATTAAAGATAATTACTGTAATTTACATGTTTTATTGTAAGTTTGAATATAGTTTGTTGTAATTAGGATATGAAATGGAAATGAGATAATAACACATTCATACATATATGCTGCTATGTGAATATTAAATTATTCTAACTAAAACATACCTAATATGTCTATGGGTTACAACTGACTATAATATTAGTAAATAAATGGGTGTCAATGAATAATAAATCAGAAAACCATTCAACACACCAATGCTATCTTATAAATAAATAAAACAAACCTTGCATTAATCAAACTACTATCATAACACTTTCTGTAATAATCCACCCCCCTTCCTTGTATTAAACACTATCAAAATATAATAACAACCCTAAATGCTTGAAAAGTGGCTAACCAAAATTCACAGTTGGCCCACATATGAGTTTTTGAGCCATTAATAGATTAATTTTAAAATTTAAGGCGATTTCATTTTTTTTTAGTACAATGCAGTTATTCATTACTGATATAACACAGCTTAATTACTTGTGCCCATTCAGAAGGTCACTATATATATATATATATATATATATATATATGAATGTCATATATATATATATATATATATATATATATATGACATTTTAGATGCCCATAGCTATATTCTTTCAACCACACCTCCTCTTTAAATAATGAAATCTTGAATTTTGCACAACATTCCAAGGGAACTTTTTTTGAAAATATACTTCAATGATGTTATATATATTAAATTTCAAGCTAATTTAAATAAGGAGTGTGGCACTAAGCAAGCAAAGATCTTGTATGGAAAACAAACAAACATGCTTAATTTTGAATATACTTAGGAACACTATATAACAATCACTTTAGAAGCAATGCACAATGTTAGCTGAAATCTATATAAAAAATTTGAACCACCCCATAATAATATTCTTTCAGTCACACTCCACCTTCAAATAAAAGCTTTACCAGTTTTACCAATTTTTCCATTTACAATAAGTTTTTGATGTTATTTAACTTTCATTATATTCAACATACTTTTAATCTTAAAAATTATTCATGGTATACTTTATAGAGTTTACATCAATATTTTCACAATTTCTCTCTTCTTTTTATATAATTAATAACTTGTTTGAATTATTATTATTTTTCTCAGATTAGTAATCTCTCCAACATTTTTGTATAAGTCATTTTCATAGAAATATTTAAAAAATCATTTTGTATAAACTAAACATTAAATAAAAAACACTTCCCTCAAGTTAGAAAAATAGTTTTTTCATTTTAATTTTACATACATTAAGCTATGCTAATTTCATGTTTGTATATATAGAGAGATACATATATATATATATATATATATATATATCCTTATATTAGTATATATATATATATATATATATATATACTAACTTAAGGAAATAAATAAAAAACAAAATACAATAACAACTGTTTTTTTTGTTAATATTTCAATCAGAATACTGAGTTTCATCAGAAAATACTAGTCCTTTGGTTAAATAAAACTATAAAAAACAGTTATATAGACAAATTACTGCATTTTGTTGTTGTTGATGTTATTGTTGTTGTTGCTGTTGTTGTTATTATTATTATTAATATTATTATTATTATTATTATTATTATTATTATTATTATTATTATTATTATTTTCCTTTTAAAATATAAGTCTCCAATAGTCTGTGGAGTTTCAAATAATGAATGGTGTTCAGTCTATATATACTTTTAATGGTATTTCCATTGTCATTATAAATTTAAATGCAGAAATAGAAAAGACTATTCAAGGAAAATACATATGTAAATTTCTATTCAAATAATGTAATACTGAGTTTACTATCTCTAATTCATCAATGGTATGTATTCAAAGTATTTAAAGATTCAAATATATCTTTTTTTTAACCTTCTAAAAAAAACTGAACTGCTATTTTAGAAAAACCATGTTAAAAGTATGACAATATTTAAACAGACTGATTTCCAATTATTTACTTCTTTTAATTTTTCTATTATTATTTTATTCAAATTTTATTTTTACTAATATTTGACATTCACAAATAATATAATTAATTAAAAAATAATACAGAAAACTTTCTTTGTGATAACTAATAATTAAATTAAAAAAATATCCTATGTATGTTCTCGAACTAAGAGCAAGTTAGGGTAACTAGGCAATGAGGTTCTACAATAATCCTTGAATACTATCAGAAGATGTTTTCACACTTTTTGCCATATCTTTCACATAATTTATTATAGCAGCTTAAGGACGTATTATAAAATAAATTTTCTTTTATATCATGAATGACAAAAACATTGATGCACACACACAGTTTCCTATTTATTGTTTTATATAATAATAATAGTATTAGTTGTAGTAGTAGTAGCAGTAGCAGCAGCAGTAGCAGTAGTAGTAGTATCAGTAACAATAGCAGCAGCAGCAGAAGTAGCAGTAGCAGTAGTAGTAGTAGTGGAAAAAGTATAATTTATAGTATACATTTTTGTTAATTTATGTTCTCCAAAATTTTGAAAAAATGATAAAAAGATCATAAAACTATACAATATGTTCTTCATATTGTTGTTATATTACAGTATCTACTATTGTAAAAATCATATCTTTGTTGGGTTAGACATTTGAAACAAATGAATAATACTAAATTTTCTTAAAAAAATTTTTTATTGGTGAACTTGATCATGGTTTTTGTACGAAAAATAAATTGTATTTACTTTACAATAATTATCTCAAAGACATTTTAAAGAAATGCAATAATGATTGCTTTAATCAAGAAGATATGGCTGAGGCTGCATTTAGACAATATGTTGAAATCCTTTGGAAAGAAAAGTTTCTATAAAAGTTAAAATACATAAATAAAATAATTTAAATATGTTCTATATAGAAACAAATTTAGATTTTATGGATTATTTTATAAAGACCTTCAAAACTTGTCTCTAGGGTATTATTACTACTTCTATTATTATTATTATTATATTATCATCATCATCATTATTATTATTATTATTATAATGACATTTGATGTCTTTCTATCTTCTCTTTTTTAAAAAACATTGAACTAGCCATACCTGTCTGTGAATGTCTGCTACTGGTAATAGCAAGATACATATGTTACTGACATGGCAGACATTTTTAGGCAAAGTATGAAATTTCATTTTTATTTTTTACATATTTTCTCTAGACATTGTCATTATAAAGATTAACAAATAATTTTTTGGCAAAGTATGAAAAAGACTTTTATTAAAAAGATACATGCAAAAATGTAAGAAATATAAAATATAATATATAGGATTTTTCTACAGAAAGATAAAAAGACCAATGCTGAATTACTTGTTGCTATAACATAGACTGGAATAGCATTCTGAATTACACTTAACTTCCTTTTTCAGACCAAAGCACTTTAAAGAATTTTGCTAATTGTCACCACTCTACTTGTGACTTCTTAGATAATTTATATTTTATTAAATCTAACACAAAATAAAATTAACTATAAAAGAAAAAACATTTAAAGAGGCAAAAATATGATTTCCCTTCTTTTTATCACCAATAATTATGACTGAAATATATATATATAATTAGAATGAAAAAAATGTAATTAAAATTTTTTTAATTTTTAATTGTTGTTCACTGGCATAGAGAGTGTGTAATCAGCAGCTACTCTCAAATCTGTTAGATCCATTCTAACTCCAAGAGGAAAAAAAGATAATAAAATGAAAGCATAAACATTACTGCTGGGAATATTTTATAGTTTTCCAATTTTCCTTTTGGTATTTTATAGAATGACTAGGATATGTGTGAAAATCTAAGCATTTCATACTGGATGTCCCACTGTGGCATTGTACAAAATGCCTAGGCATTCTATACAATGCCATTTTTTCCAGTAACATATGTATTTAAGCAAAATAAATAAAATAATCTTGACCCAATCAGAACAGTTTATGAAGTAAATTTGGATTGTAATCCTGATGTTAAAATCATTACAAATATTACACTTCAGGTTCTATGAAATTTTGTTATAAGTTTTTTGTTTATAGTTTGGCAACTATTAATCTGATATTCTTAGTTCCTGAGTTTTATAAGATTAAAAAACATAAAGAAGTTAAGACATATATTATTTCTCACTACACTTCTTGTATATTTAAATGCTGCTAGAAACTTAAGCATTAAGTACAATGTAAAAATTAAATATTAGCTACTAATTTTAATATTTACATAATATACTTTTATATCTATATTTTTATTTTTATTGTAAAAAAAAAGTTTAGTATTTTTCATTTTGCTGTTTATATAAACTTTAGTGAAAAATCTTTTTTCTTTCTTTTTTTTTTTTTTTTTTTTGGCAGAAATTTCTAGCTTTTTAATAATATTGAAATAGGAAATAATTAATAGAAAAATATCTTTAAAAAGTTAGTTATCAAAATTTGTTTTCATAGATTTTCAGTTATTTTTGATTTATTCGAGAAGTTGCTCATTTTAATAAATACTGTAACAAGGTATTATGTGATTCTCATACTTTACAGTTAACACTTGCACTGATAGAAGCAGTCTATTCTTCTTTAGACTCATTGTGTATGAACATGAGTAATCAGTATGGGAAATCAGATAGCAACATCACAGATTTTTAGATTCAGGCACAGCCACTTTTACTTCTATTATGCTATTTAAGATGAACTTTAAAGTTTCTTCTCAGATTTTGAACCAAATGAATTTTATGCATCCTTCTATATAGAATTTGAGTATAGGTTAGCAACTAAGTTTTACTAATCTCAGTTATATGCTAACTACAGGCATTCTTACCTTACATCAAAATCTTGGTATATACTAAAACAATGTATAACATGACTTTTTTTTTAGTTTACACTTATTATATACTTTAACATCCATAATTCACTCTTCTTTATTTATACATATGATGCTTCATACTGTAATATTATTCTTATAAGTATAAGAAATCAATGAATAACAAATTGCAGATATAATTTTATCATTGAACATTTATATGAAAAGACTGAAATACAAATCATGAATAATAAATATTAAAGATTCTTTTAATAGATCACTGTTTCTATGTTGGTGAATGAAATCTAGATTGATAGTTAATGTGATAGGCTATTGTACTCATGACTTATCATTCATATTTGAAATGGAATATTAAGAATGGGGTGGGGGAGTCATTACTGAAGATTTTTAAAATATGTTCACCATTTTTTCTAGATAATTGTTCTAATGTCTAATATTTATCATATCAATGGATACTTAGCTATTTTTATAAGCTTAAAAGAAAAAGATACCAGGATTATCTTTTCCTAAATTGATCAGATAAAATAAAAAGAAAATTAAAATATGCTGTAATCTCATTACAGATACAAAATACGTCACACCCCTACTGATATATAACAGTTTAAGCTAAAAACTCTGAATATTCTCTCATAGTAACGTGTGATTGAATACTTACTTTTATTTTACCTATTTTTAATCACTATTAAAGGCAGTAGATTTTAAAAAATATATGTAAAAGATTACATCTTTTTCCTTTCTCTTAACATTGATAGGATTGCAAATTAAAGAAGCATTTGTTAAATGATTTCAGAAATTTTAATCTGATTATAGTCTAGAAATTCTTAAAGTAATAAGTTATTAAGAAAAAATACTTCAAAGCAATTTTAATAATCTAAATACTATCGCGTTTTATTACTCGGAGTAAGAAGATAATTTTTTTTTTTTGATAAAGAGGGTTGTTTATGAGAATTTATATCATTTTATTGAAATTATTAAGTTATTGTTTTGCATATTTGTAATCACTATGCGGGCATTCAATTTATTTTATTTTTGTACATTAAAAAAAGTAACAGAAGGAATTAATTTTATAAAAAAATTATTTTAATACAATTTTTAAATGTTATTTCATGGCAAAATAATGAGTCAACAATTTTTTGTTCGGCCAGGTTTAAATCTTTTTACTAATAATGTTTGCTCGCATTTATCATCCTACTCTCATTCTTCCATTAGAATAAATCTGAAAATCTTAGCATAGTTTCAAAATACAAATCAACCTTGATTTCAACAAAAGAGATTTGTTTACATTAATTGTTAAAAAAAAAGAACTATTGTCAACATTAACAAATTTTAAATTTTATTTTTACTTCTTATTTTTAATGGCATTTTTCTATATACACTATTGTCAACGTCAACGTTAGATCATGTATCACTTTTATATTAACTTTTCAGATCTTGAAAACTAAATATTTAATTTTTATTATAAATCCATCCCTAATCTTTCAACCTTCAAAAATCTGTTTAGTGTTTGAATGCTTCATCTGAGAATAAAAGTTATATTTAAACATATCTAGGCAGTCAATGGAGTTTTCCAGGTATATATTTAATTTTGACTACTGTTATTATAACATATTGTTGATGAAAACTATTGTTTTTATGTGCCTGGATTTTTACTGATGATCTGTCTTCATTTTGTTGATTTTCATTTATATATTCTTTTATTTATTGATTGACACTAATACATTTTATTGTGAAAATTGAATATTAGCATAACTTATAAATAAGAAATATTTCACATTCTTAAAGAAATAGAAAGTAAACTTTTAATGTAAAATAAATATTTTAATAATACTTTATATATTGTTAAGTAATATATTTTTCTCACATGGACAATTTTTTGTTGTGACTCAAATGTTAGTTTGTATGCAAACATGGGTTATATTATTTATAAATAAGATTTATAATATTAGGATTGTGGAATATATAATAGTAATATCATTTTTTAAAAAAAATCTAATTATAATATATATGTACTCATACTTAATGTAATCCAAAGCCATTTGATTTGTCAGCATAATAAATATATAGATGCCCATGAGAAAGACAATTTTCAAAGAAATCAAACCTAACCACCTTCAGAGCTTGATCTTATGCCCTGTTAGTTACTGTATCTACCTTTTAATATTTTCTAAACCAAATTAATTTAAAATGCTTTTCTGTGCATTCTGGAACATCCAAAAAGCATAGTTTTCCAAATTGATTATGAATTCTTAATAATATACTGTTAATCCCTTCAACTTGGTTGATATTTAATTCTAAGATTAAAGTTCAAGCATTGCCTTCCTCAAATATTGTGAGTATAATAAATATAAATCTTCTAGATTATCTAGAATAGAAAGATCAAATCTTTCACTTTTTTTCAATAGTGACTAAACAGTTAAATTCATTGAAAGCTGCATTAAAATATTATTGTTATAATTGAAATTTTCTATATATTCTTTTCTAGGAATGTGAATTTGACTTCAGATGCATCTCTATTGTAAAGGAAGAAAGTTTATTATCCTAAAACTTCATCAAGAATAATGCCTTATAAAAAAAGTTCTATTTTCTGAATTATAGAATAGCAGAAAACAGACATTTTATATTATGCATGGTAAAAAAAGTATTAAAAAAATTAACACTCTGAAATAGATGACTTTTAATAAAGAAAACTTCTAACCTTTAAAATATAATTAGTATCATCATTTAAGTAAAACATCTTAGGTCTCACTTTCCCTATGAACAACTAATACTGGCTATTCTTAAACTTTATTGCTGTTTTTCATCTAAATAATGTCAAATATTATTTTCACTTTTATTTAATTATTAAATAAATTTGTTCAAAAATGGCAGATAACTAATAATGATGATATTATTTATATACAATATTAAATTATGAACTTTTTGATTGTTTCAATTATGATATCTATTATTCATTTCTTTGTCTGGAATTGAGAGCTCTGGCTATGAAAGTAAGTCACATTGACTTAAGCTTATATTCAGATTAAGAAGTGAGATGATGCAGTAATTATAATATAAGGTGATAAGTAAAATCAAAATTATAATTAAAATTCATAGTTTGCAAAAAATAGATTTGTGAGACATATTATATGGATGAGTATTTGGTTTTAATAAAATTTTCTAAATAATTGAGAAATAGAACCTTACCATATACAATCATTTGTGAATAATGATGATTTTCATCATTTAATACATATAAAAGCTATTTAACCCACTGAAGAAGAAGCTGTAAGAACCAAAACAATTAAATCAAATTAATATAGACCTAGTACTTCAATAAAGTTTTGTAAGAATACAATACTCATATGTACAGGACATTAAAAGCACTCTAAATGTTGAGCAAAGGATCAAGAATAGAATAAATCTGCTTATTCTTAGAGTTTTGATAATTATAAACATACTCTTATCAACACTGTTTATAATTCAGAATAAAATTAACATTTCAGCCAGATGAAATATGATATTTATTATTTATTAAACTAATAATCCGTTATACAAGATTAGAGATGGAATCATTATTTTAATACCTTGTTTATCAATATAAAATCTTTTCCATAAATAATTAAATATTAGATGGCATTCACTGCTAATTACTTAGGATTTTTTACATTTTCTTTTAATTCGTAATTATATATATACTAAACTTAATGTAATTATAAGGGACTTGAACTCGAACTTTCAAGCTCCCTATATGTATCCAATCCATTTTATACAACTGATACACATGACCACATACATGTGAAAAAGATAAATGATCTCGAATATATGCATTTTGTGCACTCATCAATTGGTTCAGATCACCATCTTCCACACATAAATTGTGCATAAATAAATAGATGGATAAATGTATAGACTAATAGATAAATAAATGAATAGATTTATATATTTATGTTGATATATAGTAGATAAATGGATTGATGGATAGATGGATAAATGGAAAGTCAAATAAATAGAGAGATGCTGACAGGGAAACACATAGACAGATGGATAGATATATAGATAGATAGACATACTGATAGATAAATAATGACTGGATGGATAGATTGATAGATACATACATACACAGATCTATAGATAGATAGGTAATTGTCTTTATCAACAAATAAAAATATGCATAAGTCAGCAAATAGTTAGATAGCCATTAATCAAAAATATAAGGTGAAAAAGACCTAAAAAGAGACTACATGTAAAATAGAAGAATAAAATAAAAAAGTGCTAATATGATGTGAAGAAGAGAGGCTAAGAATCAGATAAACCAGATTAAGCTTGGAGAGACTTTTATCTTGCAGTAGATCAATAATAGTTGGAAAATGATTTTGACTGAGTGATTTGACAGGGTTATCAGATTTAGAATGGAATCCTTAACAAAAATTCTGAGCTTAGATGAATATATTCTTAACTTAGATCATGAATATAGCAATAAAGTTTTAAAATTTCACCGAAAACAATTAAGCATTAGATAAGTTTTCATGTTCATAATATAAACATTAAACATATAATAAATATAGTATTTGATGAATAACTATTTTTACAAATTTAAAAACTTTGTTATTAAATATGTTTAAAGATGTATAGAGCATAAAGAAGCATTTAAAATTTTTGGTGTTAAATGCTTTAAAACATAATTTAAAAATCTATTAGAATGAAAAAAATAACACACACACAATAAATTTCGACCTGAATAGTTTTCATCAGTTAAGTATCAAGCCCTATCACTACTCAATTTAATAATTATGATCAAGGTTTATATAAGTCATTAATGTGTGGTAATTCATAAAAATCTTAAGTATCGTAAATGTCAGAGCTGGATCAAGATTCAGAGACTTTGAGCTCTAGTGTCTGTTACCCTACCATTGCACTAAACCATACAGACCATTTTAACTATTTTATAAAATACTATTTAGCTGTAAATATTATGTTTTCATGTTTGTAAAGATTTAATGATTTATATATCAGAAAGCTAATTAAAAAGAATTTAAATATTTTTTTTAATTATTAGATATTATTGCATTAAAACTACATTTTATTGCATAGTCTACAAATTTTTTATATAAATTAAAAGTTTTAAATTAAAAATTGAAATAAAATTTGTTAATTAAAATTTTTTAATAATGTTTATTATATTGATATTTTATATAAATAAGTTAATATTAAAAGGTTTTATTTGATTAAAACCATAAAATAAAAAACAATTAAATTACATGTACTTATTTATTAATGTCTTCATCCTGTTCAGATTAAAGTTACATCTTCTGTTACAATAATATGATATAATATACTACTATTTTCATTAACAAGTTTTCATTTAATAAGATTTCATCCAATCATGCTTGAGTATTTAAAGAATGCATATTAATTGTTTGTAATTTTTGCTATAGTGAATTTTTTATGGATTGGAAGCTTGCAAAATAATCCCTTTTAATATGCATGTATGCAAAAAAATATACAATATATTTATGGTCATTTCTAGTATCATTGAGTTAGGGATATCCCTGAGGTTATTTAATGTTTCTCCAGTTATCATTGAAATCATTGTCATCAAAATATTAAAAAATATATTTATAATTACACTTTAAATGCAATATTAAAAGGTATTAAAACATTAAAGGTAATCATAGGTTCTGCATTTGTAAAGGTAGAATCCTTTCCCCACCTGTGTAAAATCAGCAAAATAATGTGATTGTAGATTTTGTTTTTACAATCAGTGCTTTGACATTTTGCAGAACAAACTAGAATAACCCTTGACCTTTCCATTTTAGCCAAAAATGAGTAAATATTTATTATTGATTAATAATGCATTGATATAAAAACTGTCAAAGGTGGACATAATACACTGTAAAGTATCTGAGATTAGATTATGGCTTGTGAATATTTGAAAACCAGGCACTCTTCACAAATCTGAGAGCTTAATTGTAAGTATAGAGAATTTGAACTCAGATTTTCAAGCACCCTTCAACTATCCACACTATCTCATACAACTGATATGCATGACCACACACATGCAGAAAAGATAAATAATCACCAATATAAGTACTTTGTGCTAAACCAGCACTCATCAGTTGGTCCAGATTATTATCTCCCACACATATATATAATCAGTGCTCAGTTTATATTAAGATAGCAAATCTTTATACTTTAATGGACAGGCTTCAATCCACTCCAATCTCCAACTTTTCAGCCATCCACATCATTGAAAATCTGAGTTCAAATCCTCTATACTTACAATTAAGGCTTGTGATAAAAAATAAGGTGAATGATCAACTGAAAGTAGAAGTTACTTTTAATATTAAAATAAAAATTATAGTATAAATAAAAATTTAGTAAAAAGTCAACTCACAGTAAAAGTTTATTCAAATAAAATAATCTTATTGCTGAGAATAACTTTATTCCAAAATAATTTTATAATTCTTTGACATGAATGGAAAAATTCAATTTAAAAAAATAATTTTGTTGGTTGTGCATACAGCTAGCTATATTTTTAAAAAAAATAACATTTTTTTAAATAAGTGGAAATCCTAAAAATTATTTGAAAATTCGGGGAGGGGGGTGTTTTTAAGTGTGATTGCAAAATGATAATGGGAAAATTATAAAGCAAAAAGGAAAGAAAGTTATGCAATTTTGTTGCTTAATGGTATAATGAAAGGTGGGGTAATCAAAAATTTTATGTGTTTATTTTTAATAGATTGTGTTCATTACTGTATTGTTATTATTTTTCATATAAAACTGTAACCTTTGTACTTATTTAATCTATATCTTTATTTAGTCTTTTTATAAAAAAATGTTTAATACACCATCAATATTTATACCTTATGTAAGATAGCTGCTTTTAATGAAACTTGTCTCATAAAAAAAGGAAAATTTAATAGAACAGAAGGATAAATACAAGTTTTTTTTTTGAAAAGGCATTAGTTAAAGGAGAATATATGGGATTGGACTTACTGCAAAATTCAATTTAGTGTATTTATTTATTGGACTATTTCCATCATTTAATATAAATATTAAATATCTTTAGACAAATTTAACTTTATTTAAATATTCAAAATACATTGAATTATTAATAGTAGTACATAGATTGCTACCAATGTGTTATTACTAATAGTTGAATGTATTTGGAATATTTAAATAAAGTTAATTTTTTTAAAGACATTCAATACTTACATTAGCTAATGGAAATATTCCTATATATAAATACAAGTGAAATACCATCATCACAAATCTTCAGGAAAACTCAAATTTAGTATCTTCCATTGTTAGAATTCTTAAGTGTGTCAATGAAAGGCTAATGTCAAAACTTGCTTTACATAATGATGATTCAAGTGCTCAATTTATTAATGCTTATTCTCCAGCATTAGATTCAGAGAAGAAAATCTTTTTATTTTTATTGGATAGCCATTAAAAGATTTTATTTTTTTCTTGGAGACTTAATTGCACATATTAGTACAATTAATAGACTTTGGCCAAAAATTATTGAAAATAATGGTATTGGTGCTATAAATTCAAATAATTTATTATTGATTTTTTGTACAATATATGGATTGACTATCACAAATTCTTTGTTTACACAGAAAAACTGCTATAAAGGAACATTGATTTTTCACTCTCAAAATATTGGCCTTTAAATAGATTGCATTATAGCTAGGAATAAAAATACAGTAAAAGTTAACATTACATAAATACCACCCCAGACTGTTGGGATGATCATAGATTAATGTACTCCAAAATTAAAATAATAGTAGCATTAATAATATTCTCAAGAAAATTGATGTGAATTCTTTAGAAGAATTTATGATACATATTAAATCTCAATAGTTATTAAACCCTAAAAATGCCAATTTGGATCTTTGAATCTGTCATACTATTGAAGCATGGAATTTTTTTATGGAGTGAATTATGAATCTAAGAAAAATTTCTTATATTCATTAAAAAGAAGAATCATAATGGTTTCTGACAATGATCTTGTTATTAGTGATTTGATTAAAACATGTGTCATTTTCTGCATCATAGAATGATAGATTAAATGTGGAACTTCATAATAAATATAGAAATTTAAAGTCAGAAGTTCAATGAGTGAGAAGTGGTATCACAATTCTATTAAATCCCTTTTTATATGATAACAATGGTTTTTTGAATATGTAAAAAGTGTATTTTATAATTTTTTAATAAAGATGCATTCATTTTATCTATTATTATTATTATTATTATTATTATTATTATTATTATTATTATTATTATTATTATTATTATTATTATTATTATTATTATTATTATTATTATTATTATTATTATTATTATTATTATTATTATTATTATTATTATTATTATTATTATTATTTTATGCATTATTGGAAATATACAAAAATAAATACAATATTTTTTTTATTTTAGGTTACCAATTAAATGTTATTAAAATTATTTCTATGAAAATTTGGCCTTCTTTAAAAATTGTCATCATATTGTTTACCAGAATCAGTCAGTGATGATGAATAAAATCTCTATATTTAACATGTCACCTTGGATAATAATAAACATTATTAGTTGGAAAATAGAAACATTAATATATAGTAATTAGCTTATCATTATTACAAAATAGCATTACTATATTAAAGTGGACTTATATATAATTTGAGATGAAAGTAGGTTTTTTTAATTTAATTATTATTATTTATTTTACTATCTTTTTCCTGTAAAATTTGTTTAAGTGCAATACAGAATTATGTATTTCACATTTAAGTACTGATTAGCATTATAGAAATTAATTGAATTAATTATTACCCCTTTATACAGTATTCTAATGATGAATCAGTCCATCAAATTTGAAAGATGGCAAAAGATACTCATTTAGAAAAGAAATTGATTATCTCCTCTTTTTCATATAAATAAGTTTCAATTTTATTTTTGTTGATGAATTTTTGAGAGAGATCATAGTAAGTTGTTAATTGATACATGAACTCATTCTTTATGTTAATATTAGATGCAACACAAGATGGCTTGACTAAGTATTAAGAATAATTAAGTTATCGATTAAAGGTTACTCAAATGATTTTCAGCTAAGGAATGTTAGATCAAAATAATCACAAATGACATAATGTTTTATGTATTTAAAATAAAAATGCATTTTTATTATTAAAATTAAATTATTTATTTATATTACCACTTAACATTATTAAAATTTAATTAATATTTAATTTCATTTATTACTTAATAACTATGTTATTTCTTTAGTATTTTGCAGTATCTACACAACTCAGTTAACAACTTTCATATTACTAAAAAAATGTATAAACTTCATAATGATGTACAATTGAAAAAAAATACTATCTTTAATGATATCAAATTTATTTATTTTTTTCAATTACTCTTCATTCATTATTAAACTTCAATAATTGTTTAAAATTTCAAAGAATGTAACTCTTTACTATTATCTTCTCTGTTAGCAGAAAATATTGAATGAACTTTATTAAAAATTTTATCTGTGTTAAAACTTTAAACTTAAGGTAAAAGAACACAAAAATATATCATTGGCATTTCAATTGGTGATTTCATTATCCAGAATGTATTTTGATCATGAGCAATAATAGTTTTAAATGAAAAATTGACATTTTAGTGATTTGCATGGTTGAAAAATTATCTAATAATTATGAGTTTAGTTGTAACTATTTGATATCAGTAGCAATCAGTATATGAAGGAAGGAGACAAAAAAGTCTCCTTAGGAGAAAATATACTTTAGTATAACATAGGCTGTTTTGTACAACAATGTTGATAGAAAAATATGTACATTTTTTATCAGTTTATATATTTCATTTTTTTTGTAAAATTAATAAATATCTATTTCTTAATAAATATATGTTTATATTTAGCTTTTGTTTAATTATATTTGATTTTTAAAAGCAAAATAGACTGTTAAAAATATTTGTAATGTCAAATAGGAAATATCTTTGCCAATAACTTTATTATTGTTTTTTATTGAAAAGTTAATTTTTAATATTATTTTAAATATGTTTTTTATTTGCACATATGCTTTTAATAAAATTGATCCAAAACAAAAAATTTCATTAAGACTAAGTTTTTTTTTTATTAAGTTAATGTGAAATCCTTTGTGTTGAAAACTATTTGCTATTTTTTTCAAAGTTGGCATTTTATTTTTAAAATTAACTTCATTAGCATATATATATATATTAAGCAAAATTTATTCAAAACATAAAAATTAGAAAAAAATAAGTTGTTGTCTTTTCTCTTTAAAAAGTACAAAGTACAACTGAAGAAAAACTATGGAAAAAAAAGTGAACAAAAAAATAAACCCCTAGATAGTCAAAATAAGAGTCATAGATCACATGACACTATTCTCTTAAGCTTGTGTGTTATAAAAAATGAGGATTTCCAATTCCTCAACAAGCTTTCTGTTAAATGCTTAGCCAGAGAAAGCATTTAAAATATTTCTGTCAGGACCCCCCCCCAAACCCTGACCATGATTTCATGCTTTGGTACTCCTCAGAGAGGTGTCAGGATAGGTGCAGACAGTACATCTAAAAATATCAACCCAAAGCCAGCATTTAACTAAAAGTTATCTATTGAGTGGAAAATCTGAAATTTTCAGATGCTTACATGTCTTCAAACCCAGCTATCCAACTCAAATAGCTATATGGAGCTTGTATATCTTCAGCCATACCATATATTAAATCCCTAGATCCTTGAATATGTTCCAAAATAACAAAATTAAAAAGTTAACTAATTTTAAATTGATATTTATTACTTAAATATAAAAAAATGTAAATCCTGAAGTTTCAGTTTTAAAAATAAATGTCTTCTTATTAAGCATTTCAAATTAAAACCCTACTTAAATTCATTCATAAAATCATAATCAATGATAAAAATCAATAATAGATATCATCAATTTTAATTTATTCTTATACAATAGCTGAAAGTAATTAATTGATAATACTGATAACAAAGGTAACTGAATAAAAATTGTAATAAATAAGTAGATATTGAAAGGATAGGAAATTATTTATTTTGTATCTGATTATAGCTAGAGTTAAATAATAGTTTAATATAATGTTTTGTTTGGATGATAATTTAAAAAAAATGAAATTACTAATTACAAAAAATATGAAACAAAAGAGAAATTGGTTGAGGTATTTTTACTTAAAAATAGAAGAATTATTTAAAACAGGCAAAACTCATTATACATATTGCCACACACAGCAAGCTAGAGTAATAAATGAATGCCAGAAGGCTTGTGCATAAAATCCCCATCTAGTGCCTACTCATCCAATATCCCCAGACTAGTTTCTGGCTTGTGGCCTTCGTCAGTGAGGAGCCTTGGATCTGAGAGCACTGCACCTAGATTTTAGGATCTAATGCAACCCTTCAGCAACCATCTTTTATCTTCATTTAACTACAAAACTATAAGTCTTAAACTGAAAACTAGTCTGGGGATATTGGATGAGTAGGCACTAGATGGGAATTTTATGCACAAGCCTTCTGGCATCCATTGATTATTCTAGCTTGCTGTGTGTGGCAATACGTATAGTGAGTTTTGCCTGTCTTAACAATAGTTATACACAAGCATAAGAGGTGGTGGTCATATGATGTTTATTGGCTTAAGAATTATTTAATTTGTGATCAATAGTCTGTGAAAAGTCTTAAAAAAAGAGAGATAGAACATTAAAAAATTGAAGTGTAGATAAAAAAATAGAAAGTTTTTAAAAAAAATCTAGATTGATGTTTGGAATTTCCATTGGCATACAACTAATAATAAAAAATTTCTAAGTTTTTGTTGATTATTAACTGAGTTTTTGTTATGTGAGTACACTGAATTTTTGTTTATAGTTTGACGATTTTTTTTGTTTGTTATTTTTTTCCTTTCTATAATTTTAACTAAGCATAGCTATTAATCTGGGAATATTTTTAGTCTTAGTTCTTATAGAATTAGCTATCATTTGACCAGTTTTTAGTAATTGAAATACATTGGTTCTTTTGGAATTTTCATATTATTTAGAATCTGTATAATTTTTGATATAGACTGCCCTCATTATATCTCTTATTAAATCTTGATTTTAGATTCCATAGAATTCTTGATAATGCAATTCTAAGTACAGGGAAAGATCATTATTTGTGTTTAAGATAGTAGCCATTTTAAAAGTATGTTCTTTAATTTGAAACAGTTAAGCAAAGACCAGTCTGAAAAGAATAAATAATTGATAAATATTTTGAGATAAAAATTTGCAATATGTAGGCAATTGATGAAATTCCAATTGCACTTTGAAAGCCTGTTTGAAAGAATTAATTTATGAATCAGAGAAATAGCAAAGAGATTTTTCAGAAAAGTCTTAATTGTGTCAAATATGAATATTTAGAGCAACTTAATCTCATATACAGTTAAGATTCTTAAAAAGATAGAATTCTTATTAAATAAGTACTTTTATCTGATGATCAGTTTGAATTTCATAAGAAGTACAGTTAAAAGTTATACATGAAGAAAGAAAAAATATTTGTTACTCTTGATATAAAACAGTCAAAACTCTCCATATAGTATTGAAATGGTGATCATATAATGTTTATTGGCTTAAAGTGACTTGTATGCTTTTGTTAGATAGATTAGAAAGATGCATTAAGAAATATGCATATTAATTATAGTAAATTTCTGAAGACAGAATTTACATTAGAATCAAAGAGTTCATTTTATCATCTTTGTTGATAATATGAGAATAATTTTAACAAAATATTATATAGGATTAGTCAAAGCTTTGTAGAAAATTTGAGATGGACGTAAGTACAAAAAATAAAGTAGAGCAATAAAAATAGATGATGGAAAGAAAAGATTAAATAGTAAGTAGTTGGCAGGGAATAATAAAGTAGTGATAAAAAATTGACTAAACAGACTTCTAATAGAAATAGGAGTTATTCTGTAGTCCATCTTGTTATGAAGTAGAAAAAGAACAATTAAAAAAGTGAGGACAAAATATTAAAAGTTTTAGAGATGTGAATCTGGAAAGAATAAAAGATAAGATTATCTAAGAAAAATAATTAAATTAGTCATGTACTTAGAGACAGAGGAATCATTGATGGGTTGGGAAGGAATTGCAAGAGAATATGGAAAAAAAGGGGAATAGTTGTGAGACTTTGAGAAATAGAGTGGAATACAGAATGGCTTGAGAAGAAGGAGCTAGTTTGATGTATGTGAAATGCTTTTTTAAAAGATAACTAATGATAGCAGATGTAATGTCTAGATTACTATAATTAGCAGCGCATATATTAAAACGGTTAAAAGATATATCTGCTCTAACTGTAACGCTTTACTGCTGTTTTCATTTTTGACTTAATAGCATATTTTAAGAAAAATAAAAAAAATTCTACACATCAGCAATTTTCTTAACACTTGGTAAAATATTGTTTAATTTATTTCATTCTTTTTACAAATTAAAACAAGCAGAATTAAAAATATATAGTTTAAATGTGAGAGTGGGTGTATTTTATATTTTAATAAATAATTTTAAATTTTAACTCACTTGCTTTTAATATTTAAATGGATAATAGAAAATCTTTACATATAATTCTAATTTACTAAAATATACATAAACAGAATATATCCCATCCTCATTCACAGAAAGATTCTATTGTTTAGCACTTACTTCAAACTATTTGGAAGAAACAATGAAATTATTTCTTATATCAGGTTGAAAATTTTATGAAAAGACAAAATATTATTTATATGACTACTGGAAGTAGATGAGAAATTTGATGTCATCTAGTAATGTGTATACTAAACATTGAATCATATGGATAAACTTTTTACACATGTAAATATTGCATAAATATTTAATTTATTAACGTTATTTATTTATCTTCTCTATAAAAAATTTCTATAAACTTTTATAAAAGACATGAAGAAATAATATTGTGCATATATATATATGTGTGTGTGTGTGTGATAGCATAATGAAACGGTGACATATTAATATATAATAATTTTAGGACCCAATAAATTTTCTAATGCCATTTTTAATATATCTAGTTAACTAACTCCATTACATTATTATTAACTGCCATTGGCAAATGAAAACAACCTCACTTCCATTTGAAAATGATAATGTTGGAGAATGATATCTGTGAGCTTCAATATTTATTTATGGAGATATTATTATGGCTGGAAACTATTTGATATTTAAATAAATACACTGAGACTTTACCTGTGAATATTACTTAAGGCTCAAAATTGATTCTGGTTAAAATAACATTTCTATAATAAATGTTGAAAATTGTTATGTCATTGTGCATATGTGCTATCGTAATAACAACTCAAAAAGCAATTGGAAGTAACATCGTTTTTAACCTTCTAAAAAGCAGTGAAATGATTATACAATGTGAATTAGTTAATTAAATTTAAAATAGATGCCATTAGGAGATTTATAAAAGCTTCTAAAATTATTATATGTATTAAACATTATGTATCAAAATAATTGAACTCGGCCAATAGTAATTGCAAAGGTAGATGTGACTGATATAGAAAGGATATAGTGAAGATGTCAAATGATTCTGTATGTTGAAATGATTGATAATCTTAAATCTAGAGGTATATTTTCACCATCTTATAACAATTATAGCAAATGTCAATAGAAATTTTTGCTTTTTTTACTCTCAAAATAAATGGGGCTTTTTAAAATATTTCCTAGACAAAATGAGTTAAGGAATGCGAAATTATAAAAAAATATGATCCAATAATTTATGAAGAGTTCTATATTGCTTGGCTACTTATTATTTGAAATCATACTCTCATAATGAATAAATCATTATTTCAGATGTTAAATACACACTTTTTTTTTGCAAATCTTCAAATGTCAGAAGCTAGTAGACAATTGATAATCTAAACCTGCTCTAAACAATTATGGCATTCTTAATAATTAAAGATATATGTATGACTTTGTAGAAGTAAATTTTTTCAAGATCATTTGCTTCAAAAATAATTTAATCCATGAAACTTTTTGTAGAATTTTTACTAAATAAAAAAGTAAGAGATGCATTGACATAATAAATTCTATTAATATAAGACTAATGACAACTGGATGTTAAACAACTTACTTTAATATTACAATAATTCAAGTATATGTCCCTATGTAGATGATTAGATATTTCAGTCTTTAGAAAGAAGTGATATGGTAAAGAATAAAAACATGTTACAAACAAACAAAATTTTGAAGAAAGAATTTAGAACACAATGAAAGAATGTTGGGGTTGTTTAAGAATATGATGTGAAAATTTGCAATTCACAATTTTAGCAGAAAGACTACATAAAAGCCATGGAAAGTCAAAACCATGATACTATTAAAAAATAATACTAAGCCTACCTGAAAACAGATTCAAATCACAATTCAGTATTATCTAATATCACTTTGAATCTTATGAAATTAAATAAAATATTTTTTTTAAAAATTAAAAAATCTAAATGAAATAACAGAAATAGGCATAATAAAAAATGATTAATAATAAAATAAAAACTAATAACAAAGAAAAGGATTTAGATTGAACATTAAAATTTTCAATGTTTCAAAAGATTGGCTCACATAAGAATCATTGAACCTTTTAATAAAAGAAAAATGGCTGCTGATATGTAAAAGTGACAAATCAGAAATGATGGAATAATTTGGAAAATGTGCAGCAAATGTAGTATTTAAAAAGTTGAAAAAATTGTTGTTGGTATTAAATACATTAATAATTATTTTAGGAAGATTACTATCAGACACTGTAAATAAAAGATTACAAGTTTAAATAGAACAATGAGAAAAATGCAAACTAACTTTTAGAATTTATAAAAGATTTTTGGAAGAGCAGTTTCTTAGATGGAAGAAGAGCTTTAGGTGTTGATTCACTGTAAAGACTAACTAGATATCTTCTTGTTTTTAAATTTTTAGCTATATCAATAAATATTAATGATACTAAAAATTGGTTTGTGTAATGGTACCTCTTATCATTATATCAGTGCTTGGGCTATAGCATCAAATTTAGAAATTTAACAAAGAAAACTTTTATTTTTACTAGATGGCATTACTGCATCAATGTCTCAAAAAAGACATTTTAATGAGAGACTTTATTGTATAAATTTATAAAAATAATAAAACAGCCCATAGTTGTAGCTAATAATGGTAGAGCATTGTGATTTTAATTGGTCTATAATTATTAAATTTTGAACAATATATAGAATAGCTAAGCCAAAATATTGACTTTTTATAAAATGTTTTGTAATTAGAAGTCTAAATATAAAAGATCTCAATATCACAAGTACTAAATAATAAATTTATATTAATACATTATAAGATTAAAGTCATTTGTTTTCTAAACAAAAAATTTGTAATAGTCAACCTTATATATATAAATTTTGTAACAAGAGACATTAAAGTTACCATAACTTTGGATCAAGAAGATATGTTCAAAATTCCAAAAAACAAAAATTATTAGTATTGATTCAATAACCCTATCCAAAATAAAAATAAAGTTTTCATAATCTGAATTTTCTAAATTTGACTTTGAAACATATACAATGACAAAATTGGCATAAGTTCCATTGAGCAAAGTTAGTTTTAACATCAATAGATCTTTACTGATGCATTTAGTATTTTAAGAATGAAAGATACAACATTGCATTATTATGCAGTCATTTTTAATCACTGTTTTACTCTTTTTTTCTCAATAAGGTCAATTGTATCAATCTGAAACTGTGATTACTTCCTAGCTGCAAACTCTACACTTAATTCAAGGCTTGAAGAGTTGTCACAAGGTAAAAGATGCATATATATATAAATATTAAGCATTAAATCACCCCATATGGTTAAAAAATCCAGTACTGCCCTCTGTGAACTAATATATAAATACATTAGAGTTCATATTTCAAAATAGCCAGCTCAAAATGATTTTGAGCAAGTTATTTTTAAATACGAACTCTAATGTATTTATATAATATTTCACAGAGGGTGGTACTGGATTTCTTAACCATGTGGGGTGATTTAATGCTTAATATTTGTATATTTATTTCAGTATGGCGTTATGCACTAGGATTATTTTATATATAAATATTAATTCATAGGATAGGAGTAATTGGATAATGATGTAGTGCAAAATACATGATTTAGAAATTCACAAGTAAAGTAAAATGAATACTTCAATATTCTACCCTATGAAGATAGCCCTGAAACTATATAAAATCAGGCTTTAAATAAGATCTCTACTAAATAATGGTAATGCTTAAAAATATCATTGCTATATTTATAAGATTTTAGACAAACAGATGAAAGTGTTGTTTTCATTTGCTAGAAGCAGTTGCATAATAAAGAAGTGCAATATAGATGATAAATTTGATTAAAAGAAGACACTAAAGGTTAATGTATTTTCGTAATATATATATATATATATATATCACCTTATGTTTTTAAATATGCAATTATTGCTTATATGTGAATGTGTAAAAAAAAAATTGGTATTGTTACACATTACTCATAGTTTTTTTTCCTAAAAATTAATTGTTTAATGGCATACGTATATATAGCCAAAAAATAAAATAACCCATTGCAAATAATGGAACTATAAAGAGGCACGTCTTACCAGTCTATTCAATTATTGGCAGATGAGGCTTTTTAACACTTTTAATTTCTCTAACTAATTAACAATTGAATGTCTATCCAGTCAGGCTATTTGAACCAACCCTAAATTACTTGGAAATTCTCAGTTACCTGGAAAGCATATATCCTTATATTATAAAACAATTATACGAATTCATATTAAAAATGTACTTATGCATTTTACAAATAAATAACTCTGTTTTTCGAGGTATACATTATAACTAACAAAAAAGGTTCAAGAACGATAATTGATTTTATAAATATAGATATCAATAAAATAGTAAATAGATTATATAAAAATCAGTTGTTGAAATATGTTACTTTTTCCTCGAACAAAAAATTGTAGATATTGAATTCTAAATTATTAATAAGTAAATATTAAAAAAAAATGTTTTTCATTTAATAAATACCTGGTAAATAAATAAATTTAATCCTTCCTTTTCCAAAGATAAATGTACACATATTATCCAAATATTGCAAAAAAAATATTTGTTAAAATTAAATGTGAAAAGAAACCCTTAATACTGACAAAAGAAATACTTCTAGGATCAATCTCATTAATGCATAATGAGCATAGATGTGACAAAGGTAAAAGTCTGATAGTTTGAAAAACCATATATAATAAATTGGTAGCACTATTCAACCAACATTGTATAAATGAAGTATTGCCAAATTCATGATTTTACCATATTTGAGTATCAATTATTCCCCAAAGCCTGATCAATAGACAATCTATAAAACAAAATAAGTGGATACTCATTTTTTTGATCATATATAACAAACACTAACCTTTGGAAATAAAAAAGATATTTATATTAATCATGAAATCATTGCCACATATAAAAGGAAAGAATAAACTTTAGCATTAGCATAAATTTTAATTATACATATTTGCATTGTTTTAAATTTTGTTATTGTTAGTGTTATCTTATTATCAATGTTAATTCCCATTAGGAGTATACAATTGTAACAAGACAGACAATTTTATGACCAGTAAATGATCTCAAGACCAATTATCAGTTTGATAAAATAAAATGTAAATAAGATTACCTTCATTAAATTTAATTTAAAACTGTTGTATATCGTAATTTATCAATATACCATGACTGTATATATTTTAATTGCATGAAAGGTGCAAACTTAGCATAGTCACATATTATTTTTTATACATATACTTGTAAAATAAAAATTGTTGTTGATGTATAAATTTATTGATAATATAAAACAATAGTTATTAATATATTTATTTAGTGTTACTTGAAATAATACACATGACAAATAAGTCCTTTAAATGAGCTTGTTAATACAATTTGGGGAATCATTATTTGTTTTAAAGTCACTTAATATGATATCACTAAAATAAAATCCAGAGCAGTTGAAATATTTTTTAGAGAATAGTATTTATTAATATTATTTTGTAATCGTTTTTAATCAAGAGAATGTAGATTTGTTCCTGGCATCATGAGAAGACCACATAGGCTTTGAAGGCAACATTGAAAGTTGCAGATTTAAGTACAAATGCATACCCTCAACTAATACTTGACATTTATATATTTTTATTACATTGCAAAGGATCAATTTTATAGAGAGTTAGAAAGTAATTTGACTTGGGAACCTATCTAAATAAATGCTAATGCTAGTGAAACATAATTGTTATCATATGGATATCATAATACATCAGAGATTAAGCTTAATTATAATGATAATTGGGTCAGGGTTATTAATATTATTATTAATAATAATTAATAAGATTTGAATGTCTTTATCTATAGGTTATATATGCAGCTGCATTTGATAATGGTATTATTTTGAAAATTATTAGAATCAGTTTACAATTACTATTTCGTCTTTACTTTATTAAATGTCTTTATATATGTTTCATGTTATTACTGAATCTGGTATTACCATATGAGAGAAATAAACATGTTACTAAGTCTATATAT